>JBAJHW010000035.1:0-370000 GCA_037013535.1 Intellagama lesueurii
AATGAAAGAAACAAAGAAAGTAATTAATAAAGAAACTAAAGATAGAATGAAAGAAGGTATGAAAGCTAGAATGAAAGATATCAAGAAAGAATGAAAGAAAGAAAGAAAGTAATAAAGAAAATGAAGATAGAATGATAGAAGGTATGAAAGCTAGAATGAAAGATATCAAGAAAGAATGAAAGAAAGAAACTAATACAGAAACGAAAGATAGAATGAGAGAAGGTAGGAAAGCTAGAATGAAAGATATCAAGAAAGAATGAAAGAAAGAAAGTAACTAATAAAGAAACGAAAGATAGAATGAGAGAAGGTATTAAAGCTAGAATGAAAGATATCAAGGAAGTAAGAAAAAAGAAAGAAAGTAATAAAGAAACTAAAGATAGAATGAGACAATGTATGAAAGCTAGAATGAAAGATATCAAGAAAGAAAGAAAGTAAGAAATCAATGAAGAAACTAAAGATAAAATGAGAGAAGGAATGAAATACATAATGAAATATATCAAAAAAGAAACAAAGAAAGTAACTAATAAAGAATCTAAAGATAGAATGAGAGAGCGTATTAAAGCTAGAATGAAAGATATCAAGAAAGAAAGAAATGAAAGAAAGTAAAAAAGAAACTAAAGATAGAATGAGAGAAGGTATGATAGCTAGAATGAAAGATTTCAAGGAAGAAAGAAAAAAAGAAATCAATTAAGAAATTAAAGAGGAAATGAGAGATATATGAAACCTAGAATGCAAGATATCAAGTAAGAAAGAAAGTAAGAAAGAAACTAAAGATAGAATGAGAGAATGTATGAAAGCTAGAATGAAAGATATCAAGAAAGAAAAAAAGAAAGAAATCAATAAACTAAAGATTAAATGAGAGAAGGAATGAAATACATAATGAAATATATCGAGAAAGAAACAAAGAAAGTAACTAATAAAGAAACTAAAGATAGAATGAGAGAAGGTATGAAAGCCAGAATGAAAGATATCAAGAAAGAATGAAAGAAACAAAGAAAGTAATTAATAAAGAAACTAAAGATAGAATGAAAGAAGGTATGAATGCTAGAATGAAAGATATCAAGATAGAATGAAAGAAAGAAAGAAAGTAATAAAGAAACTAAAGAGAATGATTGAAGGTATGAAAGCTAGAATGTAAGATATCAAGAAAGAAAGAAATGAATGTAATTAAAAAAGAAACTAAAGATAGAATGAGAGAAGGTATGAAAGCTAGAATGAAAGATATCAATTAAAAAAAGAAAGAAAGAAAGTAATAAAGAAACTAAAGATAGAATGAGAGAAGATATGATAGCTAGAATGAAAGATATCAAGAAAGAAAGAAAGAAAGAAATCAATAAAGAAACTAAAGATAAAATGAGAGAAGGTATGAAATCGAGAATGAAGGATATGAAGAAAGAAAGAGAGAAAGAAAGTAACTAATAAAGAAACTAAAGATAGAATGAGAGAGCATATTAAAGCTAGAATGAAATATATCAAGAAAGAAAGAAAGAAATCAATAAAGAATCTAAAGATAAAATGAGAGAAGTTATGAAAAACAGAATGAAATATATAAAGAAAGAAAGAAAGAAAGTAAATAATAAAGAAAATAAAGATAGAGTGAGAGAAGGTATTAAAGCTAGAATGAAAGATATCAAGAAATAAAGAAATGAAAGTAAGTAAAAAAGAAACTAAAGATAGAATGAGAGAAGGTATGATAGCTAGAATGAAAGATACCAAGGAAGAAAGAAAAAAAGAAATCAATAAAGAAATTAAAGAGGAAATGAGAGAAATATGAAACCTAGAATGCAAGATATCAAGAAAGAAAGAAAGTAATAAAGAAACTAAAGATAGAATGAGAGAATGTATGAAAGCTAGAATGAAAGATATCAAGAAATAAAGAAAGAATTCAATAAAGAAACTAAAGATAAAATGAGAGATGGTATGAAAGATAGAATCTAAGATATCAAGAAAGAAAGAAAGAAAGTAACTAATAAAGTAATTAAAGATAGAATGAGAGAAGGTATGAAAGCTAGAATGAAAGATATCAAGAAAGAATGAAAGAAAGAAAGAAAGAAAGAACGAAAGTAATTAATAAAGAAACTAAAGATAGAATGAGAGAAGGTATGAAAGCTAGAATGAAAGATATCAAGAAAGAAAGAAAGAAAGAAATCACTAGAGAAACTAAAGATAAAATGAGAGAAGGTATGAAATTGAGAATGAAAGATATGAAGAAAGAAAGAGAGAAAGAAAGTAACTAATAAAGAAACTAAAGATAGAATGAGAGAGCGTATTAAAGCTAGAATGAAAGATATCAAAAAAAAGAAATGAAAGTAAGTAAAAAAGAAACTAAAGATAGAATGAGAGAAGGTTTGAAAGATAGAATCTAAGATATCAAGAAAGAAAGAAAAAAAGAAAAAAAGAAAGAACGAAAGTAATTAGTAAAGAAACTAAAGATAGAATGAAAGAAGGTATGAAATCTAGAATGAAAGATATCAATTAAAAAAAAGAAAGAAAGTAATAAAGAAACTAAAGATAGAATGAGAGAACGTATAAAAGCTAGAATGAAAGATATCAAGAAAGAAAGAAAGAAAGAAATCACTAGAGAAACTAAAGATGAAATGAGAGAAGGTATGAAAGCTAGAATGAAACATATCAAGAAAGAAAGAAAGTAATAAAGAAACTACAGATACAATGAGAGAAGGTATGAAATCTAGAATAAAAGATATCAAGAAAGAAAGAAAGAAAGAAACTAATAAAGAAACTAAAGATAGAATGAGAGAATGTATTAAAGCTAGAATGAAAGATATCAAGAAAGAAAGAAAGAAAGAAAATAAGAAAGTAATTTATAAACTGAAGATGGAACGAGAGAAGGTATGCGAGCTAGAATGAAATATATCAAGAAAGAAAAAAGAAAGAAAGTAGAAACAAAGTAATAAAGAAACTAAAGATTGAATGAGTGAAGATATGAATGCTAAAATGAAAGATATCTAGATAGAAATAAAAAAAGAAATTAAGTAGTAAAGAAACTAAAGATAGAATCAGAGAAGTTATGAGAGCTGGAATGAAAGATATCAAGAAAGAAAGAAAGAAAGAAGGAACGAAAGTAATTAATAAAGAAACTAAAGATAGAATAAAAGAAGGTATGAAAGCTGGAATGAAAGATATCAAGAAAGAAAGAAATGAAAGTAAGTAAAAAAGAAACTAAAGATAGAATGAGAGGAGGTATTAAAGCTAGAATGAAAGATATCAAGAAAGAAAGAAAGAGAGAAATCAAGAAAGAAATTAAAGATGAAATGAAAGAAGGTATGAAAGATAGAAGGAAATATATCAAGAAAGAAAGAATGAAAGAAAGAAAGAAAGAAAGAAAGTAATAAAGAAACCAAAGATAGAATGAGAGAATATATGAAAGCTAGAATGAAAGATATCAAGAAAGCAAGAAAGAAATCAATAAAGAAACCAAAAATAAAATGAGAGAAGGTATGAAATCCAGAATGAAAGATATCAAGAAACAAAGAAAGAAAGAAAGAAAGTAATAAAGAAAATAAAGATAGAATGAGAGAAGGTATTAAAGCTAAAATGAAAGATATCTGGAAAGAAAGAAAGAAAGAAAGTAGTAAAGAAACTAAAGATGAAATGAGAGAAGGTATGAAAGCTAGAATGAAAGATATCAAGAAAGAATGAAAGAAACAAAGAAAGTAATTAATAAAGAAACTAAAGATAGAATGAAAGAAGGTATGAATGCTAGAATGAAAGATATCCAGAAAGAATGAAAGAAAGTAACTAATAAAGAAACTAAAGATAGAATGAGAGAAGGTATGAAAGCTAGAATGAAAGATATCAAGAAAGAATGAAAGAAAGAAAGAAAGTAATAAAGAAACTAAAGAGAATGATTGAAGGTATGAATGCTAGAATGTAAGATATCAAGAAAGAAAGAAAGAAAGAAAGAAAGAAAGAAAGAAAGAAAGAAAGAAAGTAATAAAGAAACGAAAGATAGAATGAGAGAAGGTAGGAAAGCTAGAATGAAAGATATCAAGAAAGAATGAAAGAAAGAAAGAAAGTAATAAAGAAACTAAAGATAGAATGAGACAATGTATGGAAGCTAGAATAAAAGATGTCATGAAAGAAAGAAAGAAAGAAATCAAAAAAGAAACTAAAGTTAAATGAGAGAAGGTATGAAATACAGAATGAAATATATCAAGAAAGAAAGAAAGAAAGTAATAAAGAAACTAAAGATAGAATGAGAGATTATATGAAAGCTAGAATGAAAGATATCAAGAAAGAAAGAAAGAAATCAATAGAGAAACTAAAGATAAAATGAGAGAAGGTATGAAATCCAGAATGAAAGATATCAAGAAACAAAGAAAGAAAGAAAGAAACTAATAAAGAAACTAAAGATAGAATGAGAGAAGGTATTAAAGCTAAAATGAAAGATATCAAGAATGAAAGAAAGTAAGAAAGTAATAAAGAACCTAAAGATAGAACGCGAGAAGGTATGAGAGCGAGAATGAAAGATATCAAGAAAGGAAAAAGGAAGAAAGTAGAAAGGAAGTAATAAAGAAACTTAAGATCGAATGAGTGAAGATATGAAAGCTAGAATGAAAGATATCTGGAAAGAAAGAAAGAAAGAAAGTAGTAAAGAAACTAAAGATGAAATGAGAGAAGATATGAAAGCTAGAATGAAAGATATCAATAAAAAAGAAAGAAAGAAAGAACGTAATAAAGAAACTAAAGATAAAATGAGAGAAGGTATGAAAGCTAGAATGAAAGATATCAAGAAAGAATGAAAGAAACAAAGAAAGTAATTAATAAAGAAACTAAAGATAGAATGAAAGAAGGTATGAAAGCTAGAATGAAAGATATCAAGAAAGAATGAAAGAAAGAAAGAAAGTAATTAATAAAGAAACTAAAGATAGAATGAAAGAAGGTATGAAAGCTAGAATGAAAGATATCAAGAAAGAATGAAAGAAAGAAAGAAAGTAATTAATAAAGAAACTAAAGATAGAATGAAAGAATGTATGAAAGCTAGAATGAAAGATATCAAGAAAGAATGAAAGAAAGAAAGAAAGTAATAAAGAAACTAAAGAGAATGATTGAACTTATGAATGCTAGAATGTAAGATATCAAGAAAGAAAGAAAGAAAGAAAGAAAGAAAGTAATAAAGAAAATGATGATAGACTGATTGAAGGTATGAAAACTAGAATGAAAGATATCCAGAAAGAATGAAAGAAAGTAACTAATAAAGAAACTAAAGATAGAATGAGAGAAGGTAGGAAAGCTAGAATGAAAGATATCCAGAAAGAATGAAAGAAAGTAACTAATAAAGAAACTAAAGATAGAATGAGAGAAGGTATGAAAGCTAAAATGAAAGATATCAAGAAAGAATGAAAGAAAGAAAGAAAGTAATTAATAAAGAAACTAAAGATAGAATGAAAGAAGGTATGAAAGCTAGAATGAAAGATATCAAGAAAGAATGAAAGAAAGAAAGAAAGTAATAAAGAAACTAAAGAGAATGATTGAACTTATGAATGCTAGAATGTAAGATATCAAGAAAGAAAGAAAGAAAGAAAGAAAGTAATAAAGAAAATGAAGATAGAATGATTGAAGGTATGAAAGCTAGAATGAAAGATATCAAGAAAGAATGAAAGAAAGAAAGTAATTAATAAAGAAACGAAAGATAGAATGAGAGAAGGTAGGAAAGCTAGAATGAAAGATATCAAGGAAGTAAGAAAAAAGAAAGAAAGTAATAAAGAAACTAAAGATAGAATGAGAGAAGGTATGAAAGCTACAATGAAAGATATCAAGAAAGAAAGAAAGAAAGAAAGAAAGAAAGAAAGAAAATAAAGATAAAATGAGAGAAGGTATGAAATACAGAATGAAATATATCAAGAAAGAAAGAAAGAAAGTAATAAAGAAACTAAAGATAGAATGAGAGAATATATGAAAGCTAGAATGAAAGATATCAAGAATGAAAGAAAGTAAGAAAGTAATAAAGAAACTATAGATAGAACGCGAGAAGGTATGAGAGCGAGAATGAAAGATATCAAGAAAGGAAAAAGGAAGAAAGTAGAAATGAAGTAATAAAGAAACTTAAGATAGAATGAGTGAAGATATGAAAGCTAGAATGAAAGATATCTGGAAAGAAAGAAAGAAAGAAAGTAGTAAAGAAACTAAAGATGAAATGAGAGAAGGTATGAAAGCTAGAATGAAAGATATCAATAAAAAAGAAAGAAAGAAAGAACGTAATAAAGAAACTAAAGATAGAATGAGAGAAGGTATGAAAGCTGGAATGTAAGATATCAAGAAAGAAAGAAATGAAAGCAAGTAAAAAAAAACTAAAGATAGAATGAGAGAAGGTATGAAAGCTAGAATGAAAGATATCAAGAAAGAAAGAAAGAATGTAACTAATAAAGAAACTAAAGATAGAATGAGAGAAGGTATTAAAGCTAGAATGAAAGATATCAAGAGAGAAAGAAATGAAAGTATGTAAAAAAGAAAGTAAAAATAGAATGAGAGAAGGTATGAAAGATAGAATCTAAGAGATCAAGAAAGAAAGAAAAAAGAAAGAAAGAAAGAATTAAAGTAATTAATAAAGAAACTAAAGATAGAATGAGTGAAGATATGACAGGTAGAATGAAAGATATCAAGAAAGAAAGAAAGAAAGAAAGATTGTAATAAAGAAACTAAAGATGAAATGAGAGAAGGTATGAAACCTAGAATGAATGATATCAAGAAAGAAAGAAAGTAAGAAAGAAAGAAAGAAAGAAAGAAAGAAAGTAATAAAGAAACTAAAGAGAGAATGAGAGAAGGTATGAAAGCTAGAATGAAAGATATCAAGGAAGTAAGAAAAAAAGAAATCAATAAAGAAATTAAAGATGAAATGAGAGAAATATGAAACCTAGAATGAAAGATATCAAGAAACAAAGAAAGAAAGAAAGAAACTAATTAAGAAACTAAAGATATCAAGAAAGAAAGAAAGAAAGAAAGAAAGAAAGAAAGAAAGAAAGTAATAAAGAAACTAAAGATAGAATGAGAGAATGTATGAAAGCAAGAATGAAAGATATCAAGAAAGAAAGAAAGAAAGATATCAATAAAGAAACTAAAGATAAAATGAGAGAAGGTATGAAATACATAATGAAATATATCAAGAAAGAAAGAAAGAAACAAAGAAAGTAATTAAAAAAGAAACTAAAGATAGAATGAAAGAAGGTATGAATGCTAGAATGAAAGATATACAGAAAGAATGAAAGAAAGTAACTAATAAAGAAACTAAAGATAGAATGAGAGAAGGTATGAAAGCTAAAATGAAAGAAATCAAGAAAGAATAAAAGAAAGAAAGAAAGTAATAAAGAAACTAAAGAGAATGATTGAAGGTATGAATGCTAGAATGTAAGATATCAAGAAAGAAAGAAAGAAAGAAAGAAAGAAAGAAAGAAAGAAAGAAAGAAAGAAAGAAAGAAAGAAAGAAAGAAAGAAAGAAAGAAAGAAAGTAATAAAGAAAATGAAGATAGAATGATTGAAGGTATTAAAGCTAGAATGAAAGATATCAAAAAAGAATGAAAGAAAGGAAGTAACTAATATAGAAACGAATGATAGAATGAGAAGGTAGGAAAGCTAGAATGAAAGATATCAAGGAAGTAAGAAAAAAGAAAGAAAGTAATAAAGAAACTAAAGATAGAATGAGACAATGTATGAAAGCTAGAATGAAAGATGTGAAGAAAGAAACAAAGAAAGAAATCAAAAAAGAAACTAAAGTTAAATGAGAGAAGGTATGAAATACAGAATGAAATATATCAAGAAAGAAAGAAAGTAATAAAGAAACTAAAGATAGAATGAGAGAATATATGAAAGCTAGAATGAAAGATATCAAGAAAGAAAGAAAGAAATCAATAAAGAAACTAAAGATAAAATGAGAGAAGGTATGAAATCCAGAATGAAAGCTATCAAGAAACAAAGAAAGAAAGAAAGAAACTAATAAAGAAACTAAAGATAGAATGAGAGAAGGTATTAAAGCTAAAATGATTGATAACAAGAATGAAATAAAGTAAGAAAGTAATAAAGAACTAAAGATAGAACGCGAGAAGGTATGAGAGCGAGAATGAAAGATATCAAGAAAGGAAAAAGGAAGAAAGTAGAAATGAAGTAATAAAGAAACTTAAGATAGAATGAGTGAAGATATGAAAGCTAGAATGAAAGATATCTGGAAAGAAAGAAAGAAAGAAAGTAGTAAAGAAACTAAAGATGAAATGAGAGAAGGTATGAAAGCTAGAATGAAAGATATCAATAAAAAAGAAAGAAAGAAAGAACGTAATAAAGAAACTAAAGATAGAATGAGAGAAGATATGAAAGCTAGAATGAAAGATATCAAGAAAGAAAGAAATGAAAGTAAGTAAAATAGAAACTAAAGATAAATTGAGAGAAGGTATGAAATACATAATGAAATATATCAAGAAAGAAACAAAGAAAGTAACTAATAAAGAAACTAAAGATAGAATAAGAGAAGGTATGAAAGCTAGAATGAAAGATATCAAGGAAGAAAGAAAAAAATCAATAAAGAAATTAAAGAGGAAATGAGAGAAATATGAAACCTAGAATGCAAGATATCCTGAAAGAAAGAAAGTAATAAAGAACCTAATGATAGAATGAGAGAATGTATGAAAGCTAGAATGAAAGATATCAAGAAAGAAAGAAAGAAAGTAACTAATAAAGAAACGAAAGATAGAATGAGAGAAGGTAGGAAAGCTAGAATGAAATATATCAAGGAAGTAAGAAAAAAGAAAGAAAGTAATAAAGAAACTAAAGATAGAATGAGAGAATATATGAAAGCTAGAATGAAAGATATCAAGAAAGAAAGGAAGAAATCAATAAAGAAACTAAAGATAAAATGAGAGAAGGTATGAAATCCAGAATGAAAGATATCAAGAAACAAAGAAAGAAAGAAAGAAACTAATAAAGAAACTAAAGATAGAATGAGAGAAGGTATGAATGCTAGAATGAAAGATATCAAGAAAGAATGAAAGAAAGTAACTAATAAAGAAACTAAAGATAGAATGAGAGAAGGTATGAAAGCTAGAATGAAAGATATCAAGAAACAAAGAAAGAAAGAAAGAAACTAATAAAGAAACTAAAGATAGAATGAGAGAAGGTATGAATGCTAGAATGAAAGATATCCAGAAAGAATGAAAGAAAGAAACTAATAAAGAAACTAAAGATAGAATGAGAGAAGGTATGAAAGCTAAAATGAAAGATATCAAAAAAGAATGAAAGAAAGAAAGAAAGTAATAAATAAAGAAACTAAAGATAGAATGAAAGAAGGTATGAAAGCTAGAATGAAAGATATCAAGAAAGAATGAAAGAAAGAAAGAAAGTAATAAAGAAACTAAAGAGAATGATTGAAGGAATGAATGCTAGAATGTAAGATATCAAAAAAGAAAGAAAGAAAGAAAGAAAGTAATAAAGAAAATGAAGATAGAATGATTGCAGGTATGAAAGCTAGAATGAAAGATATCAAGAAAGAATGAAAGAAAGAAAGTAACTAATAAAGAAACGAAAGATAGAATGAGAGAACGTAGGAAAGCTAGAATGAAAGATATCAAGGAAGTAAGAAAAAAGAAAGAAAGTAATAAAGAAACTAAAGATAGAATGAGAGAAGGTATGAAAGCTAGAATGAAAGATATCAAGAAAAAAAGAAAGAAAGAAATCAATAAAGAAATTAAAGATGAAATGAGAGAAGGTATGAAAGCTAGAATGAAAGATATCAATAAAAAAGAAAGAAAGAAAGAACGTAATAAAGAAACTAAAGATAGAATGAGAGAAGATATGAAAGTTAGAATGAAAGATATCAAGAAAGAAAGAAATGAAAGTAAGTAAAATAGAAAGTAAAGATTAATTGAGAGAAGGTATGAAATACATAATGAAATATATCAAGAAAGAAACAAAGAAAGTAACTAATAAAGAAACTAAAGATAGAATGAGAGAAGGTATGAAAGCTAGAATGAAAGATATCAAGGAAGAAAGAAAAAAATCAATAAAGAAATTAAAGAGGAAATGAGAGAAATATGAAACCTAGAATGCAAGATATCAAGAAAGAAAGAAAGTAATAAAGAACCTAATGATAGAATGAGAGAATGTATGAAAGCTAGAATGAAAGATATCAAGAAAGAAAGAAAGAAAGTAACTAATAAAGAAACTAAAGATAGAATGAGAGAAGGTATGAAAGCTAGAATGAAAGATATCAAGAAAGAATGAAAGAAAGAAAGAAAGTAATTAATAAAGAAACTAATGATAGAATGAAAGAAGGTATGAAAGCTAGAATGAAAGATATCAAGAAAGAATGAAAGAAAGAAAGAAAGTAATAAAGAAAATGAAGATAGAATGATAGAAGGTATGAAAGCTAGAATGAAAGATATCAAGAAAGAATGAAAGAAAGAAACTAATAAAGAAACGAAAGATAGAATGAGAGAAGGTAGGAAAGCTAGAATGAAAGATATCAAGAAAGAATGAAAGAAAGAAAGTAACTAATAAAGAAACGAAAGATAGAATGAGAGAAGGTATTAAAGCTAGAATGAAAGATATCAAGGAAGTAAGAAAAAAGAAAGAAAGTAATAAAGAAACTAAAGATAGAATGAGACAATGTATGAAAGCTAGAATGAAAGATATCAAGAAAGAAAGAAAGAAATCAATAAAGAAACTAAAGATAAAATGAGAGAAGGTATGAAATCCAGAATGAAAGATATCAAGAAAAAACGAAAGAAAGATAGAAACTAATAAAGAAACTAAAGATAGAATGAGAGAAGGTATTAAAGCTAAAATGAAAGATATCAAGAATGAAAGAAAGTAAGAAAGTAATAAAGAAACTAAAGATAGAACGCAAGAAGGTATGAGAGCGAGAATGAAAGATATCAAGAAAGGAAAAAGGAAGAAAGTAGAAATGAAGTAATAAAGAATCTTAAGATAGAATGAGTGAAGATATGAAAGCTAGAATGAAAGATATCTGGAAAGAAAGAAAGAAAGAAAGTAGTAAAGAAACTAAAGATGAAATGAGAGAAGGTATGAAAGCTAGAATGAAAGATATCAATAAAAAAGAAAGAAAGAAAGAACGTAATAAAGAAACTAAAGATAAAATGAGAGAAGGTATGAAAGCTAGAATGAAAGATATCAAGAAAGAATGAAAGAAACAAAGAAAGTAATTAATAAAGAAACTAAAGATAGAATGAAAGAAGGTATAAATGCTAGAATGAAAGATATCAAGAAAGAATGAAAGAAAGAAAGAAAGTAATAAAGAAACTAAAGAGAATGATTGAAGGTATGAAAGCTAGAATGTAAGATATCAAGAAAGAAAGAAATGAATGTAATTAAAAAAGAAACTAAAGATAGAATGAGAGAAGGTATGAAAGATAGAATCTAAGATATCAAGAAAGAAAGAAAGAAAGGAAAAAGAAAGAACGAAAGTAATTAATAAAGAAACTAAAGATAGAATGAAAGAAGGTATGAAAGCTAGAATGAAAGATATCGATTAAAAAAAGAAAGAAAGAAAGTAGTAAAGAAACTAAAGATAGAATGATAGAAGATATGATAGCTACAATGAAAGATATCAAGAAAGAAAGAAAGAAAGAAATCAATAAAGAAACTAAAGATAAAATGAGAGATGGTATGAAATCGAGAATGAAAGATATGAAGAAAGAAAGAGAGAAAGAAAGTAACTAATAAAGAAACTAAAGATAGAATGAGAGAGCGTATTAAAGCTTGAATGAAAGATATCAAGAAAGAAAGAAAGAAAGTAAGTAATAAAGAAACTAAAGATAGAATGAGAGAAGGTATGAAAGCTGGAATGTAAGATATCAAGAAAGAAAGAAATAAAAGTAAGTAAAATAGAAACTAAAGATAGAATGAGAGAAGGTATGATATCTAGAATGAATGATATCAAGAAAGAAAGAAAGTAATAAAGAAACTAAAGATAAAATGAGAGAAGGTATGAAATACAAAATGAAATATATAAATAAAGAAACAAAGAAAGTAACTAATAAAGAAACTAAAGATTGAATGAGAGAAGGTATGAAAGCTAGAATGAATGATATCAAGAAAGAATGAAAGAAACAAAGAAAGTAATAAAGAAGCTAAAGATAGAATGAAAGAAGGTATGAAAGCTAGAATGAAAGATATCAAGAAAGAATGAATGAATGAAAGAAAGTAATAAAGAAACTAAAGAGAATGATTGAAGTTATGATAGCTAGAATGTAAGGTATCAAGAAAGAAAGAAATGAATGTAATTAAAAGAGAAACTAAAGATAGAATGAGAGAAGGTATGAAAAACAGAATCTAAGATATCAAGAAAGAAAGAAAGAAAGAAAAAAAGAAAGAACGAAAGTAATTAATAAAGAAACTAAAGATAGAATGAAAGAGGGTATGAAAGCTAGAATGAAAGATATCAATTAAAAAAAAGAAAGAAAGAAAGTAATAAAGAAAGTAAAGATAGAATGAGAGAAGATATGATAGCTAGAATGAAAGATATCAAGGAAGAAAGAAATAAAGAAATCAATAAAGAAACTAAGGATAAAATGAGAGAAGGTATGAAATCGAGAATGAAAGATATGAAGAAAGAAAGAGAGAAAGAAAGTAACTAATAAAGAAACTAAAGATAGAATGAGAGAGCGTATTAATGCTAGAATGAAAGATATCAAGAAAGAAAGAAATGAAAGTAAGTAAAAAAGAAACGAAAGATAGAATGAGAGAAGGTATGATAGCTGGAATGAAAGATTTCAAGGAAGAAAGAAAAAAAGAAATCAATAAAGAAATTAAAGAGGAAATGAGAGAAATATGAAACCTAGAATGCAAGATATCAAGAAAGAAAGAAAGTAATAAAGAAACTAAAGATAGAATGAGAGAATGTATGAAAGCTAGAATGAAAGATATCAAGAAAGAAAGAAAGAAAGAAATCAATAAAGAAACTAAAGATAAAATGAGAGAAGGTATGAAATACATAATGAAATATATCAAGAAAGAAACAAAGAAAGAAACTAATAAAGAAACTAAAGATAGAATGAGAGAAGGTATGAAAGCTAGAATGAATGATATCAAGAAAGAATGAAAGAAACAAAGAAAGTAATTAATAAAGAAACTAAAGATAGAATGAAAGAAGGTATGAATGCTAGAATGAAAGATATCAAGAAAGAATGAAAGAAAGAAAGAAAGTAATAAAGAAACTAAAGATAGAATGAAAGAAGGTATGAAAGCTAGAATGTAAGATATCAAGAAAGAAAGAAATGAATGCAATTAAAAAAGAAACTAAAGATAGAATGAGAGAAGGTATGAAAGATAGAATCTAAGATATCAAGAAAGAAAGAAAGAAAGAAAAAAGAAAGAACGAAAGTAATTAATAAAGAATCTAAAGATAGAATGAAAGAAGGTATGAAAGCTAGAATGAAAGATATAAATTAAAAAAAGAAAGAAAGAAAGTAGTAAAGAAACTAAAGATAGAATGAGAGAAGATATGAAAGCTAGAATGAAAGATATCTGGAAAGAAAGAAAGAAAGAAAGTAGTAAAGAAACTAAAGATGAAATGAGAGAAGGTATGAAAGCTAGAATGAAAGATATCAATAAAAAAGAAAGAAAGAAAGAACGTAATAAAGAAACTAAAGATAGAGTGAGAGAAGGTATTAAAGCTAGAATGAAAGATATCAATAAAGAAAGAAATGAAAGTAAGTAAAAAAGAAACTAAAGATAGAATGAGAGAAGGTATGATAGCTAGAATGAAAGATACCAAGGGAGAAAGAAAAAAAGAAATCAATAAAGAAATTAAAGAGGAAATGAGAGAAATATGAAACCTAGAATGCAAGATATCAAGAAAGAAAGAAAGTAATAAAGAAACTAAAGATAGAATGAGAGAATGTATGAAAGCTAGAATGAAAGATATCAAGAAATAAAGAAAGAATTCAATAAAGAAACTAAAGATAAAATGAGAGATGGTATGAAAGATAGAATTTAAGATATCAAGAAAGAAAGAAAGAAAGAAAGTAACTAATAAAGGAATTAAAGATAGAATGAGAGAAGGTATGAAAGCTAGAATGAAAGATATCAAGAAAGAATGAAAGAAACAAAGAAAGTAATTAATAAAGAAACTAAAGATAGAATGAAAGAAGGTATGAAAGCTAGAATGAAAGATATCAAGAAAGAAAGAAAGAATTCAATAAAGAAACTAAAGATAAAATGAGAGAAGGTATGAAAGATAGAATCTAAGATATCAAGAAAGAAAGAAAGAAAGAAAGTAACTAATAAAGGAATTAAAGATAGAATGAGAGAAGGTATGAAAGCTACAATGAAAGATATCAAGAAAGAATGAAAGAAACAAAGATAGTAATTAAAAAAGAAACTAAAGATAGAATGAGAGAAGGTATGAAAGATAGAATCTAAGATATCAAGAAAGAAAGAAAGAAAGAAAGTAACTAATAAAGGAATTAAAGATAGAATGAGAGAAGGTATTAAAGCTAGAATGAAAGATATCAAGGAAGTAAGAAAAAAAGAAATCAATAAAGAAATTGAAGATGAAATGAGAGAAATATGAAACCTAGAATGAAAGATATCAAGAAACAAAGAAAGAAAGAAAGAAACTAATAAAGAAACTAAAGATAGAATGAGAGAATGTATGAAAGATAGAATGAAAGATATCAAGAAAGAAAGAAAGAAATCAATAAAGAAACTAAAGATAAAATGAGAGAAGGTATGAAATACATAATGAAATATATCAAGAAAGAAACAAAGAAAGTAACTAATAAAGAAACTAAAGATAGAATGAGAGAAGGTATGAAAGCTAGAATGAAAGATATCAAGAAAGAATGAAAGAAACAAAGAAAGTAATTAATAAAGAAACTAAAGATAGAATGAAAGAAGGTATGAAAGCTAGAATGAAAGATATCAAGAAAGAATGAAACAAAGAAAGTAATAAAGAAACTAAAGAGAAGGATTGAAGGTATGAAAGCTAGAATGTAAGATATCAAGAAAGAAAGAAATGAATGTAATTTAAAAAGAAACTAAAGATAGAATGAGAGAAGTTATGAAAGATAGAATCTAAGATATCAAGAAAGAAAGAAAGAAAGAAAGTAACTAATAAAGGAATTAAAGATAGAATGAGAGAAGGTATGAAAGCTAGAATGAAAGATATCAAGAAAGAAAGAAAGAGAGACATTAAGAAAGAAATTAAAGATGAAATGAGAGAAGGTATGAAAGCTAGAAGGAAATATAACAAGAAAGAAAGAAAGAAAGAGAGAAAGAAAGTAATAAAGAACCTAAAGATAAAATGAGAGAAGGTATGAAATCCAGAATGAAAGATATCAAGAAACAAACAAAGAAAGAAAGAAACTAATAAAGAAACTAAAGATAGAATGAGAGAAAGTATTAAAGCTAGAATGAAAAATATCAAGAATGAAAGAAAGTAAGAAAGTAATAAAGAAACTAAAGATAGTACGCGAGAAGGTTTGAGAGCTAGAATGAAAGATATCAAGAAAGGAAAAAGGAAGAAAGTAGTAAAGAAACTAAAGATGAAATGAGAGAAGTTATGAAAGCTAGAATGAAAGATATCAATAAAAAAGAAAAAAAGAAAGAATGTTATAAAGATACTAAAGATAGAATGAGAGAACATATGAAAGCTAGAATGAAAGATATCAAGAAAGAAAGAAATAAAAGTAAGTAAAATAGAAACTAAAGATAGATTGAGAGAAGGTATGATAGCTAGAATGAAAGATATCAAGGAAGAAAGAAAAAAAGAAATCAATAAAGAAATTAAAGTGGAAATGAGGGAAATTTGAAACCTAGACTGCAAGATATCAAGAAAGAAAGAAAGAAAGAAAGAAAGAAAGAAAGTAATAAAGAAACTAAAGATAGAATGAGATAATGTATGAAAGCTAGAATGAAAGATATCAAGAAAGAAAGAAAAAAAGAAATCAATAAAGAAACTAAAGATAAAATGAGAGAAGGTATGAAAGCTAGAATGAAAGATATCAAGAAAGAAAGAAAGTAATAAAGAAACTAAAGATACAATGAGAGAAGGTATGAAATCTAGAATGAAAGATATCAAGAAAGAAAGAAGGTAAGTAACTAATAAAGAAACTAAAGATAGAATGAGAGAAGGTATGAATGCTAGAATGAAAGATATCACGAAAGAAAGAAAGACAATAAGAAAGTAATTCAGAAACTAAAGATGTAACGAGAGATGTTATGCGAGCTAGAATGAAAGCTATCAAGAAAGAAAGAAAGAAAGAAAGAATGTAATAAAGAAACTAAAGATAGAATGAGAGAAGGTATGAATGCTAGAATGAAATATATCAAGAAAGAAAAAAGGAAGAAAGTAGAAACAAAGTAATAAAGAAACTAAAGATTGAATGAGTGAAGATATGAATGTTAGAATGAAAGATATCTAGAAAGAAATAAAAAAAGAAATTAAGTAGTAAAGAAACTAAAGATAGAATCAGAGAAGTTATGAGAGCTGAAATGAAAGATATCAAGAAAGAAAGAAAGAAGGAACGAAAGTAATTAATAAAGAATCTAGAGATAGAATGTAAGAAGGTATGAAAGCTAGAATGAAAGATATCAAGAAAGAAAGAAAGAAAGAAATCACTAGAGAAACTAAAGATGAAATGAGAGAAGGTATGAAAGCTAGAATGAAAGACATCGAGAAAGAAAGAAAGTAATAAAGAAACTAAAGATGCAATGAGAGAGGGAATGAAATCTAGAATGAAAGATATCAAGAAAGAATGAAAGAAAGAAAGTAATAAAGAAAATAAAGAGAATGATTGTAGGTATGAAATCTAGAATGTAAGATATCAAGAAAGAAAGAAATGAATGTAATTAAAAAAGAAACTAAAGATAGAATGAGAGAAGGTATTAAAGCTAGAATGAAAGATATCAAGAAAGAAAGAAATGAAAGTAAGTAAAAAAGAACCTAAAGATAGAATGAGAGAAGGTTTGAAAGATAGAATCTAAGATATCAAGAAAGAAAGAAAGAAAGAAAAAAAGAAAGAACAAAAGTAATTAGTAAAGAAACTAAAGATAGAATGAAAGAAGGTATGAAATCTAGAATGAAAGATATCAATTAAAAAAAAGAAAGAAAGTAATAAAGAAACTAAAGATAGAATGAGAGAAGGTATAAAAGCTAGAATGAAAGATATCAAGAAAGAAAGAAAGAAATCACTAGAGAAACTAAAGATGAAATGAGAGAAGGTATGAAAGCTAGAATGAAAGATATCAAGAAAGAAAGAAAGTAATAAAGAAACTACAGATACAATGAGAGAAGGTATGAAATCTAGAATATAAGATATCAAGAAAGAAAGAAAGAAAGTAACTAATAAAGAAACTAAAGATAGAATGAGAGAATGTATTAAAGCTAGAATGAAAGATATCAAGAAAGAAAGAAAGAAAGAAAATAAGAAAGTAATTTATAAACTAAAGATGGAATGAGAGAAGGTATGCGAGCTAGAATGAAATATATCAAGAAAGAAAAAAGGAAGAAAGTAGAAACAAAGTAATAAAGAAACTAAAGATTGAATGAGTGAAAATATGAATGCTAAAATGAAAGATATCTAGATAGAAATAAAAAAAGAAATTAAGTAGTAAAGAAACTAAAGATAGAATCAGAGAAGTTATGAGAGCTGGAATGAAACATATCAAGAAAGAAAGAAAGAAAGAAAGAAGGAACGAATGTAATTAATAAAGAAACTAACGATAGAATGAAAGAAGGTATGAAAGCTGGAATGAAAGATATCAAGAAAGAAAGAAATGAAAGTAAGTAAAAAAGAAACTAAAGATAGAATGAGAGGAGGTATTAAAGCTAGAATGAAAGATATCAAGAAAGAAAGAAAGAGAGAAATCAAGAAAGAAATTAAAGATGAAATGAAAGAAGGTATGAAAGATAGAAGGAAATATATCAAGAAAAAAGAATGAAAGAAAGAAAGAAAGAAAGAAAGAAAGAAAGTAATAAAGAAACCAAAGATAGAATGAGAGAATATATGAAAGCTAGAATGAAAGATATCAAGAAAGCAAGAAAGAAATCAATAAAGAAACCAAAGATAAAATGAGAGAAGGTATGAAATCCAGAATGAAAGATATCAAGAAACAAACAAAGAAAGAAAGAAAGTAATAAAGAAACTAAAGATAGAATGAGAGAAGGTATTAAAGCTAGAATGAAAAATATCAAGAATGAAGAAAAGTAAGAAAGTAAAAAAGAAACTAAAGATAGTACGCGAGAATGTATGAGAGCTAGAATGAAAGATATCAAGAAAGGAAAAAGGAAGAAAGTAGAAATGAAGTAATAAAGAAACTTAAGATAGAATGAGTGAAGATATGAAAGCTAGAATGAAAGATTTCAGGAAAGAAAGAAAGAAAGAAAGTAGTAAAGAAACTAAAGATGAAATGAGAGAAGGTATGAAAGCTAGAATGAAAGATATCAATAAAAAAGAAAGAAAGAAAGAACGTAATAAAGAAACTAAAGATAGAATGAGAGAATATATGAAAGCTAGAATGAAAGATATCAAAAAAGAAGGAAATAAAAGTAAGTAAAATAGAAACTAAAGATAGAATGAGAGAAGGTATGATAACTTGAATGAAAGATATCAAGGAAGAAAGAAATGAAAGAAAGTAAAAAAAAACTAAAGATAGAATGAGAGAAGGTATGAAAGCTAGAATGAAAGATATCAAGAAAGAAAGAAAGAAAGTAACTAATAAAGAAACTAAAGATAGAATGAGATAAGGTATTAAAGCTAGAATGAAAGATATCAAGAGAGAAAGAAATGAAAGAATGTAAAAAAGAAACTAAAAATAGAAGGAGAGAAGGTATGAAAGATAGAATCTAAGAGATCAAGAAAGAAAGAAAAAAAGAAAGAAAGAAAGAACAAAAGGAATTAATAAAGAAACTAAAGATAGAATGAGTGAAGATATGACAGGTAGAATGAAAGATATCAAGAAAGAAAGAAAGAAAGAAAGATTGTAATAAAGAAAAACTAAAGATGAAATGAGAGAAGGTATGAAATACAGAATGAAATATATCAAGATAGAAAGAAAGAAAGTAACTAATAAAGAAAATAATGATAGAATGAGGGAAGTTATTAAATCTAGAATGAAAGAGAGAAGAAAGAAAGAAAGAAAGAAACTAATAAAGAAACTAAAGATAGAATGAGAGAAGATATGATAGCTACAATGAAAGATATCAAGAATGAAAGAAAGAAATCAATAAAGAAACTAAAGATAGAATGAAAGAAGGTATGAAAGCTTGAATGGAAGATATCAAGAAAGAATGAATGAAAGAAAGAAAGTCATAAAGAAACTAAAGAGAATGATTGAAGGTATGAAAGCTAGAATGTAAGATATCAAGAAAGAAAGAAATGAATGTAATTAAAAAAGAAACTAAAGATAGAATGAGAGAAGGTATGAAAGCTAGAATGTAAGATATCAAGAAAGAAAGAAAGAAAGAAAAAGGAAAGAACGAAAGTAATTAATAAAGAAACTAAAGATAGAATGAATGAAGGTATGAAAGCTAGAATGAAAGATATCAATTAAAAAAAGAAAGAAAAACGTAATAAAGAAACTAAAGATAGAATGAGAGAAGATATGATAGCTAGAATGAAAGATATCAAGAAAGAAAGAAAGAAAGAAATCAATAAAGAAACTAAAGATAAAATGAGAGACGGTATGAAATCGAGAACGAAAGATATGGAGAAAGAAAGAGAGAAAGAAAGTAACTAATAAAGAAACTAAAGATAGAATGAGAGAAGGTATGATAGCTAGAATGAAAGATTTCAAGGAAGAAAGAAAAAAAGAAATCAATAAAGAAATTAAAGAGGAAATGAGTGAAATATGAAACCTAGAATGCAAGATATCAAGAAAGAAAGAAAGTAATAAAGAAACTAAAGATAGAATGAGAGAATGTATGAAAGCTGAAATGAAAGATATCAAGAAAGAAAGAAAGAAAGAAATCAATAAAGAAACTAAAGATAAAATGAGAGAAGGTATGAAATACATAATGAAATATATCAAGAAAGAAACAAAGAAAGTAACTAATAAAGAAACTAAAGATAGAATGAGAGAAGGTATGAAAGCTAGAATGAAACATATCAAGAAAGAATGAAAGAAAAAAAGAAAGTAATTAATAAAGAAACTAAAGATAGAATGAAAGAAGGTATGAATGCTAGAATGAAAGATATCAAGAAAGAATGAATAAAAGAAAGAAAGTAATAAAGAAACTAAAAAGAATGATTGAAGGTATGAAAGCTAGAATGTAAGATATCAAGAAAGAAAGAAATGAATGTAATTAAAAAAGAAACTAAAGATAGAATGAGAGAAGGTATGAAAGACAGAATCTAAGATATCAAGATAGAAAGAAAGAAAGAAAAAAAGAAAGAACGAAAGTAATTAATAAAGAAACTAAAGATAGAATGAAAGAAGGTATGAAAGCTAGAATGAAAGATATCAATTAAAAAAAGAAAGAAAGAAAGTAATAAAGAAACTAAAGATAGAATGAGAGAAGATATGATAGCTAGAATGAAAGATATCAAGAAAGAAAGAAAGAAAGAAAGAAATCAATAAAGAAACTAAAGATAAAATGAGAGAAGGTATGAAATCGAGAATGAAAGATATGAAGAAAGAAAGAGAGAAAGAAAGTAACTAATTAAGAAAATAAAGATAGAATGAGAGAGCGTATTAAAGCTAGAATGAAAGCTATCAAGAAAGAAAGAAAGAAAGAAAGAATGTAATAAAGAAACTAGATAGAATGAGAGAAGGTATGAATGCTAGAATAAAATATATCAAGAAAGAAAAAAGGAAGAAAGTAGAAACAAAGTAATAAAGAAACTAAAGATTGAATGAGTGAAGATATGAATGCTAGAATGAAAGATATCTAGAAAGAAATAAAAAAAGAAATTAAGTAGTAAAGAAACTAAAGATAGAATCAGAGAAGTTACGAGAGCTGGAATGAAAGATATCAAAAAAGAAAGAAAGAAAGAAGGAACGAAATAATTAATAAAGAAACTAAAGGTAGAATGAAAGAAGGTATGAAAGCTAGAATGAAAGATATCAAGAAAGAAAGACAGAAAGAAAGTAATAAAGAAACTAAAGATAGAATGAGAGAAGGTATGAAAGCTGGAATGTAAGATATCAAGAAAGAAAGAAATGAAAGAAAGTAAAAAAAAAATAAGATAGAATGAGAGAAGGTATGAAAGCTAGAATGAAAGATATCAAGAAAAAAAGAAAGAAAGTAACTAATAAAGAAACTAAAGATAGAATGAGAGAAGGTATTAAAGCTAGAATGAAAGATATCAAGAGAGAAAGAAATGAAAGAATGTAAAAAAGAAACTAAAAATAGAAGGAGAGAAGGTATGAAAGATAGAATCTAAGAGATCAAGAAAGAAAGAAAAAAAGAAAGAAAGAAAGAACAAAAGGAATTAATAAAGAAACTAAAGATAGAATGAGTGAAGATATGACAGGTAGAATGAAAGATATCAAGAAAGAAAGAAAGAAAGAAAGATTGTAATAAAGAAAAAGTAAAGATGAAATGAGAGAAGGTATGAAATACAGAATGAAATATATCAAGATAGAAAGAAAGAAAGTAACTAATAAAGAAAATAATGATAG
The DNA here is from genome assembly GCA_037013535.1 of Intellagama lesueurii. Taxonomy (NCBI): domain Eukaryota; kingdom Metazoa; phylum Chordata; class Lepidosauria; order Squamata; family Agamidae; genus Intellagama; species Intellagama lesueurii. Next base: position 21,589 of record JBAJHW010000035.1, read on the forward strand.
AATGAGGGAAGTTATTAAATCTAGAATGAAAGAGAGAAGAAAGAAAGAAAGAAAGAAACTAATAAAGAAACTAAAGATAGAATGAGAGAATGTATGAAAGCTAGAATGAAAGATATCAAGAAAGAATGAAAGAAACAAAGAAAGTAATTAATAAAGAAACTAAAGATAGAATGAGAGAAGATATGATAGCTACAATGAAAGATATCAAGAAAGAAAGAAAGAAAGAAATCAATAAAGAAACTAAAGATAAAATGAGAGAAGGTATGAAATCGAGAAAAAATGATATGAAAAAAGAAAGAGAGAAAGAAAGTAACTAATAAAGAAACTAAAGATAGAATGAGAGAGCGTATTAAAGCTATAATGAAAGATATCAAGAAAGAAAGAAGTGAAAGTAAGTAAAAAAGAAACTAAAGATAGAATGAGAGAAGGTATGAAAGCTAGAACGAAAGATATCAAGAAAGAAAGTAATAAGAAACTAAAGATAGAATGAGAGAAGTTATTAAAGCTAGAATGAATGATATCAAGAAAGAAAGAAAGAAAATAAGAAAGTAATTTATAAACTAAAGATGGAACGAGAGAAGATATGCGAGCTAGAATGAAAGCTATCAAGAAAGAAAGAAAGAAAGAATGTAATAAAGAAACTAAAGATAGAATGAGAGAAGGTATGAAAGCTGGAATGTAAGATATCAAGAAAGAAAGAAATAAAAGTAAGTAAAATAGAAACTAAAGATAGAATGGGAGAAGGTATGATAGCTAGAATGAAAGATATCAAGGAAGTAAGAAAAAAAGAAATCAATAAAGAAATTAAAGATGAAATGAGAGAAATTTGAAACCTAGAATGAAAGATATCAAGAAAGAAAGAAAGAAAGAAATAAAGAAACTAAAGATAGAATGAGAGAAGGTATGATAGCTAGAATGAATGATATCAAGGAAGAAAGAAAAAAAGAAATCAATAAAAAATTAAAGAGGAAATGAGAGAAATATGAAACCTAGAATGCAAGATATCAAGAAAGAAAGAAAGAAAGTAATAAAGAAACTAATGATAGAATGAGAGAATGTATGGAAGCTACAATGAAAGATATCAAGAAAGAAAGAAAGAAAGAAATCAATAAAGAAACTAAAGATAAAATGAGAGAAGGTATGAAATACATAATGAAATATATCAAGAAAGAAACAAAGAAAGTAACTAATAAAGAAACTAAAGATAGAATGAGAGAATGTATGAAAGCTAGAATGAAAGATATCAAGAAAGGAAAAAGGAAGAAAGTAGAAATGAAGTAATAAAGAAACTTAAGATAGAATGAGAGAAGATATGAAAGCTAGAATGAAAGATATCAGGAAAGAAAGAAAGAAAGAAAGTAGTAAAGAAACTAAAGATGAAATGAGAGATGGTATGAAAGCTAGAATGAAAGATATCAATAAAAAAGAAAGAAAGAAAGAACGTAATAAAGAAACTAAAGATAGAATGAGAGAAGATATGAAAGCTAGAATGAAAGATATCAAGAAAGAAAGAAATAAAAGTAAGTAAAATAGAAACTAAAGATAGAATGAGAGAAGGTATGATAGCTAGAATGAAAGATATCAAGGAAGAAAGAAAAAAAGAAATCAATAAAGAAATTAAAGAGGAAATGAGAGAAATATGAAACCTAGAATGCAAGATATCAAGAAAGAAAGAAAGAAAGTAATAAAGAAACTAAAGATAGAATGAGAGAATGTATGAAAGCTAGAATGAAAGATATCAAGAAAGAAAGAAAGAAATCAATAAAGAAACTAAAGATAAAATGAGAGAATGTATGAAATACATTATGAAATATATCAAAAAAGAAAAAAAGAAACTAATAAAGAAACTAAAGAAAGAATGAGAGAAGGTATGAAAGCTAGAATGAAAGATATCAAGAAAGAATGAAAGAAACAAAGAAAGTAATTAATGAAGAAACTAAAGATAGAATGAGAGAAGGTATGAAAGCTAGAACGAAAGATATCAAGAAAGAAAGTAATAAGAAACTAAAGATAGAATGAGAGAAGTTATTAAAGCTAGAATGAATGATATCAAGAAAGAAAGAAAGAAAATAAGAAAGTAATTTATAAACTAAAGATGGAACGAGAGAAGATATGCGAGCTAGAATGAAAGCTATCAAGAAAGAAAGAAAGAAAGAATGTAATAAAGAAACTAAAGATAGAATGAGAGAAGGTATGAAAGCTGGAATGTAAGATATCAAGAAAGAAAGAAATAAAAGTAAGTAAAATAGAAACTAAAGATAGAATGGGAGAAGGTATGATAGCTAGAATGAAAGATATCAAGGAAGTAAGAAAAAAAGAAATCAATAAAGAAATTAAAGATGAAATGAGAGAAATTTGAAACCTAGAATGAAAGATATCAAGAAAGAAAGAAAGAAAGAAATAAAGAAACTAAAGATAGAATGAGAGAATGTATGAAAGCTAGAATGAAAGATATCAAGAAAGAAAGAAAGAAATCAATAAAGAAACTAAAGATAAAATGAGAGATTGTATGAAATACATTATGAAATATATCAAAAAAGAAAAAAAGAAACTAATAAAGAAACTAAAGAAAGAATGAGAGAAGGTATGAAAGCTAGAATGAAAGATATCAAGAAAGAATGAAAGAAACAAAGAAAGTAATTAATGAAGAAACTAAAGATAGAATGAGAGAAGGTATGAAAGCTAGAACGAAAGATATCAAGAAAGAAAGTAATAAGAAACTAAAGATAGAATGAGAGAAGTTATTAAAGCTAGAATGAATGATATCAAGAAAGAAAGAAAGAAAATAAGAAAGTAATTTATAAACTAAAGATGGAACGAGAGAAGATATGCGAGCTAGAATGAAACCTATCAAGAAAGAAAGAAAGAAAGAATGTAATAAAGAAACTAAAGATAGAATGAGAGAAGGTATGAAAGCTGGAATGTAAGATATCAAGAAAGAAAGAAATAAAAGTAAGTAAAATAGAAACTAAAGATAGAATGGGAGAAGGTATGATAGCTAGAATGAAAGATATCAAGGAAGTAAGAAAAAAAGAAATCAATAAAGAAATTAAAGATGAAATGAGAGAAATTTGAAACCTAGAATGAAAGATATCAAGAAAGAAAGAAAGAAAGAAATAAAGAAACTAAAGATAGAATGAGAGAAGGTATGATAGCTAGAATGAATGATATCAAGGAAGAAAGAAAAAAAGAAATCAATAAAAAATTAAAGAGGAAATGAGAGAAATATGAAACCTAGAATGCAAGATATCAAGAAAGAAAGAAAGAAAGTAATAAAGAAACTAATGATAGAATGAGAGAATGTATGGAAGCTACAATGAAAGATATCAAGAAAGAAAGAAAGAAAGAAATCAATAAAGAAACTAAAGATAAAATGAGAGAAGGTATGAAATACATAATGAAATATATCAAGAAAGAAACAAAGAAAGTAACTAATAAAGAAACTAAAGATAGAATGAGAGAATGTATGAAAGCTAGAATGAAAGATATCAAGAAAGGAAAAAGGAAGAAAGTAGAAATGAAGTAATAAAGAAACTTAAGATAGAATGAGAGAAGATATGAAAGCTAGAATGAAAGATATCAGGAAAGAAAGAAAGAAAGAAAGTAGTAAAGAAACTAAAGATGAAATGAGAGATGGTATGAAAGCTAGAATGAAAGATATCAATAAAAAAGAAAGAAAGAAAGAACGTAATAAAGAAACTAAAGATAGAATGAGAGAAGATATGAAAGCTAGAATGAAAGATATCAAGAAAGAAAGAAATAAAAGTAAGTAAAATAGAAACTAAAGATAGAATGAGAGAAGGTATGATAGCTAGAATGAAAGATATCAAGGAAGAAAGAAAAAAAGAAATCAATAAAGAAATTAAAGAGGAAATGAGAGAAATATGAAACCTAGAATGCAAGATATCAAGAAAGAAAGAAAGAAAGTAATAAAGAAACTAAAGATAGAATGAGAGAATGTATGAAAGCTAGAATGAAAGATATCAAGAAAGAAAGAAAGAAATCAATAAAGAAACTAAAGATAAAATGAGAGAATGTATGAAATACATTATGAAATATATCAAAAAAGAAAAAAAGAAACTAATAAAGAAACTAAAGAAAGAATGAGAGAAGGTATGAAAGCTAGAATGAAAGATATCAAGAAAGAATGAAAGAAACAAAGAAAGTAATTAATGAAGAAACTAAAGATAGAATGAAAGAAGGTATGAAAGCTAGAATGGAAGATATCAAGAAAGAATGAATGAAAGAAAGAAAGTCATAAAGAAACTAAAGAGAATGATTGAAGGTATGAAAGCTAGAATGTAAGATATCAAGAAAGAAAGAAATGAATGTAATTAAAAAAGAAACTAAAGATAGAATGAGAGAAGGTATGAAAGATAGAATCTAAGATATCAAGAAAGAAAGAAAGAAAGAAAAAAGAAAGATCGAAAGGAATTAATAAAGAAACTAAAGATGGAATGAAAGAAGGTATGAAAGCTAGAATGAAAGATATCAATTAAAAAAAGAAAGAAAGAAAGTAATAAAGAAACTAAAGATAGAATCAGAGAAGATATGATAGCTAGAATGAAAGATATCAAGAAAGAAAGAAAGAAAGAAATTAATAAAGAAACTAAAGATAAAATGAGAGAAGGTATGAAATCGAGAACGAAAGATATGAAGAAAGAAAGAGAGAAAGAAAGTAACTAATAAAGAAACTAAAGATAGAATGAGAGAGCATATTAAAGCTAGAATGAAAGATATCAAGAAAGAAAGAAATGAAAGTAAGTAAAAAAGAAACTAAAGATAGAATGAGAGAAGGTATGAAAGCTAGAATGAAAGATATCAAGAAAGAAAGAAAGAAAGAAATCAGTAAAGAAACTAAAGATAAAATGAGAGAAGGTATGAAATACATAATGAAATATATCAAGAAAGAAACAAAGAAAGTAACTAATAAAGAAACTAAAGATAGAATGAGAGAAGGTATGAAAGCTAGAATGAAACATATCAAGAAAGAATGAAAGAAACAAAGAAAGTAATTAATAAAGAAACTAAAGATAGAATGAAAGAAGGTATGAATGCTAGAATGAAAGATATCAAGAAAGAATGAATGAAAGAAAGAAAGTAATAAAGAAACTAAAGAGAATGATTGAAGGTATGAAAGCTAGAATGTAAGATATCAAGAAAGAAAGAAAAAAAGAAAGAAAGAAAGAACGAACGGAATTAATAAAGAAACTAAAGATAGAATGAGTGTAGATATGACAGGTAGAATGAAAGATATCAAGAAAGAAAGAAATAAAGAAAGAAAGATTGTAATAAAGAAAAACTAAAGATGAAATGAGAGAAGGTATGAAATACAGAATGAAATATATCAAGATAGAATTAAAGAAAGTAACTAATAAAGAAAATAAATATAGAATGAGGGAAGTTATTAAATCTAGAATGAAAGATAGAAGAAAGAAAGAAAGAAAGAAACTAATAAAGAAACTAAAGATAGAATGAGAGAAGGTATGAAAGCTAGAATGAAAGATATCAAGGATGTAAGAAAAAAAGAAATCAATAAAGAAATTAAAGATGAAATGAGAGAAATATGAAACCTAGAATGAAAGATATGAAGAAAGAAAGAGAGAAAGAAAGTAACTAATAAAGAAACTAAAGAGAGAATGAGAGAAGGTATGAAAGCTGTAATGTAAGATATCAAGAAAGAAAGAAATAAAAGTAAGTAAAATAGAAACTAAAGATAGAATGAGAGAAGGTGTGATAGCTAGAATGAAAGATATCAAGGAAGTAAGAAAAAAAGAAATCAATAAAGAAATTAAAGTTGAAATGAGAGAAATATGAGACCTAGAATGAAAGATATCAAGAAAGAAAGAAAGAAAGAAAGTAATAAAGAAACTAAAGATAGAATGAGAGAGCGTATTAAAGCTATAATGAAAGATATCAAGAAAGAAAGAAATGAAAGTAAGTAAAAAAGAAACTAAAGATAGAATGAGAGAAGGTATGAAAGCTAGAATGAAAGATATCAAGAAAGAAAGAAAGAAATCACTAGAGAAACTAAAGATGAAATGAGAGAAGGTATGAAAGCTAGAATGAAAGATATCAAGAAAGAAAGTAATAAGAAACTAAAGATACAATGAGAGAAGGTATTAAAGCTAGAATGAAAGATATCAAGAAAGAAAGAAAGAAAATAAGAAAGTATTTTAGAAACTAAAGATGGAACGAGAGAAGATATGCGTGCTAGTATGAAAGCTATCAAGAAAGAAAGAAAGAAAGAAAGAAAGTAATAAAGAAACTAAAGATAGAATGAGAGAAGGTATGAATGCTAGAATTAAATATATCAAGAACGAAAAAAGGAAGAAAGTAGAAACAAAGTAATAAAGAAACTAAAGATTGAATGAGTGAAGATATGAATGCTAGAATGAAAGATATCTAGAAAGAAATAAAAAAAGAAATTAAGTAGTAAAGAAACTAAAGATAGAATCAGAGAAGTTATGAGAGCTGGAATGAAAGATATCAAAAAAGAAAGAAAGAAAGAAAGAAGGAAACGAAATAATTAATAAAGAAACTAAAGATAGAATGAAAGAAGGTATGAAAGCTAGAATGAAAGATATCAAGAAAGAAAGAAAGAAAGAAAGTAATAAAGAAACTAAAGATAGAATGAGAGAAGGTATGAAAGCTGGAATGTAAGATATCAAGAAAGAAAGAATTGAAAGAAAGTAAAAAAAAACTAAAGATAGAATGAGAGAAGGTATGAAAGCTAGAATGAAAGATATCAAGAAAGAAAGAAAGAAAGTAACTAATAAAGAAACTAAAGATAGAATGAGAGAAGGTATTAAAGCTAGAATGAAAGATATCAAGAGAGAAAGAAATGAAAGTATGTAAAAAAGAAACTAAAAATAGAATGAGAGAAGGTATGAAAGATAGAATCTAAGAGATCAAGAAAGAAAGAAAAAAGAAAGAAAGAAAGAACGAAAGGAATTAATAAAGAAACTAAAGATAGAATGAGTGAAGATATGACAGGTAGAATGAAAGATATCAAGAAAGAAAGAAAGAAAGAAAGATTGTAATAAAGAAAAACTAAAGATGAAATGAGAGAAGGTATGAAATACAGAATGAAATATATCAAGATAGAAAGAAAGAAAGTAACTAATAAAGAAAATAAAGATAGAATGAGGGGTTATTAAATCTAGAATGAAAGATAGAAGAAAGAAAGAAAGAAGGAAACTAATAAAGAAACTAAATTTAGAATGAGAGAAGGTATGAAAGCTAGAATGTAAGATATCAAGAAAGAAATAAATAAAAGTAAGTAAAATAGAAACTAAAGATAGAATAAGAGAAGGTATGAAAGATAGAATCTAAGAGATCTAGAAAGAAAGAAAAAAGAAAGAAAGAAAGAACAAAAGGAATTAATAAAGAAACTAAAGATAGAATGAGTGAAGATATGACAGGTAGAATGAAAGATATCAAGAAAGAAAGAAAGAAAGAAAGATTGTAATAAAGAAAAACTAAAGATGAAATGAGAGAAGGTATGAAATACAGAATGAAATATATCAAGATAGAAAGAAAGAAAGTAACTAATAAAGAAAATAAAGATAGAATGAGGGAAGTTATTAAATCTAGAATGAAAGATAGAAGAAAGAAAGAAAGAAAGAAACTAATAAAGAAACTAAAGGTAGAATGAGAGAAGGTATGAAAGCTAGAATGTAAGATATCAAGAAAGAAAGAAATAAAAGTAAGTAAAATAGAAACTAAAGATAGAATGAGAGAAGGTATGATAGCTAGAATGAAAGATATCAAGATAGAAAGAAAGAAAGTAACTAATAAAGAAAATAAAGATAGAATGAGGGAAGTTATTAAATCTAGAATGAAAGATAGAAGAAAGAAAGAAAGAAAGAAACTAATAAAGAAACTAAAGGTAGAATGAGAGAAGGTATGAAAGCTAGAATGTAAGATATCAAGAAAGAAAGAAATAAAAGTAAGTAAAATAGAAACTAAAGATAGAATAAGAGAAGGTATGAAAGATAGAATCTAAGAGATCAAGAAAGAAAGAAAAAAGAAAGAAAGAAAGAACGAAAGGAATTAATAAAGAAACTAATGATAGAATGAGTGAAGATATGACAGGTAGAATGAAAGATATCAAGAAAGAAAGAAAGAAAGAAAGATTGTAATAAAGAAAAACTAAAGATGAAATGAGAGAAGGTATGAAATACAGAATGAAATATATCAAGATAGAAAGAAAGAAAGTAACTAATAAAGAAATTAAAGATGAAATGAGAAAAATATGAAACCTAGAATGAAAGATATCAAGAAAGAAAGAAAGAAAGAAAGTAATAAAGAAACTAAAGATAGAATGAGAGAAGGTATGAAAGCTGGAATGTAAGATATCAAGAAAGAAAGAAAGAAAAGTAAGTAAAATAGAAACTAAAGATAGAATGAGAGAATTTATGAAAGCTAGAATGAATGATATCAAGGAAGAAAGAAAAAAAGAAATCAATAAAGAAATTAAAGAGGAAATGAGAGAAATATGAAACCTAGAATGCAAGATATCAAGAAAGAAAGAAAGAAAGTAATAAAGAAACTAAAGATAGAATGAGAGAATGTATGAAAGCTATAATGAAAGATATCAAGAAAGGAAAAAGGAAGAAAGTAGAAATGAAGTAATAAAGAAACTTAAGATAGAATGAGAGAAGATATGAAAGCTAGAATGAAAGATATCAGGAAAGAAAGAAAGAAAGAAAGTAGTAAAGAAACTAAAAATGAAATGAGAGAAGTTATGAAAGCTAGAATGAAAGATATCAATAAAAAAGAAAGAAAGAAAGAACGTAATAAAGAAACTAAAGATAGAATGAGAGAAGATATGAAAGCTAGAATGAAAGATATCAAGAAATAAATAAATATAAGTAAGTAAAATAGAAACTAAAGATAGAATGAGAGAAGGTATGTTAGCTAGAATGAAAGATATCAAGGAAGAAAGAAAAAAAGAAATCAATAAAGAAATTAAAGAGGAAATGAGAGATATATGAAACCTAGAATGCAAGATATCAAGAAAGAAAGAAAGAAAGTAATAAAGAAACTAAAGATAGAATGAGACAATGTATGAAAGCTAGAATGAAAGATATCAAGAAAGAAAGAAAGAAATTAATAAAGAAACTAAAGATAAAATGAGAGAATGTATGAAATACATTATGAAATATATCAAAAAAGAAAAAAAGAAAGTAACTAATTAAGAAACTAAAGAAAGAATGAGAGAAGGTATGAAAGCTAGAATGAAAGATATCAAGAAAGAATGAAAGAAACAAAGAAAGTAATTAATAAAGAAACTAAAGATAGAATGAAAGAAGGTATGAAAGCTAGAATGGAAGATATCAAGAAAGAATGAATGAAAGAAAGAAAGTCATAAAGAAACTAAAGAGAATGATTGAAGGTATGAAAGCTAGAATGTAAGATATCAAGAAAGAAAGAAATGAATGTAATTAAAAAAGAAACTAAAGATAGAATGAGAGAAGGTATGAAAGATAGAATCTAAGATATCAATTAAAAAAAAGAAAGAAAGAAAGTAATAAAGAAACTAAAGATAGAATGAGAGAAGATATGATAGCTAGAATGAAAGATCAAGAAAGAAAGAAAGAAAGAAATCAATAAAGAAACTAAAGATAAAATGAGAGAAGGTATGAAATCGAGAATGAAAGATATGAAGAAAGAAAGAGAGAAAGAAAGTAACTAATAAAGAAACTAAAGATAGAATGAGAGAGCATATTGAAGGTAGAATGAAAGATATCAAGAAAGAAAGAAATGAAAGTAAGTAAAAAAGAAACTAAAGATAGAATGAGTGAAGGTATGATAGCTAGAATGAAAGATTTCAAGGAAGAAAGAAAAAAAGAAGTCAATAAAGAAATTAAAGAGGAAATGAGAGAAATATGAAACCTAGAATGCAAGATATCAAGAAAGAAAGAAAGTAATAAAGAAACTAAAGATTGAATGAGAGAATGTATGAAAGCTGAAATGAAAGATATCAAGAAAGAAAGAAAGAAAGAAATCAATAAAGAAACTAAAGATAAAATGAGAGAAGGTATGAAATACATAATGAAATATATCTAGAAAGAAACAAAGAAAGTAACTAATAAAGAAACTAAAGATAGAATGAGAGAAGGTATGAAAGCTAGAATGAAACATATCAAAAAAGAATGAAAGAAACAAAGAAAGTAATTAATAAAGAAACAAAAGATAGAATGAAAGAAGGTATGAATGCTAGAATGAAAGATATCAAGAAAGAATGAATGAAAGAAAGAAAGTAATAAAGAAACTAAAGAGAATGATTGAAGGTATGAAAGCTAGAATGTAAGATATCAAGAAAGAAAGAAATGAATGTAATTAAAAAAGAAATTAAAGATAGAATGAGAGAAGGTATGAAAGACAGAATCTAAGATATCAAGAAAGAAAGAAAGAAAAAAAGAAAGAACGAAAGTAATTAATAAAGAAACTAAAGATAGAATGAAAGAAGGTATGAAAGCTAGAATGAAAGATATCAATTAAAAAAAAAAGAAAGAAAGTAATAAAGAAACTAAAGATAGAATGAGAGAATGTATGAAAGCTAGAATGAAAGATATCAAGAAAGAAAGAAAGAAAGAAATCAATAAAGAAATTAAAGAGGAAATGAGAGAAATATGAAACCTAGAATGCAAGATATCAAGAAAGAAAGAAAGTAATAAAGAAACTAAAGATAGAATGAGAGAATGTATGAAAGCTAGAATGAAAGATATCAAGAAAGAAAGAAAGAAAATAAGAAAGTATTTTAGAAACTAAAGATGGAACGAGAGAAGATATGCGTGCTAGAATGAAAGCTATCAAGAAAGAAAGAAAGAAAGAAAGAATGTAATAAAGAAACTAAAGATAGAATGAGAGAAGATATGAATGCTAGAATTAAATATATCAAGAACGAAAAAAGGAAGAAAGTAGAAACAAAGTAATAAAGAAACTAAAGATTGAATGAGTGAAGATATGAATGCTAGAATGAAAGATATCTAGAAAGAAATAAAAAAAGAAATTAAGTAGTAAAGAAACTAAAGATAGAATCAGAGAAGTTATGAGAGCTGGAATGAAAGATATCAAAAAAGAAAGAAAGAAAGAAAGAAGGAAACGAAATAATTAATAAAGAAACTAAAGATAGAATGAAAGAAGGTATGAAAGCTAGAATGAAAGATATCAAGAAAGAAAGAAAGAAAGAAAGTAATAAAGAAACTAAAGATGGAATGAGAGAAGGTATGAAAGCTGGAATGTAAGATATCAAGAAAGAAAGAATTGAAAGAAAGTAAAAAAAAAACTAAAGATAGAATGAGAGAAGGTATGAAAGCTAGAATGAAAGATATCAAGAAAGAAAGAAAGAAAGTAACTAATAAAGAAACTAAAGATAGAATGAGAGAAGGTATGAAAGCTAGAATGAAAGATATCAAGGATGTAAGAAAAAAAGAAATCAATAAAGAAATTAAAGATGAAATGAGAGAAATATGAAACCTAGAATGAAAGATATGAAGAAAGAAAGAGAGAAAGAAAGTAACTAATAAAGAAACTAAAGAGAGAATGAGAGAAGGTATGAAAGCTGTAATGTAAGATATCAAGAAAGAAAGAAATAAAAGTAAGTAAAATAGAAACTAAAGATAGAATGAGAGAAGGTGTGATAGCTAGAATGAAAGATATCAAGGAAGTAAGAAAAAAAGAAATCAATAAAGAAATTAAAGTTGAAATGAGAGAAATATGAGACCTAGAATGAAAGATATCAAGAAAGAAAGAAAGAAAGAAAGTAATAAAGAAACTAAAGATAGAATGAGAGAGCGTATTAAAGCTATAATGAAAGATATCAAGAAAGAAAGAAATGAAAGTAAGTAAAAAAGAAACTAAAGATAGAATGAGAGAAGGTATGAAAGCTAGAATGAAAGATATCAAGAAAGAAAGAAAGAAATCACTAGAGAAACTAAAGATGAAATGAGAGAAGGTATGAAAGCTAGAATGAAAGATATCAAGAAAGAAAGTAATAAGAAACTAAAGATACAATGAGAGAAGGTATTAAAGCTAGAATGAAAGATATCAAGAAAGAAAGAAAGAAAATAAGAAAGTATTTTAGAAACTAAAGATGGAACGAGAGAAGATATGCGTGCTAGAATGAAAGCTATCAAGAAAGAAAGAAAGAAAGAAAGAAAGTAATAAAGAAACTAAAGATAGAATGAGAGAAGGTATGAATGCTAGAATTAAATATATCAAGAACGAAAAAAGGAAGAAAGTAGAAACAAAGTAATAAAGAAACTAAAGATTGAATGAGTGAAGATATGAATGCTAGAATGAAAGATATCTAGAAAGAAATAAAAAAAGAAATTAAGTAGTAAAGAAACTAAAGATAGAATCAGAGAAGTTATGAGAGCTGGAATGAAAGATATCAAAAAAGAAAGAAAGAAAGAAAGAAGGAAACGAAATAATTAATAAAGAAACTAAAGATAGAATGAAAGAAGGTATGAAAGCTAGAATGAAAGATATCAAGAAAGAAAGAAAGAAAGAAAGTAATAAAGAAACTAAAGATAGAATGAGAGAAGGTATGAAAGCTGGAATGTAAGATATCAAGAAAGAAAGAATTGAAAGAAAGTAAAAAAAAACTAAAGATAGAATGAGAGAAGGTATGAAAGCTAGAATGAAAGATATCAAGAAAGAAAGAAAGAAAGTAACTAATAAAGAAACTAAAGATAGAATGAGAGAAGGTATTAAAGCTAGAATGAAAGATATCAAGAGAGAAAGAAATGAAAGTATGTAAAAAAGAAACTAAAAATAGAATGAGAGAAGGTATGAAAGATAGAATCTAAGAGATCAAGAAAGAAAGAAAAAAGAAAGAAAGAAAGAACGAAAGGAATTAATAAAGAAACTAAAGATAGAATGAGTGAAGATATGACAGGTAGAATGAAAGATATCAAGAAAGAAAGAAAGAAAGAAAGATTGTAATAAAGAAAAACTAAAGATGAAATGAGAGAAGGTATGAAATACAGAATGAAATATATCAAGATAGAAAGAAAGAAAGTAACTAATAAAGAAAATAAAGATAGAATGAGGGAAGTTATTAAATCTAGAATGAAAGATAGAAGAAAGAAAGAAAGAAGGAAACTAATAAAGAAACTAAATTTAGAATGAGAGAAGGTATGAAAGCTAGAATGTAAGATATCAAGAAAGAAATAAATAAAAGTAAGTAAAATAGAAACTAAAGATAGAATAAGAGAAGGTATGAAAGATAGAATCTAAGAGATCTAGAAAGAAAGAAAAAAGAAAGAAAGAAAGAACAAAAGGAATTAATAAAGAAACTAAAGATAGAATGAGTGAAGATATGACAGGTAGAATGAAAGATATCAAGAAAGAAAGAAAGAAAGAAAGATTGTAATAAAGAAAAACTAAAGATGAAATGAGAGAAGGTATGAAATACAGAATGAAATATATCAAGATAGAAAGAAAGAAAGTAACTAATAAAGAAAATAAAGATAGAATGAGGGAAGTTATTAAATCTAGAATGAAAGATAGAAGAAAGAAAGAAAGAAAGAAACTAATAAAGAAACTAAAGGTAGAATGAGAGAAGGTATGAAAGCTAGAATGTAAGATATCAAGAAAGAAAGAAATAAAAGTAAGTAAAATAGAAACTAAAGATAGAATGAGAGAAGGTATGATAGCTAGAATGAAAGATATCAAGATAGAAAGAAAGAAAGTAACTAATAAAGAAAATAAAGATAGAATGAGGGAAGTTATTAAATCTAGAATGAAAGATAGAAGAAAGAAAGAAAGAAAGAAACTAATAAAGAAACTAAAGGTAGAATGAGAGAAGGTATGAAAGCTAGAATGTAAGATATCAAGAAAGAAAGAAATAAAAGTAAGTAAAATAGAAACTAAAGATAGAATAAGAGAAGGTATGAAAGATAGAATCTAAGAGATCAAGAAAGAAAGAAAAAAGAAAGAAAGAAAGAACGAAAGGAATTAATAAAGAAACTAAAGATAGAATGAGTGAAGATATGACAGGTAGAATGAAAGATATCAAGAAAGAAAGAAAGAAAGAAAGATTGTAATAAAGAAAAACTAAAGATGAAATGAGAGAAGGTATGAAAAACAGAATGAAATATATCAAGATAGAAAGAAAGAAAGTAACTAATAAAGAAATTAAAGATGAAATGAGAAAAATATGAAACCTAGAATGAAAGATATCAAGAAAGAAAGAAAGAAAGAAAGTAATAAAGAAACTAAAGATAGAATGAGAGAAGGTATGAAAGCTGGAATGTAAGATATCAAGAAAGAAAGAAAGAAAAGTAAGTAAAATAGAAACTAAAGATAGAATGAGAGAATTTATGAAAGCTAGAATGAATGATATCAAGGAAGAAAGAAAAAAAGAAATCAATAAAGAAATTAAAGAGGAAATGAGAGAAATATGAAACCTAGAATGCAAGATATCAAGAAAGAAAGAAAGAAAGTAATAAAGAAACTAAAGATAGAATGAGAGAATGTATGAAAGCTATAATGAAAGATATCAAGAAAGGAAAAAGGAAGAAAGTAGAAATGAAGTAATAAAGAAACTTAAGATAGAATGAGAGAAGATATGAAAGCTAGAATGAAAGATATCAGGAAAGAAAGAAAGAAAGAAAGTAGTAAAGAAACTAAAAATGAAATGAGAGAAGTTATGAAAGCTAGAATGAAAGATATCAATAAAAAAGAAAGAAAGAAAGAACGTAATAAAGAAACTAAAGATAGAATGAGAGAAGATATGAAAGCTAGAATGAAAGATATCAAGAAATAAATAAATATAAGTAAGTAAAATAGAAACTAAAGATAGAATGAGAGAAGGTATGTTAGCTAGAATGAAAGATATCAAGGAAGAAAGAAAAAAAGAAATCAATAAAGAAATTAAAGAGGAAATGAGAGATATATGAAACCTAGAATGCAAGATATCAAGAAAGAAAGAAAGAAAGTAATAAAGAAACTAAAGATAGAATGAGACAATGTATGAAAGCTAGAATGAAAGATATCAAGAAAGAAAGAAAGAAATTAATAAAGAAACTAAAGATAAAATGAGAGAATGTATGAAATACATTATGAAATATATCAAAAAAGAAAAAAAGAAAGTAACTAATTAAGAAACTAAAGAAAGAATGAGAGAAGGTATGAAAGCTAGAATGAAAGATATCAAGAAAGAATGAAAGAAACAAAGAAAGTAATTAATAAAGAAACTAAAGATAGAATGAAAGAAGGTATGAAAGCTAGAATGGAAGATATCAAGAAAGAATGAATGAAAGAAAGAAAGTCATAAAGAAACTAAAGAGAATGATTGAAGGTATGAAAGCTAGAATGTAAGATATCAAGAAAGAAAGAAAGAAATGAATGTAATTAAAAAAGAAACTAAAGATAGAATGAGAGAAGGTATGAAAGATAGAATCTAAGATATCAATTAAAAAAAAGAAAGAAAGAAAGTAATAAAGAAACTAAAGATAGAATGAGAGAAGATATGATAGCTAGAATGAAAGATCAAGAAAGAAAGAAAGAAAGAAATCAATAAAGAAACTAAAGATAAAATGAGAGAAGGTATGAAATCGAGAATGAAAGATATGAAGAAAGAAAGAGAGAAAGAAAGTAACTAATAAAGAAACTAAAGATAGAATGAGAGAGCATATTGAAGGTAGAATGAAAGATATCAAGAAAGAAAGAAATGAAAGTAAGTAAAAAAGAAACTAAAGATAGAATGAGTGAAGGTATGATAGCTAGAATGAAAGATTTCAAGGAAGAAAGAAAAAAAGAAGTCAATAAAGAAATTAAAGAGGAAATGAGAGAAATATGAAACCTAGAATGCAAGATATCAAGAAAGAAAGAAAGTAATAAAGAAACTAAAGATTGAATGAGAGAATGTATGAAAGCTGAAATGAAAGATATCAAGAAAGAAAAAAAGAAAGAAATCAATAAAGAAACTAAAGATAAAATGAGAGAAGGTATGAAATACATAATGAAATATATCTAGAAAGAAACAAAGAAAGTAACTAATAAAGAAACTAAAGATAGAATGAGAGAAGGTATGAAAGCTAGAATGAAACATATCAAAAAAGAATGAAAGAAACAAAGAAAGTAATTAATAAAGAAACAAAAGATAGAATGAAAGAAGGTATGAATGCTAGAATGAAAGATATCAAGAAAGAATGAATGAAAGAAAGAAAGTAATAAAGAAACTAAAGAGAATGATTGAAGGTATGAAAGCTAGAATGTAAGATATCAAGAAAGAAAGAAATGAATGTAATTAAAAAAGAAATTAAAGATAGAATGAGAGAAGGTATGAAAGACAGAATCTAAGATATCAAGAAAGAAAGAAAGAAAAAAAGAAAGAACGAAAGTAATTAATAAAGAAACTAAAGATAGAATGAAAGAAGGTATGAAAGCTAGAATGAAAGATATCAATTAAAAAAAAAAGAAAGAAAGTAATAAAGAAACTAAAGATAGAATGAGAGAATGTATGAAAGCTAGAATGAAAGATATCAAGAAAGAAAGAAAGAAAGAAATCAATAAAGAAATTAAAGAGGAAATGAGAGAAATATGAAACCTAGAATGCAAGATATCAAGAAAGAAAGAAAGTAATAAAGAAACTAAAGATAGAATGAGAGAATGTATGAAAGCTAGAATGAAAGATATCAAGAAAGAAAGAAAGAAAATAAGAAAGTATTTTAGAAACTAAAGATGGAACGAGAGAAGATATGCGTGCTAGAATGAAAGCTATCAAGAAAGAAAGAAAGAAAGAAAGAATGTAATAAAGAAACTAAAGATAGAATGAGAGAAGGTATGAATGCTAGAATTAAATATATCAAGAACGAAAAAAGGAAGAAAGTAGAAACAAAGTAATAAAGAAACTAAAGATTGAATGAGTGAAGATATGAATGCTAGAATGAAAGATATCTAGAAAGAAATAAAAAAAGAAATTAAGTAGTAAAGAAACTAAAGATAGAATCAGAGAAGTTATGAGAGCTGGAATGAAAGATATCAAAAAAGAAAGAAAGAAAGAAAGAAGGAAACGAAATAATTAATAAAGAAACTAAAGATAGAATGAAAGAAGGTATGAAAGCTAGAATGAAAGATATCAAGAAAGAAAGAAAGAAAGAAAGTAATAAAGAAACTAAAGATGGAATGAGAGAAGGTATGAAAGCTGGAATGTAAGATATCAAGAAAGAAAGAATTGAAAGAAAGTAAAAAAAAAACTAAAGATAGAATGAGAGAAGGTATGAAAGCTAGAATGAAAGATATCAAGAAAGAAAGAAAGAAAGTAACTAATAAAGAAACTAAAGATAGAATGAGAGAAGGTATTAAAGCTAGAATGAAAGATATCAAGAGAGAAAGAAATGAAAGTATGTAAAAAAAAAACTAAAAATAGAATGAGAGAAGGTATGAAAGATAGAATCTAAGAGATCAAGAAAGAAAGAAAAAAGAAAGAAAGAAAGAACGAAAGGAATTAATAAAGAAACTAAAGATAGAATGAGTGAAGATATGACAGGTAGAATGAAAGATATCAAGAAAGAAAGAAAGAAAGAAAGATTGTAATAAAGAAAAACTAAAGATGAAATGAGAGAAGGTATGAAATACAGAATGAAATATATCAAGATAGAAAGAAAGAAAGTAACTAATAAAGAAAATAAAGATAGAATGAGGGAAGTTATTAAATCTAGAATGAAAGATAGAAGAAAGAAAGAAAGAAAGAAACTAATAAAGAAACTAAATTTAGAATGAGAGAAGGTATGAAAGCTAGAATGTAAGATATCAAGAAAGAAAGAAATAAAAGTAAGTAAAATAGAAACTAAAGATAGAATAAGAGAAGGTATGAAAGATAGAATCTAGGAGATCAAGAAAGAAAGAAAAAAGAAAGAAAGAAAGAACAAAAGGAATTAATAAAGAAACTAAAGATAGAATGAGTGAAGATATGACAGGTAGAATGAAAGATATCAAGAAAGAAAGAAAGAAAGAAAGATTGTAATAAAGAAAAACTAAAGATGAAATGAGAGAAGGTATGAAATACAGAATGAAATATATCAAGATAGAAAGAAAGAAAGTAACTAATAAAGAAAATAAAGATAGAATGAGGGAAGTTATTAAATCTAGAATGAAAGATAGAAGAAAGAAAGAAAGAAAGAAACTAATAAAGAAACTAAAGGTAGAATGAGAGAAGGTATGAAAGCTAGAATGTAAGATATCAAGAAAGAAAGAAATAAAAGTAAGTAAAATAGAAACTAAAGATAGAATGAGAGAAGGTATGATAGCTAGAATGAAAGATATCAAGATAGAAAGAAAGAAAGTAACTAATAAAGAAAATAAAGATAGAATGAGGGAAGTTATTAAATCTAGAATGAAAGATAGAAGAAAGAAAGAAAGAAAGAAACTAATAAAGAAACTAAAGATAGAATAAGAGAAGGTATGAAAGATAGAATCTAAGAGATCAAGAAAGAAAGAAAAAAGAAAGAAAGAAAGAACGAAAGGAATTAATAAAGAAACTAAAGATAGAATGAGTGAAGATATGACAGGTAGAATGAAAGATATCAAGAAAGAAAGAAAGAAAGAAAGATTGTAATAAAGAAAAACTAAAGATGAAATGAGAGAAGGTATGAAATACAGAATGAAATATATCAAGATAGAAAGAAAGAAAGTAACTAATAAAGAAATTAAAGATGAAATGAGAGAAATATGAAACCTAGAATGAAAGATATCAAGAAAGAAAGAAAGAAAGAAAGTAATAAAGAAACTAAAGATAGAATGAGAGAAGGTATGAAAGCTGGAATGTAAGATATCAAGAAAGAAAGAAAGAAAAGTAAGTAAAATAGAAACAAAAGATAGAATGAGAGAATTTATGAAAGCTAGAATGAATGATATCAAGGAAGAAAGAAAAAAAGAAATCAATAAAGAAATTAAAGAGGAAATGAGAGAAATATGAAACCTAGAATGCAAGATATCAAGAAAGAAAGAAAGAAAGTAATAAAGAAACTAAAGATAGAATGAGAGAAAATATGAAAGCTATAATGAAAGATATCAAGAAAGGAAAAAGGAAGAAAGTAGAAATGAAGTAATAAAGAAACTTAAGATAGAATGAGAGAAGATATGAAAGCTAGAATGAAAGATATCAGGAAAGAAAGAAAGAAAGAAAGAAGTAAAGAAACTAAAAATGAAATGAGAGAAGTTATGAAAGCTAGAATGAAAGATATCAATAAAAAAGAAAGAAAGAAAGAACGTAATAAAGAAACTAAAGATAGAATGAGAGAAGATATGAAAGCTAGAATGAAAGATATCAAGAAATAAATAAATATATGTAAGTAAAATAGAAACTAAAGATAGAATGAGAGAAGGTATGTTAGCTAGAATGAAAGATATCAAGGAAGAAAGAAAAAAAGAAATCAATAAAGAAATTAAAGATAAAATGAGAGATATATGAAACCTAGAATGCAAGATATCAAGAAAGAAAGAAAGTAATAAAGAAACTAAAGATAGAATGAGACAATGTATGAAAGCTAGAATGAAAGATATCAAGAAAGAAAGAAAGAAATTAATAAAGAAACTAAAGATAAAATGAGAGAATGTATGAAATACATTATGAAATATATCAAAAAAGAAAAAAAGAAAGTAACTAATTAAGAAACTAAAGAAAGAATGAGAGAAGGTATGAAAGCTAGAATGAAAGATATCAAGAAAGAATGAAAGAAACAAAGAAAGTAATTAATAAAGAAACTAAAGATAGAATGAAAGAAGGTATGAAAGCTAGAATGGAAGATATCAAGAAAGAATGAATGAAAGAAAGAAAGTCATAAAGAAACTAAAGAGAATGATTGAAGGTATGAAAGCTAGAATGTAAGATATGAAGAAAGAAAGAAATGAATGTAATTAAAAAAGAAACTAAAGATAGAATGAGAGAAGGTATGAAAGATAGAATCTAAGATATCAATTAAAAAAAAGAAAGAAAGAAAGTAATAAAGAAACTAAAGATAGAATGAGAGAAGATATGATAGCTAGAATGAAAGATCAAGAAAGAAAGAAAGAAAGAAATCAATAAAGAAACTAAAGATAAAATGAGAGAAGGTATGAAATCGAGAATGAAAGATATGAAGAAAGAAAGAGAGAAAGAAAGTAACTAATAAAGAAACTAAAGATAGAATGAGAGAGCATATTGAAGGTAGAATGAAAGATATCAAGAAAGAAAGAAATGAAAGTAAGTAAAAAAGAAACTAAAGATAGAATGAGTGAAGGTATGATAGCTAGAATGAAAGATTTCAAGGAAGAAAGAAAAAAAGAAGTCAATAAAAAAATTAAAGAGGAAATGAGAGAAATATGAAACCTAGAATGCAAGATATCAAGAAAGAAAGAAAGTAATAAAGAAACTAAAGATTGAATGAGAGAATGTATGAAAGCTGAAATGAAAGATATCAAGAAAGAAAGAAAGAAAGAAATCAATAAAGAAACTAAAGATAAAATGAGAGAAGGTATGAAATACATAATGAAATATATCTAGAAAGAAACAAAGAAAGTAACTAATAAAGAAACTAAAGATAGAATGAGAGAAGGTATGAAAGCTAGAATGAAACATATCAAAAAAGAATGAAAGAAACAAAGAAAGTAATTAATAAAGAAACAAAAGATAGAATGAAAGAAGGTATGAATGCTAGAATGAAAGATATCAAGAAAGAATGAATGAAAGAAAGAAAGTAATAAAGAAACTAAAGAGAATGATTGAAGGTATGAAAGCTAGAATGTAAGATATCAAGAAAGAAAGAAATGAATGTAATTAAAAAAGAAATTAAAGATAGAATGAGAGAAGGTATGAAAGACAGAATCTAAGATATCAAGAAAGAAAGAAAGAAAAAAAGAAAGAACGAAAGTAATTAATAAAGAAACTAAAGATAGAATGAAAGAAGGTATGAAAGCTAGAATGAAAGATATCAATTAAAAAAAAAAGAAAGAAAGTAATAAAGAAACTAAAGATAGAATGAGAGAATGTATGAAAGCTAGAATGAAAGATATCAAGAAAGAAAGAAAGAAAGAAATCAATAAAGAAATTAAAGAGGAAATGAGAGAAATATGAAACCTAGAATGCAAGATATCAAGAAAGAAAGAAAGTAATAAAGAAACTAAAGATAGAATGAGAGAATGTATGAAAGCTAGAATGAAAGATATCAAGAAAGAAAGAAAGAAAATAAGAAAGTATTTTAGAAACTAAAGATGGAACGAGAGAAGATATGCGTGCTAGAATGAAAGCTATCAAGAAAGAAAGAAAGAAAGAAAGAATGTAATAAAGAAACTAAAGATAGAATGAGAGAAGGTATGAATGCTAGAATTAAATATATCAAGAACGAAAAAAGGAAGAAAGTAGAAACAAAGTAATAAAGAAACTAAAGATTGAATGAGTGAAGATATGAATGCTAGAATGAAAGATATCTAGAAAGAAATAAAAAAAGAAATTAAGTAGTAAAGAAACTAAAGATAGAATCAGAGAAGTTATGAGAGCTGGAATGAAAGATATCAAAAAAGAAAGAAAGAAAGAAAGAAGGAAACGAAATAATTAATAAAGAAACTAAAGATAGAATGAAAGAAGGTATGAAAGCTAGAATGAAAGATATCAAGAAAGAAAGAAAGAAAGAAAGTAATAAAGAAACTAAAGATGGAATGAGAGAAGGTATGAAAGCTGGAATGTAAGATATCAAGAAAGAAAGAATTGAAAGAAAGTAAAAAAAAAACTAAAGATAGAATGAGAGAAGGTATGAAAGCTAGAATGAAAGATATCAAGAAAGAAAGAAAGAAAGTAACTAATAAAGAAACTAAAGATAGAATGAGAGAAGGTATTAAAGCTAGAATGAAAGATATCAAGAGAGAAAGAAATGAAAGTATGTAAAAAAAAAAACTAAAAATAGAATGAGAGAAGGTATGAAAGATAGAATCTAAGAGATCAAGAAAGAAAGAAAAAAGAAAGAAAGAAAGAACGAAAGGAATTAATAAAGAAACTAAAGATAGAATGAGTGAAGATATGACAGGTAGAATGAAAGATATCAAGAAAGAAAGAAAGAAAGAAAGATTGTAATAAAGAAAAACTAAAGATGAAATGAGAGAAGGTATGAAATACAGAATGAAATATATCAAGATAGAAAGAAAGAAAGTAACTAATAAAGAAAATAAAGATAGAATGAGGGAAGTTATTAAATCTAGAATGAAAGATAGAAGAAAGAAAGAAAGAAAGAAACTAATAAAGAAACTAAATTTAGAATGAGAGAAGGTATGAAAGCTAGAATGTAAGATATCAAGAAAGAAAGAAATAAAAGTAAGTAAAATAGAAACTAAAGATAGAATAAGAGAAGGTATGAAAGATAGAATCTAAGAGATCAAGAAAGAAAGAAAAAAGAAAGAAAGAAAGAACAAAAGGAATTAATAAAGAAACTAAAGATAGAATGAGTGAAGATATGACAGGTAGAATGAAAGATATCAAGAAAGAAAGAAAGAAAGAAAGATTGTAATAAAGAAAAACTAAAGATGAAATGAGAGAAGGTATGAAATACAGAATGAAATATATCAAGATAGAAAGAAAGAAAGTAACTAATAAAGAAAATAAAGATAGAATGAGGGAAGTTATTAAATCTAGAATGAAAGATAGAAGAAAGAAAGAAAGAAAGAAACTAATAAAGAAACTAAAGGTAGAATGAGAGAAGGTATGAAAGCTAGAATGTAAGATATCAAGAAAGAAAGAAATAAAAGTAAGTAAAATAGAAACTAAAGATAGAATGAGAGAAGGTATGATAGCTAGAATGAAAGATATCAAGATAGAAAGAAAGAAAGTAACTAATAAAGAAAATAAAGATAGAATGAGGGAAGTTATTAAATCTAGAATGAAAGATAGAAGAAAGAAAGAAAGAAAGAAACTAATAAAGAAACTAAAGGTAGAATGAGAGAAGGTATGAAAGCTAGAATGTAAGATATCAAGAAAGAAAGAAATAAAAGTAAGTAAAATAGAAACTAAAAATAGAATAAGAGAAGGTATGAAAGATAGAATCTAAGAGATCAAGAAAGAAAGAAAAAAGAAAGAAAGAAAGAACGAAAGGAATTAATAAAGAAACTAAAGATAGAATGAGTGAAGATATGACAGGTAGAATGAAAGATATCAAGAAAGAAAGAAAGAAAGAAAGATTGTAATAAAGAAAAACTAAAGATGAAATGAGAGAAGGTATGAAATACAGAATGAAATATATCAAGATAGAAAGAAAGAAAGTAACTAATAAAGAAATTAAAGATGAAATGAGAGAAATATGAAACCTAGAATGAAAGATATCAAGAAAGAAAGAAAGAAAGAAAGTAATAAAGAAACTAAAGATAGAATGAGAGAAGGTATGAAAGCTGGAATGTAAGATATCAAGAAAGAAAGAAAGAAAAGTAAGTAAAATAGAAACAAAAGATAGAATGAGAGAATTTATGAAAGCTAGAATGAATGATATCAAGGAAGAAAGAAAAAAAGAAATCAATAAAGAAATTAAAGAGGAAATGAGAGAAATATGAAACCTAGAATGCAAGATATCAAGAAAGAAAGAAAGAAAGTAATAAAGAAACTAAAGATAGAATGAGAGAAAATATGAAAGCTATAATGAAAGATATCAAGAAAGGAAAAAGGAAGAAAGTAGAAATGAAGTAATAAAGAAACTTAAGATAGAATGAGAGAAGATATGAAAGCTAGAATGAAAGATATCAGGAAAGAAAGAAAGAAAGAAAGTAGTAAAGAAACTAAAAATGAAATGAGAGAAGTTATGAAAGCTAGAATGAAAGATATCAATAAAAAAGAAAGAAAGAAAGAACGTAATAAAGAAACTAAAGATAGAATGAGAGAAGATATGAAAGCTAGAATGAAAGATATCAAGAAATAAATAAATATATGTAAGTAAAATAGAAACTAAAGATAGAATGAGAGAAGGTATGTTAGCTAGAATGAAAGATATCAAGGAAGAAAGAAAAAAAGAAATCAATAAAGAAATTAAAGATAAAATGAGAGATATATGAAACCTAGAATGCAAGATATCAAGAAAGAAAGAAAGTAATAAAGAAACTAAAGATAGAATGAGACAATGTATGAAAGCTAGAATGAAAGATATCAAGAAAGAAAGAAAGAAATTAATAAAGAAACTAAAGATAAAATGAGAGAATGTATGAAATACATTATGAAATATATCAAAAAAGAAAAAAAGAAAGTAACTAATTAAGAAACTAAAGAAAGAATGAGAGAAGGTATGAAAGCTAGAATGAAAGATATCAAGAAAGAATGAAAGAAACAAAGAAAGTAATTAATAAAGAAACTAAAGATAGAATGAAAGAAGGTATGAAAGCTAGAATGGAAGATATCAAGAAAGAATGAATGAAAGAAAGAAAGTCATAAAGAAACTAAAGAGAATGATTGAAGGTATGAAAGCTAGAATGTAAGATATCAAGAAAGAAAGAAATGAATGTAATTAAAAAAGAAACTAAAGATAGAATGAGAGAAGGTATGAAAGATAGAATCTAAGATATCAATTAAAAAAAAGAAAGAAAGAAAGTAATAAAGAAACTAAAGATAGAATGAGAGAAGATATGATAGCTAGAATGAAAGATCAAGAAAGAAAGAAAGAAAGAAATCAATAAAGAAACTAAAGATAAAATGAGAGAAGGTATGAAATCGAGAATGAAAGATATGAAGAAAGAAAGAGAGAAAGAAAGTAACTAATAAAGAAACTAAAGATAGAATGAGAGAGCATATTGAAGGTAGAATGAAAGATATCAAGAAAGAAAGAAATGAAAGTAAGTAAAAAAGAAACTAAAGATAGAATGAGTGAAGGTATGATAGCTAGAATGAAAGATTTCAAGGAAGAAAGAAAAAAAGAAGTCAATAAAAAAATTAAAGAGGAAATGAGAGAAATATGAAACCTAGAATGCAAGATATCAAGAAAGAAAGAAAGTAATAAAGAAACTAAAGATTGAATGAGAGAATGTATGAAAGCTGAAATGAAAGATATCAAGAAAGAAAGAAAGAAAGAAATCAATAAAGAAACTAAAGATAAAATGAGAGAAGGTATGAAATACATAATGAAATATATCTAGAAAGAAACAAAGAAAGTAACTAATAAAGAAACTAAAGATAGAATGAGAGAAGGTATGAAAGCTAGAATGAAACATATCAAAAAAGAATGAAAGAAACAAAGAAAGTAATTAATAAAGAAACAAAAGATAGAATGAAAGAAGGTATGAATGCTAGAATGAAAGATATCAAGAAAGAATGAATGAAAGAAAGAAAGTAATAAAGAAACTAAAGAGAATGATTGAAGGTATGAAAGCTAGAATGTAAGATATCAAGAAAGAAAGAAATGAATGTAATTAAAAAAGAAATTAAAGATAGAATGAGAGAAGGTATGAAAGACAGAATCTAAGATATCAAGAAAGAAAGAAAGAAAAAAAGAAAGAACGAAAGTAATTAATAAAGAAACTAAAGATAGAATGAAAGAAGGTATGAAAGCTAGAATGAAAGATATCAATTAAAAAAAAAAGAAAGAAAGTAATAAAGAAACTAAAGATAGAATGAGAGAATGTATGAAAGCTAGAATGAAAGATATCAAGAAAGAAAGAAAGAAAGAAATCAATAAAGAAATTAAAGAGGAAATGAGAGAAATATGAAACCTAGAATGCAAGATATCAAGAAAGAAAGAAAGTAATAAAGAAACTAAAGATAGAATGAGAGAATGTATGATAGCTAGAATGAAAGATATTAAGAACGAAAGAAAGAAAGAAATCAAGAAAAAAACTAAAGAAAAAATGAGAGAAGGTATGAAATACATAATGAAATATATCAAGAATGAAACAAAGAAAGTAACTAATAAAGAAACTAAAGATAGAATGAGAGAAGGTATGAAAGCTAGAATGAATGATATCAAGAAAGAATGAAAGAAACAAAGAAAGTAATTAATAAAGAAACTAAAGATAGAATGAAAGAAGGTATGAATGCTAGAATGAAAGATATCAAGAAAGAATGAAAGAAAGAAAGTAATAAAGAAACTAAAGAGAATGATTGAAGGTATGAAAGCTAGAATGTAAGATATCAAGAAAGAAAGAAATGAATGTAATTAAAAAAGAAACTAAAGAAAGAGTGAGAGAAGGTATGAAAGATAGAATCTAAGATATCAAGAAAGAAAGAAAGAAAGAAAAAAGAAAGAACGAAAGTAATTAATAAAGAAACTAAAGATAGAATGAACGAAGGTATGAATGCTAGAATGAAAGATATAAATTAAAAAAAGAAATAAAGAAAGTAGTAAAGAAACTGAAGATAGAATGAGAGAAGATATGATAGCTACAATGAAAGATATCAAGAAAGAAAGAAAGAAAGAAATCAATAAAGAAACTAAAGATAAAATGAGAGATGGTATAAAATCGAGAATGAAAGATATGAAGAAAGAAAGAGAGAAAGAAAGTAACTGATAAAGAAACTAAAGATAGAATGAGAGAGCGTATTAAAGCTAGAATGAAAGATATCAAGAAAGAAAGAAAGAAAGAAAGTAATAAAGAAACTAAAGATAGAATGAGAGAAGGTATGAAAGCTGGAATGTAAGATATCAAGAAAGAAAGAAATAAAAGTAAGTAAAATAGAAACTAAAGATAGAATGAGAGAAGGTATGATAGCTAGAATGAATGATATCAAGGAAAAAAGAAAAAAGAAATCAATAAAGAAATTAAAGAGGAAATGAGAGAAATATGAAACCTAGAATGCAAGATATCAAGAAAGAAAGAAAGAAAGTAATAAAGAAACTAAAGATAGAATGAGAGAATGTATGAAAGCTACAATGAAAGATATCAAGAAAGAAAGAAAGAAAGAAATCAATAAAGAAACTAAAGATAAAATGAGAGAAGGTATGAAATACATAATGAAATATATGTAGAAAGAAACAAAGAAAAAAACTAATAAAGAAACTAAAAATAGAATGAGAGAATGTATGAAAGCTAGAATGAAAGATATCAAGAAAGAATGAAAGAAACAAAGAAAGTTATTAATAAAAAGCTAAAGATAGAATGAGAGAAGATATGATAGCTAGAATAAAAGATATCAAGAAAGAAAGAAAGAAAGAAATCAATAAAGAAACTAAAGATAAAATGAGAGAAGGTATGAAATCGAGAATAAAAGATATGAAGAAAGAAAGAGAGAAAGAAAGTAACTAATAAAGAAACTAAAGATAGAATGAGAGAGCGTATTAAAGCTATAATGAATGATATCAAGAAAGAAAGAAATGAAAGTAAGTAAAAAAGAAACGAAAGATAGAATGAGAGAAGGTATGAAAGCTAGAATGAAAGATATCAAGAAAGAAAGAAAGAAATCACTAGAGAAACTAAAGATGAAATGAGAGAAGGTATGAAAGCTAGAATGAAAGATATCAAGAAAGAAAGTAATAAGAAACTAAAGATACAATGAGAGAAGGTATTAAAGCTAGAATGAAAGATATCAAAAAAGAAAGAAAGAAAATAAGAAAGTAATTTAGAAACTAAAAATAGAACGAGAGAAGATATGCGAGCTAGAATGAAAGCTATCAAGAAAGAAAGAAAGAAAGAAAGAATGTAATAAAGAAACTAAAGATAGAATGAGAGAAGGTATGAATGCTAGAATTAAATATATCAAGAAAGAAAAAAGGAAGAAAGTAGAAACAAAGTAATAAAGAAACTAAAGATTGAATGAGTGAAGATATGAATGCTAGAATGAAAGATATCTAGAAAGAAATAAAAAAAGAAATTAAGTTGTAAAGAAACTAAAGATAGAATCAGAGAAGTTATGAGAGCTGGAATGAAAGATATCAAAAAAGAAAGAAAGAAAGAAAGAAGGAAACGAAATAATTAATAAAGAAACTAAAGATAGAATGAAAGAAGGTATGAAAGCTAGAATGAAAGATATCAAGAAAGAAAAAAAGAAAGAAAGTAATAAAGAAACTAAAGATAGAATGAGAGAAGGTATGAAAGCTGGAATGTAAGATATCAAGAAAGAAAGAAATGAAAGAAAGTAAAAAAAAACTAAAGATAGAATGAGAGAAGGTTTGAAAGCTAGAATGAAAGATATCAAGAAAGAAAGAAAGAAAGTAACTAATAAAGAAACTAAAGATAGAATGAGAGAAGGTATTAAAGCTAGAATGAAAGATATCAAGAGAGAAAGAAATGAAAGTATGTAAAAAAGAAACTAAAAATAGAATGAGAGAAGGTATGAAAGATAGAATCTAAGAGATGAAGAAAGAAAGAAAAAAAGAAAGAAAGAAAGAACGAAAGGAATAAATAAAGAAACTAAAGATAGAATGAGTGAAGATATGACAGGTAGAATGAAAGATATCAAGAAAGAAAGAAAGAAAGAAAGATTGTAATAAAGAAAAACTAAAGATGAAATGAGAGAAGTTATTAAATCTAGAATGAAAGATAGAAGAAAGAAAGAAAGAAAGAAACTAATAAAGAAACTAAAGATAGAATGAGAGAAGGTATGAAAGCTAGAATGAAAGATATCAAGGAAGTAAGAAAAAAAGAAATCAATAAAGAAATTAAAGATGAAATGAGAGAAATATGAAACCTAGAATGAAAGATATGAAGAAAGAAAGAGAGAAAGAAAGTAACTAATAAAGAAACTAAAGATAGAATGAGAGAAGGTATGAAAGCTGGAATGTAAGATATCAAGAAAGAAAGAAATAAAAGTAAGTAAAATAGAAACTAAAGATAGAATGAGAGAAGGTATGATAGCTAGAATGAAAGATATCAAGGAAGTAAGAAAAAAAGAAATCAATAAAGAAATTAAAGATGAAATGAGAGTAATATGAAACCTAGAATGAAAGATATCAAGAAAGAAAGAAAGAAAGAAAGTAATAAAGAAACTAAAGATAGAATGAGAGAAGGTATGAAAGCTGGAACGTAAGATATCAAGAAAGAAAGAAATAAAAGTAAGTAAAATAGAAACTAAAGATAGAATGAGAGAAGGTATGATAGCTAGAATGAATGATATCAAGGAAGAAAGAAAAAAAGAAATCAATAAAGAAATTAAAGAGGAAATGAGAGAAATATGAAACCTAGAATGCAAGATATCAAGAAAGAAAGAAAGAAAGAAATCAATAAAGAAACTAAAGATAAAATGAGAGAAGGTATGAAATACATAATGAAATATATCAAGAAAGAAACAAAGAAAGTAACGAATAAAGAAACTAAAGATAGAATGAGAGAATGCATGAAAGCTAGAATGAAAGATATCAAGAAAGGAAAAAGGAAGAAAGTAGAAATGAAGTAATAAAGAAAATTAAGATAGAATGAGAGAAGATATGAAAGCTAGAATGAAAGATATCAGGAAAGAAAGAAAGAAAGAAAGTAGTAAAGAAACTAAAAATGAAATGAGAGAAGGTATGAAAGCTAGAATGAAAGATATCAATAAAAAAGAAAGAAAGAAAGAACGTAATAAAGAAACTAAAGATAGAATGAGAGAAGATATGAAAGCTAGAATGAAAGATATCAAGAAAGAAAGAAATAAATATAAGTAAAATAGAAACTAAAGATAGAATGAGAGAAGGTATGTTAGCTAGAATGAAAGATATCAAGGAAGAAAGAAAAAAAGAAATCAATAAAGAAATTAAAGAGGAAATGAGAGAAATATGAAACCTTGAATGCAAGAGATCAAGAAAGAAAGAAAGAAAGTAATAAAGAAAGTAAAGATAGAATGAGAGAATTATGAAAGCTAGAATGAAAGATATCAAGAAAGAAAGAAAGAAATCAATAAAGAAACTAAAGATAAAATGAGAGAAGGTATGAAATACAAAATGAAATATATCAATAAAGAAACAAAGAAAGTAACTAATAAAGAAACTAAAGATAGAATGAGAGAGCGTATTAAAGCTATAATGAAAGATATCAAGAAAGAAAGAAATGAAAGTAAGTAAAAAAGAAACTAAAGATAGAATGAGAGAAGGTTTGAAAGCTAGAACGAAAGATATCAAGAAAGAAAGAAAGAAATCACTAGAGAAACTAAAGATGAAATGAGAGAAGGTATGAAAGCTAGAATGAAAGATATCAAGAAAGAAAGTAATAAGAAACTAAAGATACAATGAGAGAAGTTATTAAAGCTAGAATGAAAGATATCAAGAAAGAAAGAAAGAATGTAATAAAGAAACTAAAGATAGAATGAGAGAAGGTATGATAGCTAGAATGAAAGATTTCAAGGAAGAAAGAAAAAAAGAAATCAATAAAGAAATTAAAGAGGAAATGAGAGAAATATGAAATCTAGAATGCAAGATATCTAGAAAGAAAGAAAGTAATAAAGAAACTAAAGATAGAATGAGAGAATGTATGAAAGCTGAAATGAAAGATATCAAGAAAGAAAGAAAGGAAGAAATCAATAAAGAAACTAAAGATAAAATGAGAGAAGGTATGAAATACATAATGAAATATATCAAGAAAGAAACAAAGAAAGCAATTAATAAAGAAACTAAAGATAGAATGAAAGAAGGTATGAATGCTAGAATGAAAGATATCAAGAAAGAATGAAAGAAAGAAAGAAAGTAATAAAGAAACTAAAGAGAATGATTGAAGGTATGAAAGCTAGAATGTAAGATATCAAGAAAAAAAGAAATGAATGTAATTAAAAAAGTAATTAAAGATAGAATGAGTGAAGGTATGAAAGACAGAATCTAAGATATCAAGAAAGAAAGAAAGAAAGAAAAAAAGAAAGAACGAAAGTAATTAATAAAGAAACTAAAGATAGAATGAGAGAAGATATGATAGCTAGAATGAAAGATATGAAGAAAGAAAGAGAGAAAGAAAGTAACTAATAAAGAAACTAAAGATAGAATGAGAGAGCGTATTAAAGCTAGAATGAAAGCTATCAAGAAAGAAAGAAAGAAAGAAAGAATGTAATAAAGAAACTAAAGATAGAATGAGAGAAGGTATGAATGCTAGAATTAAATATATCAAGAAAGAAAAAAGGAAGAAAGTAGAAACAAAGTAATAAAGAAACTAAAGATTGAATGAGTGAAGATATGAATGCTAGAATGAAAGATATCTAGAAAGAAATAAAAAAAGAAATTAAGTAGTAAAGAAACTAAAGATAGAATCAGAGAAGTTATGAGAGCTGGAATGAAAGATATCAAAAAAGAAAGAAAGAAAGAAAGAAGGAATGAAATAATTAATAAAGAAACTAAAGATAGAATGAAAGAAGGTATGAAAGCTAGAATGAAAGATATCAAGAAAGAAAGAAAGAAAGTAACTAATAAAGAAACTAAAGATAGAATGAGAGAAGGTATTAAAGCTAGAATGAAAGATATCAAGAGAGAATGAAATGAAAGTATGTAAAAAAGAAACTAAAAATAGAATGAGAGAAGGTATGAAAGATAGAATCTAAGAGATCAAGAAAGAAAGAAAAAAAGAAAGAAAGAAAGAAAGAAAGTAATTAATAAAGAAACTAAAGATAGAATGAGTGAAGATATGACAGGTAGAATGAAAGATATAAAGAAAGAAAGAAAGAAAGATTGTAATAAAGAAAAACTAAAGATGAAATGAGAGAAGGTATGAAATACAGAATGAAATATATCAAGATAGAAAGAAAGAAAGTAACTAATAAAGAAAATACAGATAGAATGAGGGAAGTTATTGAATCTAGAATGAAAGATAGAAGAAAAAAAGAAAGAAAGAAACTAATAAAGAAACTAAAGATAGAATGAGAGAAGGTATGAAAGCTAGAATGAAAGATATCAAGGAAGTAAGAAAAAAAGAAATCAATAAAGAAATTAAAGATGAAATGAGAGAAATATGAAACCTAGAATGAAAGATATGAAGAAAGAAAGAGAGAAAGAAAGTAACTAATAAAGAAACTAAAGATAGAATGAGAGAAGGTATGAAAGCTGGAATGTAAGATATCAAGAAAGAAAGAAATAAAAGTAAGTAAAATAGAAACTAAAGATAGAATGAGAGAAGGTATGGTAGCTAGAATGAAAGATATCAAGGAAGAAAGAAAAAAAGAAATCAATAAAGAAATTAAAGAGGAAATGAGAGAAATATGAAACCTAGAATGCAAGATATCAAGAAAGAAAGAAAGAAAGTAATAAAGAAACTAAAGATAGAATGAGAGAATGTATGAAAGCTAGAATGAAAGATATCAAGAAAGAAAGAAAGAAATTAATAAAGAAACTAAAGATAAAAT
Source organism: Intellagama lesueurii (assembly GCA_037013535.1). Classification (NCBI taxonomy): domain Eukaryota; kingdom Metazoa; phylum Chordata; class Lepidosauria; order Squamata; family Agamidae; genus Intellagama; species Intellagama lesueurii. Next base: position 53,771 of record JBAJHW010000035.1, read on the forward strand.
GAGAGAATGTATGAAATACATTATGAAATATATCAAAAAAGAAAAAAGAAAGTAATTAATAAAGAAACTAAAGATAGAATGAAAGAAGGTATGAAAGCTAGAATGGAAGATATCAAGAAAGAATGAATGAAAGAAAGAAAGTCATAAAGAAACTAAAGAGAATGATTGAAGGTATGAAAGCTAGAATGTAAGATATCAAGAAAGAATGAATGAAAGAAAGAAAGTAATACAGAAACTAAAGAGAATGATTGAAGGTATGAAAGCTAGAATGTAAGATATCAAGAAAGAAAGAAATGAAAGTAAGTAAAAAAGAAACTAAAGATAGAATGAGAGAATGTATGATAGCTAGAATGAAAGATTTCAAGGAAGAAAGAAAAAAAGAAATCAATAAAGAAATTAAAGAGGAAATGAGAGAAATATGAAACCTAGAATGCAAGATATCAAGAAAGAAAGAAAGTAATAAAGAAACTAAAGATAGAATGAGAGAATGTATGAAAGCTGAAATGAAAGATATCAAGAAAGAAAGAAAGAAAGAAATCAATAAAGAAACTGAAGATAAAATGAGAGAAGGTTTGAAATACATAATGAAATATATCAAGAAATTAACAAAGAAAGTAACTAATAAAGAAACTAAAGATAGAATGAGAGAAGGTATGAAAGCTAGAATGAAACATATCAAGAAAGAATGAAAAAACAAAGAAAGTAATTAATAAAGAAACTAAAGATAGAATGAAAGAAGGTATGAATGCTAGAATGAAAAATATCAAGAAAGAATGAATGAAAGAAAGAAAGTAATACAGAAACTAAAGAGAATGATTGAAGGTATGAAAGTTAGAATGTAAGATATCAAGAAAGAAAGAAATGAATGTAATTAAAAAATAAACTAAAGATAGAATGAGAGAAGGTATGAAAGACAGAATCGAAGATATCAAGAAAGAAAGAAAGAAAGAAAAAAAGAAAGAACGAAAGTAATTAATAAAGAAACTAGATAGAATGAAAGAAGGTATGAAAGCTAGAATGAAAGATATCAATTAAAAAAAAGAAAGAAAGAAAGTAATAAAGAAACTAAAGCTAGAATGAGAGAAGATATGATAGCTAGAATGAAAGATATCAAGAAAGAAAGAAAGAAATCAATAAAGAAACCAAAGATAAAATGAGAGAAGGTATGAAATCGAGAATGAAAGATATGAAGAAAGAAAGAGAGAAAGAAAGTAACTAATAAAGAAACTAAAGATAGAATGAGAGAGCATATTAAAGCTAGAATGAAAGATATCAAGAAAGAAAGAAATGAAAGTAAGTAAAAAAGAAACTAAAGATAGAATGAGAGAAGGTATGATATCTAGAATGAAAGATTTCAAGGAAGAAAGAAAAAAAGAAATCAATAAAGAAATTAAAGAGGAAATGAGAGAAATATGAAACCTAGAATGCAAGATATCAAGAAAGAAAGAAAGTAATAAAGAAACTAAAGATAGAATGAGAGAATGTATGAAAGCTGAAATGAAAGATATCAAGAAAGAAAGAAAGAAAGAAATCAATAAAGAAACTAAAGATAAAATGAGAGAAGGTATGAAATACATAATGAAATATATCAAGAAAGATACAAAGAAAGTAACTAATAAAGAAACTAAAGATAGAATGAGAGAAGGTATGAAAGCTAGAATGAAACATATCAAAAAAGAATGAAAGAAACAAAGAAAGTAATTAATAAAGAAACTAAAGATAGAATGAAAGAAGGTATGAATGCTAGAATGAAAGATATCAAGAAACAATGAATGAAAGAAAGAAAGTAAAAAAGAAACTAAAGAGAATGATTGAAGGTATGAAAGCTAGAATGTAAGATATCAAGAAAGAAAGAAGGAAAGAAAAAAGGAAAGAACGAAAGTAATTAATAAAGAGACTAAAGATAGAATGAAAGAAGGTATGAAAGTTAGAATGAAAGATATCAATTAAAAAAAAGAAAGAAAGAAAGTAATAAAGAAACTAAAGATAGAATGAGAGAAGATATGATAGCTAGAGTGAAAGATATCAAGAAAGAAAGAAAGAAAGAAATCAATAAAGAAACTAAAGATAAAATGAGAGAAGGTATGAAATCGAGAATGAAAGATATGAAGAAAGAAAGAGAGAAAGAAAGTAACTAATAAAGAAACTAAAGATAGAATGAGAGAGCGTATTAAAGATAGAATGAAAGCTATCAAGAAAGAAAGAAAGAAAGAAAGAACGTAATAAAGAAACTAAAGATAGAATGAGAAAAGGTATGAATGGTAGAATTAAATATATCAAGAAAGAAAAAAGGAAGAAAGTAGAAACAAAGTAATAAAGAAACTAAAGATTGAATGAGTGAAGATATGAATGCTAGAATGAAAGATATCTAGAAAGAAATAAAAAAAGAAATTAAGTAGTAAAGAAACTAAAGATAGAATCAGAGAAGTTATGAGAGCTGGAATGAAAGATATCAAAAAAGAAAGAAAGAAAGAAAGAAGGAACGAAATAATTAATAAAGAAACTAAAGATAGAATGAAAGAAGGTATGAAAGCTAGAATGAAAGATATCAAGAAAGAAAGAAAGAAAGAAAGTAATAAAGAAACTAAAGATAGAATGAGAGAAGGTATGAAAGCTGGAATTTCAGATATCAAGAAAGAAAGAAATGAAAGAAAGTAAAAAAAAAACTAAAGATAGAATGAGAGAAGGTATGAAAGCTAGAATGAAAGATATAGAGAAAGAAAGAAAGAAAGTAACTAATAAAGAAACTAAAGATAGAATGAGAGAAGGTATTAAAGCTAGAATGAAAGATATCAAGAGAGAAAGAAATGAAAGTATGTAAAAAAGAAACTAAAAATAGAATGAGAGAAGGTATGAAAGATAGAATCTAAGAGATCAAGAAAGAAAAAAAAAAGAAAGAAAGAAAGAACGAAAGGAATTAATAAAGAAACTAAAGATAGAATGAGTGAAGATATGACAGGTCGAATGAAAGATATCAAGAAAGAAAGAAAGAAAGAAAGATTGTAATAAAGAAAAACTAAAGATGAAATGAGAGAAGGTATGAAATACAGAATGAAATATATCAAGATGGAAAGAAAGAAAGTAACTAATAAAGAAAATAAAGATAGAATGAGGGAAGTTATTAAATCTAGAATGAAAGATAGAAGAAAGAAAGAAAGAAACTAATAAAGAAACTAAAGATAGAATGAGAGAAGGTATGAAAGCTAGAATGAAAGATATCAAGGAAGTAAGAAAAAAAGAAATCAATAAAGAAATTAAAGATGAAATGAGAGAAATAAGAAACCTAGAATGAAAGATATGAAGAAAGAAAGAGAGAAAGAAAGTAACTAATAAAGAAACTAAAGATAGAATGAGAGAAGGTATGAAAGCTGGAATGTAAGATATCAAGAAAGAAAGAAATAAAAGTAAGTAAAATAGAAACTAAAGATAGAATGAGAGAAGGTATGGTAGCTAGAATGAAAGATATCAAGGAAGTAAGAAAAAAAGAAATCAATAAAGAAATTAAAGATGAAATGAGAGAAATATGAAACCTAGAATGAAAGATATCAAGAAAGAAAGAAAGAAAGTAATAAAGAAACTAAAGATAGAATGAGAGAAAGTATGAAAGCTGGAATGTAAGATATCAAGAAAGAGAGAAATAAAAGTAAGTAAAATAGAAACTAAATATAGAATGAGAGAAGGTATGATAGCTAGAATGAATGATATCAAGGAAGAAAGAAAAAAGAAATTAATAAAGAAATTAAATAGGAAATGAGAGAAATATGAAACCTAGAATGCAAGATATCAAGAAAGAAAGAAAGAAAGAAATCAATAAAGAAACTAAAGATAAAATGAGAGAAGGTATGAAATACATAATGAAATATATCAAGAAAGAAACAAAGAAAGTAACTAATAAAGAAACTAAAGATAGAATGAGAGAATGTATGAAAGCTAGAATGAAAGATATCAAGAAAGGAAAAAGGAAGAAAGTAGAAATGAAGTAATAAAGAAACTTAAGATAGAATGAGAGAAGATATGAAAGCTAGAATGAAAGATATCAGGAAAGAAAGAAAGAAAGAAAGAAAGTAGTAAAGAAACTAAAGATGAAATGAGATAAGGTATGAAAGCTAGAATGAAAGATATCAATAAAAAAGAAAGAAAGAAAGAACGTAATAAAGAAACTAAAGATAAACTGAGAGAAGATATGATAGCTAGAATGAAAGATATCAAGAAAGAAAGAAATAAAAGTAAGTAAAAGAGAAACTAAAGATAGAATGGGAGAAGGTATGTTAGCTAGAATGAAAGATATCAAGGAAGAAAGAAAAAAAGAAATCAATAAAGAAATTAAAGAGGAAATGAGAGAAATATGAAACCTAGAATGCAAGATATCAAGAAAGAAAGAAAGAAAGTAATAAAGAAACTAAAGATAGAATGAGAGAATATATGAAAGCTAGAATGAAAGATATCAAGAAAGAAAGAAAGAAATCAATAAAGAAACTAAAGATAAAATGAGAGCATGTATGAAATACATTATGAAATATATCAAAAAAGAAAAAAAGAAAGTAACTAATAAAGAAACTAAAGAAAGAATGAGAGAAGGTATGAAAGCTAGAATGAAAGATTTCAAGGAAGAAAGAAAAAAAGAAATCAATAAAGAAATTAAAGAGGAAATGAGAGAAATATGAAACCTAGAATGCAAGAAATCAAGAAAGAAAGAAAGTAAGAAAGAAACTAAAGATAGAATGAGAGAATGTATGAAAGCTGAAATGAAAGATATCAAGAAAGAAAGAAAGAAAGAAATCAATAAAGAAACTAAAGATAAAATGAGAGAAGGTATGAAATACATAATGAAATATATCAAGAAAGAAAAAGAAAATAACTAATAAAGAAACTAAAGATAGAATGAGAGAATTTATGAAAGCTAGAATGAAACATATCAAGAAAGAATGAAAGAAACAAAGAAAGTAATTAATAAAGAAACTAAAGATAGAATGAAAAAAGGTATGAATGATAGAATGAAAGATATCAAGAAAGAATGAATGAAAGAAAGTAATAAAGAAACTAAAGAGAATGATTGAAGGTATGAAAGCTAGAATGTAAGATATCAAGAAAGAAAGAAATGAATGTAATTAAAAAAGAAACTAAAGATAGAATGAGAGAAGGTATGAAAGACAGAACCGAAGATATCAAGAAAGAAAGAAAGAAAGAAAGAAAGAAGGAACGAAAGTAATTAATAAAGAAACTACAGATAGAATGAGAGAATGTATGAAAGCTAGAATGAAAGATATCAAGAAAGGAAAAAGGAAGAAAGTAGAAATGAAGTAATAAAGAAACTTAAGATAGAATGAGAGAAGATATGAAAGCTAGAATGAAAGATATCAGGAAAGAAAGAAAGAAAGAAAGAAAGTAGTAAAGAAACTAAAGATGAAATGAGAGAAGGTATGAAAGCTAGAATGAAAGATATCAATAAAAAAGAAAGAAAGAAAGAACGTAATAAAGAAACTAAAGATAGAATGAGAGAAGATATGATAGCTAGAATGAAAGATATCAAGAAAGAAAGAAATAAAAGTAAGTAAAATAGAAACTAAAGATAGAATGGGAGAAGGTATGTTAGCTAGAATGAAAGATATCAAGGAAGAAAGAAAAAAAGAAATCAATAAAGAAATTAAAGAGGAAATGAGAGAAATATGAAACCTAGAATGCAAGATATCAAGAAAGAAAGAAAGTAAGTAATAAAGAAACTAAAGATAGAATGAGAGAATATATGAAAGCTAGAATGAAAGATATCAAGAAAGAAAGAAAGAAATCAATAAAGAAACTAAAGATAAAATGAGAGACTGTATGAAATACATTATGAAATATATCAAAAAAGAAAAAAAGAAAGTAACTAATAAAGAAACTAAAGAAAGAATGAGAGAAGGTATGAAAGTTAGAATGAAAGATATCAAGAAAGAATGAAAGAAAGAAAGTAATTAATAAAGAAACTAAAGATAGAATGAAAGAAGGTATGAAAGCTAGAATGAAAGATTTCAATGAAGAAAGAAAAAAAGAAATCAATAAAGAAATTAAAGAGGAAATGAGAGAAATATGAAACCTAGAATGCAAGATATCAAGAAAGAAAGTAATAAAGAAACTAAAGATAGAATGAGAGAATGTATGAAAGCTGAAATGAAAGATATCAAGAAAGAAAGAAAGAAAGAAATCAATAAAGAAACTAAAGATAAAATGAGAGAAGGTATGAAATACATAATGAAATATATCAAGAAAGAAACAAAGAAAGTAACTAATAAAGAAACTAAAGATAGAATGACAGAAGGTATGAAAGCTAGAATGAAAGATATCAAGAAAGAATGAAGGAAACAAAGAAAGTAATTAATAAAGAAACTAAAGATAGAATGAGAGAGCGTATTAAAGCTAGAATGAAAGCTATCAAGAAAGAAAGAAAGAAAGAATGTAAAAAAGAAACTAAAGATAGAATGAGAGGAATGAATGCTAGAATTAAATATATCAAGAAGGAAAAAAGGAAGAAAGTAGAAACAAAGTAATAAAGAAACTAAAGATTGAATGAGTAAAGATATGAATGCTAGAATGAAAGATATCAAGAAAGAAAGAAATGAAAGTAAGTAAAAAAGAAACTAAAGATAGAATGAGAGAAGGTATGATAGCTAGAATGAAAGATTTCAAGGAAGAAAGAAAAAAAGAAATCAATAAAGAAATTAAAGAGGAAATGAGAAAAATATGAAACCTAGAATGCAAGATATCAAGAAAGAAAGAAAGTAATAAAGAAACTAAAGATAGAATGAGACAATGTATGAAAGCTGAAATGAAAGATATCAAGAAAGAAAGAAAGAAAGAAATCAATAAAGAAACTAAAGATAAAATGAGAGAAGGTATGAAATACATAATGAAATATATCAAGAAAGAAACAAAGAAAGTAACTAATAAAGAAAATAAAGATAGAATGAGAGAAGGTATGAAAGCTAGAATGAAACATATCAAAAAAGAATGAAAGAAACAAAGAAAGTAATTAATAAAGAAACTAAAGATAGAATGAAAGAAGGTATGAATGCTAGAATGAAAGATATCAAGAAACAATGAATGAAAGAAAGAAAGTAATAAAGAAACTAAAGAGAATGATTGAAGGTATGAAAGCTAGAATGTAAGATATCAAGAAAGAAAGAAATGAATGTAATTAAAAAAGAAATTAAAGATAGAATGAGAGAAGGTATGAAAGACAGAATCTAAGATATCAAGAAAGAAAGAAAGAAAGAAAAAAGAAAGAACGAAAGTTATTAATAAAGAAACTAAAGAGAGAATGAAAGAAGGTATGAAAGCTAGAATGAAAGATATCAATTAAAAGAAAGAAAGAAAGAAAGTAATAAAGATACTAAAGATAGAATGAGAGAAGATATGATAGCTAGAATGAAAGGTATCAAGAAAGAAAGAAAGAAAGAAATCAATAAAGAAATTAAAGATAAAATGAGAGAAGGTATGAAATCGAGAATGAAAGATATGAAGAAAGAAAGAGAGAAAGAAAGTAACTAATAAAGAAACTAAAGATAGAATGAGAGAAGGTATGATAGTTGGAATGAAAGATATCAAGGAAGTAAGAAAAAAAATCAATAAAGAAATTAAAGTTGAAATGAGAGAAATATGAAACCTAGAATGAAAGATATCAAGAAAGAAAGAAAGAAAGTAATAAAGAAACTAAAGATAGAATGAGAGAAGGTATGAAAGCTGGAATGTAAGATATAAAGAAAGAGAGAAATAAAAGTAAGTAAAATAGAAACTAAAGATAGAATGAGAGAATGTATGAAAGCTACAATGAAAGATATATCATGAAAGAAAGAAAGAAAGAAATCAATAAAGAAACTAAAGATAAAATGAGAGAAGGTATGAAATACATAATGAAATATATCAAGAAAGAAACAAAGAAAGTAACTAATAAAGAAACTAAAGATAGAATGAGAGAATGTATGAAAGCTAGAATGAAAGATATCAAGAAAGGAAAAAGGAAGAAAGTAGAAATGAAGTAATAAAGAAACTTAAGATAGAATGAAAGAAGATATGAAAGCTAGAATGAAAGATATCAGGAAAGAAAGAAAGAAAGAAAGTAGTAAAGAAACTAAAGATGAAATGAGAGAAGGTATGAAAGCTAGAATGAAAGATATCAATAAAAAAGAAAGAAAGAACGTAATAAAGAAACTAAAGATAGAATGAGAGAAGATATGATAGCTAGAATGAAAGATATCAAGAAAGAAAGAAATAAAAGTAAGTAAAATAGAAACTAAAGATAGAATGGGAGAAGGTATGTTAGCTAGAATGAAAGATATCAAGGAAGAAAGAAAAAAAGAAATCAATAAAGAAATTAAATAGGAAATGAGAGAAATATGAAACCTAGAATGCAAGATATCAAGAAAGAAAGAAAGAAAGTAATAAAGAAACTAAAGATAGAATGAGAAAATGTATGAAAGCTAGAATGAAAGATATCAAGAAAGAAAGAAAGAAATCAATACAGAAACTAAAGATAAAATGAGAGAATGTATGAAATACATAATGAAATATATCAAAAAAGAAAAAAAGAAAGTAACTAATAAAGAAACTAAAGAAAGAATGAGAGAAGGTATGAAAGCTAGAATGAAACCTATCAAGAAAGAATGAAAGAAACAAAGAAAGTAATTAATAAAGAAACTAAAGAGAATGATTGAAGGTATGAAAGCTAGAATGTAAGATATCAAGAAAGAAAGAAATGAATGTAATTAAGAAAGAAATTAAAGATAGAATGAGAGAAGGTATGAAAGACACAATCTAAGATATCAAGAAAGAAAGAAAGAAAGAAAAAAAGAAAGAACGAAAGGAATCAATAAAGAAACTAAAGATAAAATGAGAGAAGGTATGACATCGAGAATGAAAGATATGAAGAAAGAAAGAGAGAAAGAAAGAAAGTAACTAATAAAGAAACTAAAGATAGAATGAGAGAGCGTATTAAAGCTAGAATGAAAGCTATCAAGAAAGAAAGAAAGAAAGAAAGAATGTAATAAAGAAACTAAAGATAGAATGAGAGAAGGTATGAATGCTAGAATTAAATATATCAAGAAAGAAAAAAGGAAGAAAGTAGAAACAAAGTAATAAAGAAACTAAAGATTGAATGAGTAAAGATATGAATGCTAGAATGAAAGATATCTAGAAAGAAATAAAAAAAGAAATTAAGTAGTAAAGAAACTAAAGATAGAATCAGAGAAGTTATAAGAGCTGGAATGAAATATATCAAAAAAGAAAGAATGAAAGAAAGAAGGAACGAAATAATTAATAAAGAAACTAAAGATAGAATGAAAGAAGGTATGAAAGTTAGAATGAAAGATATCAATTAAAAAAAAGAAAGAAAGAAAGTAATAAAGAAACTAAAGATAGAATGAGAGAAGATATGATAGCTAGAGTGAAAGATATCAAGAAAGAAAGAAAGAAAGTAACTAATAAAGAAACTAAAGATAGAATGAGAGAAGGTATTAAAGCTAGAATGAAAGATATCAAGAGAGAAAGAAATGAAAGTATGTAAAAAAGAAACTAAAAATAGAATGAGAGAAGGTATGAAAGATAGAATCTAAGAGATCAAGAAAGAAAGAAAAAAAGAAAGAAAGAACGAAAGGAATCAATAAAGAAACTAAAGATAAAATGAGAGAAGGTATGAAATCGAGAATAAAAGATATGAAGAAAGAAAGAGAGAAAGAAAGTAACTAATAAAGAAACTAAAGATAGAATGAGAGAGCGTATTAAAGCTAGAATGAGAGCTATCAAGAAAGAAAGAAAGAAAGAAAGAATGTAATAAAGAAACTAAAGATAGAATGAGAGAAGGTATGAATGCTAGAATTAAATATATCAAGAAAGAAAAAAGGAAGAAAGTAGAAACAAAGTAATAAAGAAACTAAAGATTGAATGAGTAAAGATATGAATGCTAGAATGAAAGATATCTAGAAAGAAATAAAAAAAGAAATTAAGTAGTAAAGAAACTAAAGATAGAATCAGAGAAGTTATGAGAGCTGGAATGAAAGATATCAAAAAAGAAAGAAAGAAAGAAAGAAGGAACGAAATAATTAATAAAGAAACTAAAGATAGAATGAAAGAAGGTTTGAAAGCTAGAATGAAAGATATCAAGAAAGAAAGAAAGAAAGAAAGTAATAAAGAAACTAAAGATAGAATGAGAGAAGGTATGAAAGCTGGAATGTAAGATATCAAGAAAGAAAGAAATGAAAGAAAGTAAAAAAAAAAATCTAAAGATAGAATTAGAGAAGGTATGAAAGCTAGAATGAAAGATACCAAGAAAGAAAGAAAGAAAGTAACTAATAAAGAAACTAAAGATAGAATGAGAGAAGGTATTAAAGCTAGAATGAAAGATATCAAGAGAGAAAGAAATGAAAGTATGTAAAAAAGAAACTAAAAATAGAATGAGAGAAGGTATGAAAGATAGAATCTAAGAGATCAAGAAAGAAAGAAAAAAAGAAAGAAAGAACGAACGAAAGGAATTAATAAAGAAACTAAAGATAGAATGAGTGAAGATATGACAGGTAGAATGAAAGATATCAAGAAAGAAAGAAAGAAAGAAAGATTGTAATAAAGAAAAACTAAAGATGAAATGAGAGAAGGTATGAAATACAGAATGAAATATATCAAGATAGAAAGAAAGAAAGTAACTAATAAAGAAAATAAAGATTGAATGAGGGAAGTTATTAAATCTAGAATGAAAGATAGAAGAAAGAAAGAAAGAAAGAAACTAATAAAGAAAATAAAGATAGAATGAGAGAAGGTATGAAAGCAAGAATGAAAGATATCAAGGAAGTAAGAAAAAAAGAAATCAATAAAGAAATTAAAGATGAAATGAGAGAAATAAGAAACCTAAAATGGAAGATATGAAGAAAGAAAGAGAGAAAGAAAGTAACTAATAAAGAAACGAAAGATAGAATGAGAGAAGGTATGAAAGCTGGAATGTAAGATATCAAGAAAGAGAGAAATAAAAGTAAGTAAAATAGAAACTAAAGATAGAATGAGAGAAGGTATGATAGCTAGAATGAATGATATCAAGGAAGAAAGAAAAAAAGAAATCATTAAAGAAATTAAAGAGGAAATGAGAGAAATATGAAACCTAGAATGCAAGATATCAAGAAAGAAAGAAAGAAAGTAATAAAGAAACTAAAGATAGAATGAGAGAATGTATGAAAGCTACAATGAAAGATATCAAGAAAGAAAGAAAGAAAGAAATCAATAAAGAAACTAAAGATAAAATGAGAGAAGGTATGAAATACATAATGAAATATATCAAGAAACAAACAAAGAAAGTAACTAATAAAGAAACTAAAGATAGAATGAGAGAATGTATGAAAGCTAGAATGAAAGATATCAAGAAAGGAAAAAGGAAGAAAGAAGAAATGAAGTAATAAAGAAACTTAAGATAGAATGAGAGAAGATATGAAAGCTAGATTGAAAGATATCAGGAAAGAAAGAAAGAAAGAAAGTAGTAAAGAAACTAAAGATGAAATGAGAGAAGGTATGAAAGCTAGAATGAAAGATATCAATAAAAAAGAAAGAAAGAAAGAACGTAATAAAGAAACTAAAGATAGAATGAGAGAAGATATGATAGCTAGAATGAAAGATATCAAGAAAGAAATAAATAAAAGTAAGTAAAATAGAAACTAAAGATAGAATGGGAGAAGGTATGTTAGCTAGAATGAAAGATATCAAGGAAGAAAGAAAAAAAGAAATCAATAAAGAAATTAAAGAGGAAATGAGAGAAATATGAAACCTAGAATGCAAGATATCAAGAAAGAAAGAAAGAAAGTAATAAAGAAACTAAAGATAGAATGAGAGAATGTATGAAAGCTAGAATGAAAGATATCAAGAAAGAAAGAAAGAAATCAATAAAGAAACTAAAGATAAAATGAGAGAATGTATGAAATACATTATGAAATATATCAAAAAAGAAAAAAGAAAGTAACTAATAAAGAAACTAAAGAAAGAATGAGAGAAGGTATGAAAGCTAGAATGAAAGATATCAAGAAAGAATGAAAGAAAGAAAGTAATTAATAAAGAAACTCAAGATAGAATGAAAGAAGGTATGAAAGCTAGAATGGAAGATATCAAGAAAGAATGAATGAAAGAAAGAAAGTCATAAAGAAACTAAAGAGAATGATTGAAGGTATGAAATCTAGAATGTAAGATATCAAGAAAGAAAGAAATGAATGTAATTAAAAAAGAAACTAAAGATAGAATGAGAGAAGGTATGAAAGATAGAATCTAAGATATCAAGAAAGAAAGAAAGAAAGAAAGAAAAAAGAAAGAACGAAAGTAATTAATAAAGAAACTAAAGATAGAATGAAAGAAGGTATGAAAGCTAGAGTGAAAGATATCAATTAAAAAAAAGAAAGAAAGAAAGTAATAAAGAAACTAAAGATAGAATGAGAGAAGATATGATAGCTAGAATGAAAGATTTCAAGGAAGAAAGAAAAAAAGAAATCAATAAAGAAATTAAAGAGGAAATGAGAAAAATATGAAACCTAGAATGCAAGATATCAAGAAAGAAAGTAACTAATAAAGAAACTAAAGAAAGAATGAGAGAAGGTATGAAAGCTAGAATGAAAGATATCAAGAAAGAATGAAAGAAAGAAAGTAATTAATAAAGAAACTAAAGATAGAATGAAAGAAGGTATGAAAGCTAGAATGGAAGATATCAAGAAAGAATGAATGAAAGAAAGAAAGTCATAAAGAAACTAAAGAGAATGATTGAAGGTATGAAATCTAGAATGTAAGATATCAAGAAAGAAAGAAATGAATGTAATTAAAAAAGAAACTAAAGATAGAATGAGAGAAGGTATGAAAGATAGAATCTAAGATATCAAGAAAGAAAGAAAGAAAGAAAGAAAAAAGAAAGAACGAAAGTAATTAATAAAGAAACTAAAGATAGAATGAAAGAAGGTATGAAAGCTAGAGTGAAAGATATCAATTAAAAAAAAGAAAGAAAGAAAGTAATAAAGAAACTAAAGATAGAATGAGAGAAGATATGATAGCTAGAATGAAAGATTTCAAGGAAGAAAGAAAAAAAGAAATCAATAAAGAAATTAAAGAGGAAATGAGAAAAATATGAAACCTAGAATGAAAGATATCAAGAAAGAAAGAAATAAAAGTAAGTAAAATAGAAACTAAAGATAGAATGAGAGAAGGTATGATAGCTAGAATGAAAGATTTCAAGGAAGAAAGAAAAAAAGAAATCAATAAAGAAATTAAAGAGGAAATGAGAAAAATATGAAACCTAGAATGCAAGATATCAAGAAAGAAAGAAAGTAATAAAGAAACTAAAGATAGAATGAGAGAATGTATGAAAGCTGAAATGAAAGATATCAAGAAAGAAAGAAAGAAAGAAATCAATAAAGAAACTAAAGATAAAATGAGAGAAGGTATGAAATACATAATGAAATATATCAAGAAAGAAACAAAGAAAGTAACTAATAAAGAAACTAAAGATAGAATGAGAGAAGGTATGAAAGCTAGAATGAAACAGATCAAGAAAGAATGAAAGAAACAAAGAAAGTAATTAATAAAGAAACTAATGATAGAATGAAAGAAGGAATGAATGCTAGAATGAAAGATATCAAGAAAGAATGAATGAAAGAAAGAAAGTAATAAAGAAACTAAAGAGAATGATTGAAGGAATGAAAGCTAGAATGTAAGATATCAAGAAAGAAAGAAATGAATGTAATTAAAAAAGAAACTAAAGATAGAATGAGAGAAGGTATGAAAGACAGAATCTAAGATATCAAGAAAGAAGGAAAGAAAGAAAAAAAGAAAGAACGAAAGTAATTAATAAAGAAACTAAAGATAGAATGAAAGAAGGTATGAAAGCTAGAATGAAAGATATCAATTAAAAAAAGAAAGAAAGAAAGTAATAAAGAAACTAAAGATAGAATGAGAGAAGATATGATAGCTAGAATGAAAGATATCAAGAAAGAAAGAAAGAAAGAAATCAATAAAGAAACTAAAGATAAAATGAGAGAAGGTATGAAATCGAGAATGAAAGATATGAAGAAAGAAAGAGAGAAAGAAAGTAACTAATAAAGAAACTAAAGATAGAATGAGAGAGCGTATAAAAGCAAGAATGAAAGATATCAAGAAAGAAAGAAATGAAAGTAAGTAAAAAAGAAACTAAAGATGGAATGAGAGAAGGTATGATAGCTAGAATGAAAGATTTCAAGGAAGAAAGAAAAAAAAATCAATAAAGAAATTAAAGAGGAAATGAGAGAAATATGAAACCTAGAATGCAAGATATCAAGAAAGAAAGAAAGTAATAAAGAAACTAAAATTGAATGAGAGAATGTATGAAAGCTGAAATGAAAGATATCAAGAAAGAAAGAAAGAAAGAAATCAATAAAGAAACTAAAGATAAAATGAGAGAAGGTATGAAATACATAATGAAATATATCAAGAAAGAAACAAAGAAAGTAACTAATAAAGAAACTAAAGATAGAATGAGAGAAGGAATGAAAGCTAGAATGAAACATATCAAAAAAGAATGAAAGAAACAAAGAAAGTAATTAATAAAGAAACTAAAGATAGAATGAAAGAAGGTATGAATGCTAGAATGAAAGATATCAAGAAAGAATGAATGAAAGAAAGAAAGTAATAAAGAAACTAAAGAGAATGATTGAAGGTATGAAAGCTAGAATGTAAGATATCAAGAAAGAAAGAAATGAATGTAATTAAAAAAGAAACTAAAGATAGAATGAGAGAAGGTATGAAAGCTGAAATGAAAGATATCAAGAAAGAAAGAAAGAAAGAAAGAAATCAATAAAGAAACTAAAGATAAAATGAGAGAAGGTATGAAATACATAATGAAATATATCAAGAAAGAAACAAAGAAAGTAACTAATAAAGAAACTAAAGATAGAATGAGAGAAGGTATGAAAGCTAGAATGAAACATATCAAGAAAGAATGAAAGAAACAAAGAAAGTAATTAATAAAGAAACTAAAGATAGAATGAAAGAAGGTATGAATGCTAGAATGAAAGATATCAAGAAAGAATGAATGAAAGAAAGAAAGTAATAAAGAAACTAAAGAGAATGATTGAAGGTATGAAAGCTAGAATGTAAGCTATCAAGAAAGAAAGAAATGAATGTAATTAAAAAAGAAACTAAAGATAGAATGAGAGAAGGTATGAAAGACAGAATCTAAGATATCAAGAAAGAAAGAAAGAAAGAAAGAAAGAAAGAACGAAAGTAATTAATAAAGAAACTAAAGATAGAATGAAAGAAGGTATGAAAGCTAGAATGAAAGATATCAATTAAAAAAAAGAAAGAAAGAAAGTAATAAAGAAACTAAAGATAGAATGAGAGAAGATATGATAGCTAGAATGAAAGATATCAAGAAAGAAAGAAAGAAAGAAATCAATAAAGAAACTAAAGATATAATGAGAGAAGGTATGAAATCGAGAACGAAAGATATGAAGAAAGAAAGAGAGAAAGAAAGTAACTAATAAAGAAACTAAAGATAGAATGAGAGAGCATATTAAAGCTAGAATGAAAGATATCAAGAAAGAAAGAAATGAAAGTTAGTAAAAAAGAAAATAAAGATAGAATGAGAGAAGGTATGATAGCTAGAATGAAAGATTTCAAGGAAGAAAGAAAAAAAGAAATCAATAAAGAAATTAAAGAAGAAATGAGAGAAATATGAAACCTAGAATGCAAGATATCAAGAAAGAAAGAAAGTAATAAAGAAACTAAAGATAGAATGAGAGAATGTATGAAAGCTGAAATGAAAGATATCAAGAAAGAAAGAAAGAAAAAAATCAATAAAGAAACTAAAGATAAAATGAGAGAAGGTGTGAAATACATAATGAAATATATCAAGAAAGAAAAAGAAAGTAACTAATAAAGAAACTAAAGATAGAATGAGAGAAGGTATGAAAGCTAGAATGAAGCATATCAAAAAAGAATGA
Source organism: Intellagama lesueurii (assembly GCA_037013535.1). Taxonomy (NCBI): domain Eukaryota; kingdom Metazoa; phylum Chordata; class Lepidosauria; order Squamata; family Agamidae; genus Intellagama; species Intellagama lesueurii. The sequence goes on from JBAJHW010000035.1 coordinate 69,727, forward strand.
AAGAAACAAAGAAAGTAATTAATAAAGAAACTAAAGATAGAATGAAAGAAGGTATGAATGCTAGAATGAAAGATATCAAGAAAGAATGAATGAAAGAAAGAAAGTAATAAAGAAACTAAAGAGAATGATTGAAGGTAAGAAAGCTAGAATGTAAGATATCAAGAAAGAAAGAAATGAATGTAATTAAAAAAGAAATTAAAGATAGAATGAGAGAAGGTATGAAAGACAGAATCTAAGATATCAAGAAAGAAAGAAAGAAAGAAAAAAAGAAAGAACGAAAGTAATTAATAAAGAAACTAAAGATAGAATGAAAGAAGGTATGAAAGCTAGAATGAAAGATATCAATTAAAAAAAGAAAGAAAGAAAGTAATAAAGATACTAAAGATAGAATGAGAGAAGATATGATAGCTAGAATGAAAGGTATCAAGAAAGAAAGAAAGAAAGAAATCAATAAAGAAATTAAAGATAAAATGAGAGAAGGTATGAAATCGAGAATGAAAGATATGAAGAAAGAAAGAGAGAAAGAAAGTAACTAATAAAGAAACTAAAGATAGAATGAGAGAGCGTATTAAAGCTAGAATGAAAGCTATCAAGAAAGAAAGAAAGAAAGAAAGAATGTAATAAAGAAACTAAAGATAGAATGAGAGAAGGTATGATAGCTGGAATGAAAGATTTCAAGGAAGAAAGAAAAAAAGAAATCAATAAAGAAATTAAAGAGGAAATGAGAGAAATATGAAACCTAGAATGCAAGATATCAAGAAAGAAAGAAAGAAAGTAATAAAGAAACTAAAGATAGAATGAGAGAATGTATGAAAGCTAGAATGAAAGATATCAATTAAAAAAAAGAAAGAAAGAAAGTAGTAAAGAAACTAAAGATAGAATGAGAGAAGATATGATAGCTACAATGAAAGATATCAATAAAGAATGAAAGAAAGAAAGAAAGAAAGAAAGAAACTAAAGAGAATGATTGAAGGTATGAAAGCTAGAATGAAAGATATCAATTAAAAAAAAGAAAGAAAGAAAGTAGTAAAGAAACTAAAGATAGAATGAGAGAAGATATGATAGCTACAATGAAAGATATCAAGAAAGAAAGAAAGAATGAAAGAAATCAATAAAGAAACTAAGGATAAAATGAGAGATGGTATGATATCGAGAATGAAAGATATGAAGAAAGAAAGAGAGAAAGAAAGTAACTAATAAAGAAACTAAAAAAAAAATGAGAGAGCGTATTAAAGCTAGAATGAAAGCTATCAAGAAAGAAAGAAGGAAAGTAAGTAATAAAGAAACTAAAGATAGAATGAGAGAAGGTATGAAAGCTGGAATGTAAGATATCAAGAAAGAAAGAAATAAAAGTAAGTAAAATAGAAACTAAAGATAGAATGAGAGAAGGTATGATAGCTAGAATGAACGATATCAAGGAAGAAGGAAAAAAAGAAATCAATAAAGAAATTAAAGAGGAAATGAGAGAAATATGAAACCTAGAATGCAAGATATCAAGAAAGAAAGAAAGAAAGTAATAAAGAAACTAAAGATAGAATGAGAGAATGTATGAAAGCTACAATGAAAGATATCAAGAAAGAAAGAAAGAAAGAAATCAATAAAGAAACTAAAGATAAAATGAGAGAAGGTATGAAATACATATTGAAATATATCTAGAAAGAAACAAAGAAAGTAACTAATAAAGAAATTAAAAATAGAATGAGAGAATGTATGAAAGCTAGAATGAAAGATATCAAGAAAGAATGAAAGAAACAAAGAAAGTAATTAATAAAGAAACTAAAGATAGAATGAGAGAAGATATGATAGCTAGAATGAAAGATATCAAGAAAGAAAGAAAGAAAGAAATCAATAAAGAAACTAAAGATAGAATGAGAGAGCGTATTAAAGCTAGAATGAAAGATATCAAGAAAGAAAGAAAGAAATCACTAGAGAAACTAAAGATGAAACGAGAGAAGGTATGAAAGCTAGAATGAAAGATATCAAGAAAGAAAGTAATAAGAAACTAAAGATACAATGAGAGAAGGTATTAAAGCTAGAATGAAAGATATCAAGAAAGAAAGAAAGAAAATAAGAAAGTAATTTTGAAACTAAAGATGGAACGAGAGAAGATATGCGAGCTAGAATGAAAGCTATCAAGAAAGAAAGAAAGAAAGAAAGAATGTAATAAAGAAACTAAAGATAGAATGAGAGAAGGTATGAAAGCTAGAATTAAATATATCAAGAAAGAAAAAAGGAAGAAAGTAGAAACAAAGTAATAAAGAAACTAAAGATTGAATGAGTGAAGATATGAATGCTAGAATGAAAGATATCTAGAAAGAAATAAAAAAAGAAATTAAGTAGTAAAGAAACTAAAGATAGAATCAGAGAAGTTATGAGAGCTGGAATGAAAGATATCAAAAAAAGAAAGAAAGAAAGAAAGAAGGAACGAAATATTTAATAAAGAAACTAAAGATAGAATGAAAGAAGGTATGAAAGCTAGAATGAAAGATATCAAGAAAGAAAGAAAGAAAGAAAGTAATAAAGAAACTAAAGATAGAATGAGAGAAGGTATGAAAGCTAGAATGAAAGATATCAAGAAAGAAAGAAAGAAAGTAAGTAATAAAGAAACTAAAGATAGAATGAGAGAAGGTATTAAAGCTAGAATGAAAGATATCAAGAGAGAAAGAAATGAAAGTATGTAAAAAAGGAACTAAAAATAGAATGAGAGAAGGTATGAAAGATAGAATCTAAGAGATCAAGAAAGAAAGAAAAAAAGAAAGAAAGAAAGAACGATAGGAATTAATAAAGAAACTAAAGATAGAATGAGTGAAGATATGACAGGTAGAATGAAAGATATCAAGAAAGAAAGAAAGAAAGAAAGATTGTAATAAAGAAAAACTAAAGATGAAATGAGAGAAGGTATATAATACAGAATGAAATATATCAAAATAGAAAGAAAGAAAGTAACTAATAAAGAAAATAAAGATAGAATGAGGGAAGTTATTAAATCTAGAATGAAAAATAGAAGAAAGAAAGAAAGAAAGAAACTAATAAAGAAACTAAAGATAGAATGAGAGAAGGTATGAAAGCTAGAATGAAAGATATCAAGAAAGAAAGAAAGAAAGAAATCAAGAAAGAAACTAAAGATAAAATGAGAGAAGGTATGAAATACATAATGAAATATATCAAGAATGAAACAAAGAAAGTAACTAATAAAGAAACTAAAGAAAGAATGAGAGAAGGTATGAAAGCCAGAATCTAAGATATCAAGAAAGAAAGAAAGAAAGAAAGAAAGAACGAAAGTAATTAAAAAAGAAACTAAAGATAGAATGAGAGAAGGTATGAAAGCCAGAATCTAAGATATCAAGAAAGAAAGAAAGAAAAAAAGAAAGAACGAAAGTAATTAATAAAGAAACTAAAGATAGAATGAAAGAAGGTATGAAAGCTAGAATGAAAGATATCAATTAAAAAAAAGAAAGAAAGAAAGTAATAAAGAAACTAAAGATAGAATGAGAGAAGATATGATAGCTAGAACGAGAGATATCAAGAAAGAAAGAAAGAAAGAAATCAATAAAGAAACTAAAGATAAAATGAGCGAAGGTATGAAATACATAATGAAATATATCAAGAAAGAAACAAAGAAAGTAACTAATAAAGAAACTAAAGATAGAATGAGAGAAAGTATGAAAGCTAGAATGAAAGATATCAAGAAAGGAAAATGAAGAAAGTAGAAATGAAGTAATAAAGAAACTTAAGATAGAATGAGAGAAGATATGAAAGCTAGAATGAAAGATATCAGGAAAGAAAGAAAGAAAGAAAGTAGTAAAGAAACTAAAGATGAAATGAGAGAAGGTATGAAAGCTAGAATGAAAGATATCAATAAAAAAGAAAGAAAGAAAGAACGTAATAAAGAAACTAAAGATAGAATGAGAGAAGATATGAAAGCTAGAATGGAAGATATCAAGAAAGAAAGAAATAAAAGTAAGTAAAATAGAAACTAAAGATAGAATGAGAGAAGGTATGTTAGCTAGAATGAAAGATATCAAGGAAGAAAGAAAAAAAGCAATCAATAAAGAAATTAAAGAGGAAATGAGAGAAATATGAAACCTAGAATGCAAGATATCAAGAAAGAAAGAAAGAAAGTAATAAAGAAACTAAAGATAGAATGAGAGAATGTATGAAAGCTAGAATGAATGATATTAAGAAAGAAAGAATGAATTCAATAAAGAAACTAAAGATAAAATGAGAGAATGTATGAAATACATTATGAAATATATCAAAAAAGAAAAAAAGAAAGTAACTAATAAAGAAACTAAAGAAAGAATGAGAGAAGGTATGAAAGCTAGAATGAAACATATCAAGAAAGAATGAAAGAAACAAAGAAAGTAATTAATAAAGAAACTAAAGATAGAATGAAAGAAGGTATGAATGCTAGAATGAAAGATATCAAGAAAGAATGAATGAAAGAAAGAAAGTAATAAAGAAACTAAAGAGAATGATTGAAGGTATGAAAGCTAGAATGTAAGATATCAAGAAAGAAAGAAATGAATGTAATTAAAAAAGAAACTAAAGATAGAATGAGAGAAGGTATGAAAGACAGAATCTAAGATATCAAGAAAGAAAGAAAGAAAGAAAAAAGAAAGAACGAAAGTAATTAATAAAGAAACTGAAGATAGAATGAAAGAAGGTATGAAAGCTAGAATGGAAGGTATCAATTAAAAAAAAGAAAGTAATAAAGAAACTAAAGATAGAATGAGAGAAGATATGATAGCTAGAATGAAAGATATCAAGAAAGAAAGAAAGAAATCAATCAATAAAGAAACTAAAGATAAAATGAGAGAAGGTATGAAATCGAGAATGAAAGATATGAAGAAAGAAAGAGAGAAAGAAAGTAACTAATAAAGAAACTAAAGATAGAATGAGAGAGCGTATAAAAGCTAGAATGAAAGATATCAAGAAAGAAAGAAATGAAAGTAAGTAAAAAAGAAACTAAAGATAGAATGAGAGAAGGTATGATAGCTGGAATGAAAGATTTCAAGGAAGAAAGAAAAAAAGAAATCAATAAAGAAATTAAAGTGGAAATGAGAGAAATATGAAACCTAGAATGCAAGATATCAAGAAAGAAAGAAAGTAATAAAGAAACTAAAGATAGAATGAGAGAAGGTATGAATGCTAGAATTAAATATATCAAGAAAGAAAAAAGGAAGAAAGTAGAAACAAAGTAATAAAGAAACTAAAGATAGAATCAGAGAAGTTATGAGAGCTGGAATGAAAGATATCAAAAAAGAAAGAAAGAAAGAAAGAAGGAACGAAATAATTAATAAAGAAACTAAAGATAGAATGAAAGAAGGTATGAAAGCTAGAATGAAAGATATCAAGAAAGAAAGAAAGAAAGAAAGTAATAAAGAAACTAAAGATAGAATGAGAGAAGGTATGAAAGCTGGAATTTAAGATATCAAGAAAGAAAGAAATGAAAGAAAGTAAAAAAAAAACTAAAGATAGAATGAGAGAAGGTATGAAAGCTAGAATGAAAGATATCGAGAAAGAAAGAAAGAAAGTAACTAATAAAGAAACTAAAGATAGAATGAGAGAAGGTATTAAAGCTAGAATGAAAGATATCAAGAGAGAAAGAAATGAAAGTATGTAAAAAAGAAACTAAAAATAGAATGAGAGAAGGTATGAAAGATAGAATCTAAGAGATCAAGAAAGAAAGAAAAAAAGAAAGAAAGAAAGAACGTTAGGAATTAATAAAGAAACTAAAGATAGAATGAGTGAAGATATGACAGGTCGAATGAAAGATATCAAGAAAGAAAGAAAGAAAGAAAGATTGTAATAAAGAAAAACTAAAGATGAAATGAGAGAAGGTATGAAATACAGAATGAAATATATCAAGATGGAAAGAAAGAAAGTAACTAATAAAGAAAATAAAGATAGAATGAGGGAAGTTATTAAATCTAGAATGAAAGATAGAAGAAAGAAAGAAAGAAAGAAACTAATAAAGAAACTAAAGATAGAATGAGAGAAGGTATGAAAGCTAGAATGAAAGATATCAAGGAAGTAAGAAAAAAAGAAATCAATAAAGAAATTAAAGATGAAATGAGAGAAATAAGAAACCTAGAATGAAAGATATGAAGAAAGAAAGAGAGAAAGAAAGTAACTAATAAAGAAACTAAAGATAGAATGAGAGAAGGTATGATAGCTAGAATGAAAGATATCAAGGAAGTAAGAAAAAAGAAATCAATAAAGAAATTAAAGATGAAATGAGAGAAATATGAAACCTAGAATGAAAGATATCAAGAAAGAAAGAAAGAAAGTAATAAAGAAACTAAAGATAGAATGAGAGAAAGTATGAAAGCTGGAATGTAAGATATCAAGAAAGAGAGAAATAAAAGTAAGTAAAATAGAAACTAAAGATAGAATGAGAGAAGGTATGATAGCTAGAATGAATGATATCAAGGAAGAAAGAAAAAAAGAAATTAATAAAGAAATTAAATAGGAAATGAGAGAAATATGAAACCTAGAATGCAAGATATCAAGAAAGAAAGAAAGAAAGAAATCAATAAAGAAACTAAAGATAAAATGAGAGAAGGTATGAAATACATAATGAAATATATCAAGAAAGAAACAAAGAAAGTAACTAATAAAGAAACTAAAGATAGAATGAGAGAATGTATGAAAGCTAGAATGAAAGATATCAAGAAAGGAAAAAGGAAGAAAGTAGAAATGAAGTAATAAAGAAACTTAAGATAGAATGAGAGAAGATATGAAAGCTAGAATGAAAGATATCAGGAAAGAAAGAAAGAAAGAAAGTAGTAAAGAAACTAAAGATGAAATGAGATAAGGTATGAAAGCTAGAATGAAAGATATCAATAAAAAAGAAAGAAAGAAAGAACGTAATAAAGAAACTAAAGATAGACTGAGAGAAGATATGATAGCTAGAATGAAAGATATCAAGAAAGAAAGAAATAAAAGTAAGTAAAAGAGAAACTAAAGATAGAATGGGAGAAGGTATGTTAGCTAGAATGAAAGATATCAAGGAAGAAAGAAAAAAAGAAATCAATAAAGAAATTAAAGAGGAAATGAGAGAAATATGAAACCTAGAATGCAAGATATCAAGAAAGAAAGAAAGAAAGTAATAAAGAAACTAAAGATAGAATGAGAGAATATATGAAAGCTAGAATGAAAGATATCAAGAAAGAAAGAAAGAAATCAATAAAGAAACTAAAGATAAAATGAGAGCATGTATGAAATACATTATGAAATATATCAAAAAAGAAAAAAGAAAGTAACTAATAAAGAAACTAAAGAAAGAATGAGAGAAGGTATGAAAGCTAGAATGAAAGATTTCAAGGAAGAAAGAAAAAAAGAAATCAATAAAGAAATTAAAGAGGAAATGAGGGAAATATGAAACCTAGAATGCAAGAAATCAAGAAAGAAAGAAAGTAATAAAGAAACTAAAGATAGAATGAGAGAATGTATGAAAGCTGAAATGAAAGGTATCAAGAAAGAAAGAAAGAAAGAAATCAATAAAGAAACTAAAGATAAAATGAGAGAAGGTATGAAATACATAATGAAATATATCAAGAAAGAAAAAGAAAGTAACTAATAAAGAAACTAAAGATAGAATGAGAGAATTTATGAAAGCTAGAATGAAACATATCAAGAAAGAATGAAAGAAAGAAAGAAAGTAATTAATAAAGAAACTAAAGATAGAATGAAAAAAGGTATGAATGATAGAATGAAAGATATCAAGAAAGAATGAATGAAAGAAAGTAATAAAGAAACTAAAGAGAATGATTGAAGGTATGAAAGCTAGAATGTAAGATATCAAGAAAGAAAGAAATGAATGTAATTAAAAAAGAAACTAAAGATAGAATGAGAGAAGGTATGAAAGACAGAAAAGAAGATATCAAGAAAGAAAGAAAGAAAGAAAGAAAGAAAGAAGGAACGAAAGTAATTAATAAAGAAACTACAGATAGAATGAGAGAATGTATGAAAGCTAGAATGAAAGATATCAAGAAAGGAAAAAGGAAGAAAGTAGAAATGAAGTAATAAAGAAACTTAAGATAGAATGAGAGAAGATATGAAAGCTAGAATGAAAGATATCAGGAAAGAAAGAAAGAAAGAAAGAAAGTAGTAAAGAAACTAAAGATGAAATGAGAGAAGGTATGAAAGCTAGAATGAAAGATATCAATAAAAAAGAAAGAAAGAAAGAACGTAATAAAGAAACTAAAGATAGAATGAGAGAAGATATGATAGCTAGAATGAAAGATATCAAGAAAGAAAGAAATAAAAGTAAGTAAAATAGAAACTAAAGATAGAATGGGAGAAGGTATGTTAGCTAGAATGAAAGATATCAAGGAAGAAAGAAAAAAAGAAATCAATAAAGAAATTAAAGAGGAAATGAGAGAAATATGAAACCTAGAATGCAAGATATCAAGAAAGAAAGAAAGAAAGTAATAAAGAAACTAAAGATAGAATGAGAGAATATATGAAAGCTAGAATGAAAGATATCAAGAAAGAAAGAAAGAAATCAATAAAGAAACTAAAGATAAAATGAGAGACTGTATGAAATACATTATGAAATATATCAAAAAAGAAAAAAAGAAAGTAACTAATAAAGAAACTAAAGAAAGAATGAGAGAAGGTATGAAAGTTAGAATGAAAGATATCAAGAAAGAATGAAAGAAAGAAAGTAATTAATAAAGAAACTAAAGATAGAATGAAAGAAGGTATGAAAGCTAGAATGAAAGATTTCAATGAAGAAAGAAAAAAAGAAATCAATAAAGAAATTAATGAGGAAATGAGAGAAATATGAAACCTAGAATGCAAGATATCAAGAAAGAAAGTAATAAAGAAACTAAAGATAGAATGAGAGAATGTATGAAAGCTGAAATGAAAGATATCAAGAAAGAAAGAAAGAAAGAAATCAATAAAGAAACTAAAGATAAAATGAGAGAAGGTATGAAATACATAATGAAATATATCAAGAAAGAAACAAAGAAAGTAACTAATAAAGAAACTAAAGATAGAATGAGAGAAGGTATGAAAGCTAGAATGAAACATATCAAGAAAGAATGAAAGAAACAAAGAAAGTAATTAATAAAGAAACTAAAGATAGAATGAGAGAGCGTATTAAAGCTAGAATGAAAGCTATCAAGAAAGAAAGAAAGAAAGAAAGAATGTAAAAAAGAAACTAAAGATAGAATGAGAGAAGGAATGAATGCTAGAATTAAATATATCAAGAAGGAAAAAAGGAAGAAAGTAGAAACAAAGTAATAAAGAAACTAAAGATTGAATGAGTAAAGATATGAATGCTAGAATGTAAGATATCAAGAAAGACAGAAATGAATGTAATTAAAAAAGAAACTAAAGATAGAATGAGAGAAAGTATGAAAGATAGAATCTAAGATATCAAGAAATAAAGAAAGAAAGAAATCAATAAAGAAACTAAATATAAAATGAGAGAAGGTATGAAATCGAGATGAAAGATATGAAGAAAGAAAGAGATAAAGAAAGTAACTAATAAAGAAACTAAAGATAGAATGAGAGAGCATATTAAAGCTAGAATGAAAGATATGAAGAAAGAAAGAAATGAAAGTAAGTAATAAAGAAACTAAAGATAGAATGAGAGAATGTATGAAAGCTGAAATGAAAGATATCAAGAAAGAAAGAAAGAAAGAAATCAATAAAGAAACTAAAGATAAAATGAGAGAAGGTATGAAATACATAATGAAATATATCAAGAAAGAAACAAAGAAAGTAACTAATAAAGAAACTAAAGATAGAATGAGAGAAGGTATGAAAGCTAGAATGAAAGATATCAAGAAACAATGAATGAAAGAAAGAAAGTAATAAAGAAACTAAAGAGAATGATTGAAGGTATGAAAGCTATAATGTAAGATATCAAGAAAGAAAGAAATGAATGTAATTAAAAAAGAAATTAAAGATAGAATGAGAGAAGGTATGAAAGACAGAATCTAAGATATCAAGAAAGAAAGAAAGAAAGAAAAAAGAAAGAACGAAAGTAATTAATAAAGAAACTAAAGATAGAATGAAAGAAGGTATGAAAGTTAGAATGAAAGATATCAATAAAAAAAAGAAAGAAAGAAAGTAATAAAGAAACTAAAGATAGAATGAGAGAAGATATGATAGCTAGAGTGAAAGATATCAACAAAGAAAGAAAGAAAGAAAGAAAGAAATCAATAAAGAAACTAAAGATAAAATGAGAGAAGGTATGAAATCGAGAATGAAAGATATGAAGAAAGAAAGAGAGAAAGAAAGTAACTAATAAAGAAACTAAAGATAGAATGAGAGAGCGTATTAAAGCTAGAATGAAAGCTATGAAGAAAGAAAGAAAGAAAGAAAGAATGTAATAAAGAAACTAAAGATAGAATGAGAGAAGGTATGAAAGCTAGAATTAAATATATCAAGAAGGAAAAAAGGAAGAAAGTAGAAACAAAGTAATAAAGAAACTAAAGATTGAATGAGTAAAGATATGAATGCTAGAATGAAAGATATCTAGAAAGAAATAAAAAAAGAAATTAAGTAGTAAAGAAACTAAAGATAGAATCAGAGAAGTTATGAGAGCTGGAATGAAAGATATCAAAAAAGAAAGAAAGAAAGAAAGAAGGAACGAAATAATTAATAAAGAAACTTAAGATAGAATGAAAGAAGGTATGAAAGCTAGAATGAAAGATATCAAGAAAGAAAGAAAGAAAGAAAGTAATAAAGAAACTAAAGATAGAATGAGAGAAGGTATGAAAGCTGGAATGTAAGATATCAAGAAAGAAAGAAATGAAAGAAAGTAAAAAAAAAACTAAAGATAGAATGAGAGAAGGCATGAAAGCTAGAATGAAAGATATCAAGAAAGAAAAAAGGAAGAAAGTAGAAACAAAGTAATAAAGAAACTAAAGATTGAATGAGTGAAGATATGAATGCTAGAATGAAAGATATCTAGAAAGAAATAAAAAAAGAAATTAAGTAGTAAAGAAACTAAAGATAGAATCAGAGAAGTTATGAGAGCTGGAATGAAAGATATCAAAAAAGAAAGAAAGAAAGAAAGAAGGAACGAAATAATTAATAAAGAAACTAAAGATAGAATGAAAGAAGGTATGAAAGCTAGAATGAAAGATATCAAGAAAGAAAGAAAGAAAGTAATAAAGAAACTTCAGATAGAATGAGAGAAGGTATGAAAGCTGGAATTTAAGATATCAAGAAAGAAAGAAATGAAAGAAAGTAAAAAAAAAACTAAAGATAGAATGAGAGAAGGTATGAAAGCTAGAATGAAAGATATCGAGAAAGAAAGAAAGAAAGTAACTAATAAAGAAACTAAAGATAGAATGAGAGAAGGTAAAGCTAGAATGAAAGATATCAAGAGAGAAAGAAATGAAAGTATGTAAAAAAGAAACTAAAAATAGAATGAGAGAAGGTATGAAAGATAGAATCTAAGAGATCAAGAAAGAAAGAAAAAAAGAAAGAAAGAAAGAACGAAAGGAATTAATAAAGAAACTAAAGATAGAATGAGTGAAGATATGACAGGTCGAATGAAAGATATCAAGAAAGAAAGAAAGAAAGAAAGATTGTAATAAAGAAAAACTAAAGATGAAATGAGAGAAGGTATGAAATACAGAATGAAATATATCAAGATAGAAAGAAAGAAAGTAACTAATAAAGAAAATAAAGATAGAATGAGGGAAGTTATTAAATCTAGAATGAAAGATAGAAGAAAGAAAGAAAGAAAGAAACTAATAAAGAAACTAAAGATAGAATGAGAGAAGGTATGAAAGCTAGAATGAAAGATATCAAGGAAGTAAGAAAAAAAGAAATCAATAAAGAAATTAAAGATGAAATGAGAGAAATAAGAAACCTAGAATGAAAGATATGAAGAAAGAAAGAGAGAAAGAATGTAACTAATAAAGAAACTAAAGATAGAATGAGAGAAGGTATGAAAGCTGGAATGTAAGATATCAAGAAAGAAATAAATAAAAGTAAGTAAAATAGAAACTAAAGATAGAATGAGAGAAGGTATGATAGCTAAAATGAAAGATATCAAGGAAGTAAGAAAAAAAGAAATCAATAAAGAAATTAAAGATGAAATGAGAGAAATATGAAACCTAGAATGAAAGATATCAAGAAAGAAAGAAAGAAAGTAATAAAGAAACTAAAGATAGAATGAGAGAAGGTATGATAGCTAGAATGAATGATATCAAGGAAGAAAGAAAAAAAGAAATTAATAAAGAAATTAAAGAAGAAATGAGAGAAATATGAAACCTAGAATGCAAGATATCAAGAAAGAAAGAAAGAAAGTAATAAAGAAACTAAAGATAGAATGAGAGAATGTATGAAAGCTACAATGAAAGATATCAAGAAAGAAAGAAAGAAAGAAATCAATAAAGAAACTAAAGATAAAATGAGAGAAGGTATGAAATACATAATGAAATATATCAAGAAAGAAACAAAGAAAGTAACTAATAAAGAAACTAAAGATAGAATGAGAGAATGTATGAAAGCTAGAATGAAAGATATCAAGAAAGGAAAAAGGAAGAAAGCAGAAATGAAGTAATAAAGAAACTTAAGATAGAATGAGAGAAGATATGAAAGCTAGAATGAAAGGTATCAGGAAAGAAAGAAAGAAAGAAAGTAGTAAAGAAACTAAAGATGAAATGAGAGAAGGTATGAAAGCTAGAATGAAAGATATCAATAAAAAAGAAAGAAAGAAAGAACGTAATAAAGAAACTAAAGATAGACTGAGAGAAGATATGATAGCTAGAATGAAAGATATCAAGAAAGAGAGAAATAAAAGAAAGTAAAATAGAAACTAAAGATAGAATGAGAGAAGGTATGATAGCTAGAATGAATGATATCAAGGAAGAAAGAAAAAAAGAAATTAATAAAGAAATTAAAGAAGAAATGAGAGAAATATGAAACCTAGAATGCAAGATATCAAGAAAGAAAGAAAGAAAGTAATAAAGAAACTAAAGATAGAATGAGAGAATGTATGAAAGCTACAATGAAAGATATCAAGAAAGAAAGAAAGAAAGAAATCAATAAAGAAACTAAAGATAAAATGAGAGAAGGTATGAAATACATAATGAAATATATCAAGAAAGAAACAAAGAAAGTAACTAATAAAGAAACTAAAGATAGAATGAGAGAATGTATGAAAGCTAGAATGAAAGATATCAAGAAAGGAAAAAGGAAGAAAGCAGAAATGAAGTAATAAAGAAACTTAAGATAGAATGAGAGAAGATATGAAAGCTAGAATGAAAGGTATCAGGAAAGAAAGAAAGAAAGAAAGTAGTAAAGAAACTAAAGATGAAATGAGAGAAGGTATGAAAGCTAGAATGAAAGATATCAATAAAAAAGAAAGAAAGAAAGAACGTAATAAAGAAACTAAAGATAGACTGAGAGAAGATATGATAGCTAGAATGAAAGATATCAAGAAAGAAAGAAATAAAAGTAAGTAAAAGAGAAACTAAAGATAGAATGGGAGAAGGTATGTTAGCTAGAATGAAAGATATCAAGGAAGAAAGAAAAAAAGAAATCAATAAAGAAATTAAAGAGGAAATGAGAGAAATATGAAACCTAGAATGCAAGATAACAAGAAAGAAAGAAAGAAAGTAATAAAGAAACTAAAGATAGAATGAGAGAATATATGAAAGCTAGAATGAAAGATATCAAGAAAGAAAGAAAGAAATCAATAAAGAAACTAAAGGTAAAATGAGAGCATGTATGAAATACATTATGAAATATATCAAAAAAGAAAAAAAGAAAGTAACTAATAAAGAAACTAAAGAAAGAATGAGAGAAGGTATGAAAGCTAGAATGAAAGATATCAAGAAAGAATGAAAGAAAGAAATCAATAAAGAAACTAAAGATAAAATGAGAGAAGGTATGAAATACATAATGAAATATATCAAGAAAGAAACAAAGAAAGTAACTAATAAAGAAACTAAAGATAGAATGAGAGAAATAAGAAACCTAGAATGAAAGATATGAAGAAAGAAAGAGAGAAAGAATGTAACTAATAAAGAAACTAAAGATAGAATGAGAGAAGGTATGAAAGCTGGAATGTAAGATATCAAGAAAGAAATAAATAAAAGTAAGTAAAATAGAAACTAAAGATAGAATGAGAGAAGGTATGATAGCTAAAATGAAAGATATCAAGGAAGTAAGAAAAAAAGAAATCAATAAAGAAATTAAAGATGAAATGAGAGAAATATGAAACCTAGAATGAAAGATATCAAGAAAGAAAGAAAGAAAGTAATAAAGAAACTAAAGATAGAATGAGAGAAGGTATGAAAGCTGGAATGTAAGATATCAAGAAAGAGAGAAATAAAAGTAAGTAAAATAGAAACTAAAGATAGAATGAGAGAAGGTATGATAGCTAGAATGAATGATATCAAGGAAGAAAGAAAAAAAGAAATTAATAAAGAAATTAAAGAAGAAATGAGAGAAATATGAAACCTAGAATGCAAGATATCAAGAAAGAAAGAAAGAAAGTAATAAAGAAACTAAAGATAGAATGAGAGAATGTATGAAAGCTACAATGAAAGATATCAAGAAAGAAAGAAAGAAAGAAATCAATAAAGAAACTAAAGATAAAATGAGAGAAGGTATGAAATACATAATGAAATATATCAAGAAAGAAACAAAGAAAGTAACTAATAAAGAAACTAAAGATAGAATGAGAGAATGTATGAAAGCTAGAATGAAAGATATCAAGAAAGGAAAAAGGAAGAAAGCAGAAATGAAGTAATAAAGAAACTTAAGATAGAATGAGAGAAGATATGAAAGCTAGAATGAAAGGTATCAGGAAAGAAAGAAAGAAAGAAAGTAGTAAAGAAACTAAAGATGAAATGAGAGAAGGTATGAAAGCTAGAATGAAAGATATCAATAAAAAAGAAAGAAAGAAAGAACGTAATAAAGAAACTAAAGATAGACTGAGAGAAGATATGATAGCTAGAATGAAAGATATCAAGAAAGAAAGAAATAAAAGTAAGTAAAAGAGAAACTAAAGATAGAATGGGAGAAGGTATGTTAGCTAGAATGAAAGATATCAAGGAAGAAAGAAAAAAAGAAATCAATAAAGAAATTAAAGAGGAAATGAGAGAAATATGAAACCTAGAATGCAAGATATCAAGAAAGAAAGAAAGAAAGTAATAAAGAAACTAAAGATAGAATGAGAGAATATATGAAAGCTAGAATGAAAGATATCAAGAAAGAAAGAAAGAAATCAATAAAGAAACTAAAGGTAAAATGAGAGCATGTATGAAATACATTATGAAATATATCAAAAAAGAAAAAAAGAAAGTAACTAATAAAGAAACTAAAGAAAGAATGAGAGAAGGTATGAAAGCTAGAATGAAAGATATCAAGAAAGAATGAAAGAAAGAAAGTAATTAATAAAGAAACTAAAGATAGAATGAAAGAAGGTATGAAAGCTAGAATGAAAGATTTCAAGGAAGAAAGAAAAAAAGAAATCAATAAAGAAATTAAAGAGGAAATGAGAGAAATATGAAACCTAGAATGCAAGATATCAAGAAAGAAGGAAAGTAATAAAGAAACTAAAGATAGAATGAGAGAATATATGAAAGCTGAAATGAAAGATATCAAGAAAGAAAGAAAGAAAGAAATCAATAAAGAAACTAAAGATAAAATGAGAGAAGGTATGAAATACATAATGAAATATATCAAGAAAGAAAAAGAAAGTAACTAATAAAGAAACTAAAGATAGAATGAGAGAAGGTATGAAAGCTAGAATGAAACATATCAAGAAAGAATGAAAGAAACAAAGAAAGTAATTAATAAAGAAACTAAAGATAGAATGAAAAAAGGTATGAATGCTAGAATGAAAGATATCAAGAAAGAATGAATGAAAGAAAGTAATAAAGAAACTAAAGAGAATGATTGAAGGTATGAAAGCTACAATGTAAGATATCAAGAAAGAAAGAAATGAATGTAATTAAAAAAGAAACGAAAGATAGAATGAGAGAAGGTATGAAAGACAGAACCGAAGATATCAAGAAAGAAAGAAAGAAAGAAAGAAAGAAAGAAAGAAAGAAAGAAAGAAAGAAAGAACGAAAGTAATTAATAAAGAAACTAAAGATAGAATGAGAGAATGTATGAAAGCTAGAATGAAAGATATCAAGAAAGGAAAAAGGAAGAAAGTAGAAATGAAGTAATAAAGAAACTTAAGATAGAATGAGAGAAGATATGAAAGCTAGAATGAAAGATATCAGGAAAGAAAGAAAGAAAGAAAGAAAGTAGTAAAGAAACTAAAGATGAAATGAGAGAAGGTATGAAAGCTAGAATGAAAGATATCAATAAAAAAGAAAGAAAGAAAGAACGTAATAAAGAAACTAAAGATAGAATGAGAGAAGATATGATAGCTAGAATGAAAGATATCAAGAAAGAAAGAAATAAAAGTAAGTAAAATAGAAACTAAAGATAGAATGGGAGAAGGTATGTTAGCTAGAATGAAAGATATCAAGGAAGAAAGAAAAAAAGAAATCAATAAAGAAATTAAAGAGGAAATGAGAGAAATATGAAACCTAGAATGCAAGATATCAAGAAAGAAAGAAAGAAAGAAAGTAATACAGAAACTAAAGATAGAATGAGAGAATATATGAAAGCTAGAATGAAAGATATCAAGAAAGAAAGAAAGAAATCAATAAAGAAACTAAAGATAAAATGAGAGCATGTATGAAATACATTATGAAATATATCAAAAAAGAAAAAAAGAAAGTAACTAATAAAGAAACTAAAGAAAGAATGAGAGAAGGTATGAAAGCTAGAATGAAAGATATCAAGAAAGAATGAAAGAAAGAAAGTAATTAATAAAGAAACTAAAGATAGAATGAAAGAAGGTATGAAAGCTAGAATGAAAGATTTCAAGGAAGAAAGAAAAAAAGAAATCAATAAAGAAATTAAAGAGGAAATGAGAGAAATATGAAACCTAGAATGCAAGATATCAAGAAAGAAAGAAAGTAATAAAGAAACTAAAGATAGAATGAGAGAATGTATGAAAGCTGAAATGAAAGATATCAAGAAAGAAAGAAAGAAAGAAATCAATAAAGAAACTAAAGATAAAATGAGAGAAGGTATGAAATACATAATGAAATATATCAAGAAAGAAAAAGAAAGTAACTAATAAGGAAACTAAAGATAGAATGAGAGAAGGTATGAATGCTAGAATGAAACATATCAAGAAAGAATGAAAGAAACAAAGAAAGTAATTAATAAAGAAACTAAAGATAGAATGAAAAAAGGTATGAATGCTAGAATGAAAGATATCAAGAAAGAATGAATGAAAGAAAGTAATAAAGAAACTAAAGAGAATGATTGAAGGTATGAAAGCTAGAATGTAAGATATCAAGAAAGAAAGAAATGAATGTAATTAAAAAAGAAACTAAAGATAGAATGAGAGAAGGTATGAAAGACAGAACCGAAGATATCAAGAAAGAAAGAAAGAAAGAAAGAAAGAAAGAAAGAAAGAAAGAAAGAAAGAACGAAAGTAATTAATAAAGAAACTACAGATAGAATGAGAGAATGTATGAAAGCTAGAATGAAAGATATCAAGAAAGGAAAAAGGAAGAAACTAGAAATGAAGTAATAAAGAAACTTAAGATAGAATGAGAGAAGATATGATAGCTAGAATGAAAGACATCAATCAAGAATGAAAGAAAGAAAGAAAGAAAGAAAGAAACTAAAGAGAATGATTGAAGGTATGAAAGCTAGAATGAAAGATATCAATTAAAAAAAAGAAAGAAAGAAAGTAGTAAAGAAACTAAAGATAGAATGAGAGAAGATATGATAGCTACAATGAAAGATATCAAGAAAGAAAGAAAGAAAGAAATCAATAAAGAAACTAAAGTGGAAATGAGAGAAATATGAAACCTAGAATGCAAGGTATCAAGAAAGAAAGAAAGTAATAAAGAAACTAAAGATAGAATGAGAGAAGGTATGAATGCTAGAATTAAATATATCAAGAAAGAAAAAAGGAAGAAAGTAGAAACAAAGTAATAAAGAAACTAAAGATTGAATGAGTGAAGATATGAATGCTAGAATGAAAGATATCTAGAAAGAAATAAAAAAAGAAATTAAGTAGTAAAGAAACTAAAGATAGAATCAGAGAAGTTATGAGAGCTGGAATGAAAGATATCAAAAAAGAAAGAAAGAAAGAAAGAAGGAACGAAATAATTAATAAAGAAACTAAAGATAGAATGAAAGAAGGTATGAAAGCTAGAATGAAAGATATCAAGAAAGAAAGAAAGAAAGAAAGTAATAAAGAAACTAAAGATAGAATGAGAGAAGGTATGAAAGCTGGAATTTAAGATATCAAGAAAGAAAGAAATGAAAGAAAGTAAAAAAAAAACTAAAGATAGAATGAGAGAAGGTATGAAAGCTAGAATGAAAGATATCGAGAAAGAAAGAAAGAAAGTAACTAATAAAGAAACTAAAGATAGAATGAGAGAAGGTATTAAAGCTAGAATGAAAGATATCAAGAGAGAAAGAAATGAAAGTATGTAAAAAAGAAACTAAAAATAGAATGAGAGAAGGTATGAAAGATAGAATCTAAGAGATCAAGAAAGAAAGAAAAAAAGAAAGAAAGAAAGAATGATAGGAATTAATAAAGAAACTAAAGATAGAATGAGTGAAGATATGACAGGTCGAATGAAAGATATCAAGAAAGAAAGAAAGAAAGAAAGATTGTAATAAAGAAAAACTAAAGATGAAATGAGAGAAGGTATGAAATACAGAATGAAATATATCAAGATGGAAAGAAAGAAAGTAACTAATAAAGAAAATAAAGATAGAATGAGGGAAGTTATTAAATCTAGAATGAAAGATAGAAGAAAGAAAGAAAGAAAGAAACTAATAAAGAAACTAAAGATAGAATGAGAGAAGGTATGAAAGCTAGAATGAAAGATATCAAGGAAGTAAGAAAAAAAGAAATCAATAAAGAAATTAAAGATGAAATGAGAGAAATAAGAAACCTAGAATGAAAGATATGAAGAAAGAAAGAGAGAAAGAAAGTAACTAATAAAGAAACTAAAGATAGAATGAGAGAAGGTATGATAGCTAGAATGAAAGATATCAAGGAAGTAAGAAAAAAGAAATCAATAAAGAAATTAAAGATGAAATGAGAGAAATATGAAACCTAGAATGAAAGATATCAAGAAAGAAAGAAAGAAAGTAATAAAGAAACTAAAGATAGAATGAGAGAAAGTATGAAAGCTGGAATGTAAGATATCAAGAAAGAGAGAAATAAAAGTAAGTAAAATAGAAACTAAAGATAGAATGAGAGAAGGTATGATAGCTAGAATGAATGATATCAAGGAAGAAAGAAAAAAAGAAATTAATAAAGAAATTAAATAGGAAATGAGAGAAATATGAAACCTAGAATGCAAGATATCAAGAAAGAAAGAAAGAAAGAAATCAATAAAGAAACTAAAGATAAAATGAGAGAAGGTATGAAATACATAATGAAATATATCAAGAAAGAAACAAAGAAAGTAACTAATAAAGAAACTAAAGATAGAATGAGAGAATGTATGAAAGCTAGAATGAAAGATATCAAGAAAGGAAAAAGGAAGAAAGTAGAAATGAAGTAATAAAGAAACTTAAGATAGAATGAGAGAAGATATGAAAGCTAGAATGAAAGATATCAGGAAAGAAAGAAAGAAAGAAAGTAGTAAAGAAACTAAAGATGAAATGAGATAAGGTATGAAAGCTAGAATGAAAGATATCAATAAAAAAGAAAGAAAGAAAGAACGTAATAAAGAAGCTAAAGATAGACTGAGAGAAGATATGATAGCTAGAATGAAAGATATCAAGAAAAAAAGAAATAAAAGTAAGTAAAAGAGAAACTAAAGATAGAATGGGAGAAGGTATGTTAGCTAGAATGAAAGATATCAAGGAAGAAAGAAAAAAAGAAATCAATAAAGAAATTAAAGAGGAAATGAGAGAAATATGAAACCTAGAATGCAAGATATCAAGAAAGAAAGAAAGAAAGTAATAAAGAAACTAAAGATAGAATGAGAGAATATATGAAAGCTAGAATGAAAGATATCAAGAAAGAAAGAAAGAAATCAATAAAGAAACTAAAGATAAAATGAGAGCATGTATGAAATACATTATGAAATATATCAAAAAAGAAAAAAAGAAAGTAACTAATAAAGAAACTAAAGAAAGAATGAGAGAAGGTATGAAAGCTAGAATGAAAGATTTCAAGGAAGAAAGAAAAAAAGAAATCAATAAAGAAATTAAAGAGGAAATGAGGGAAATATGAAACCTAGAATGCAAGAAATCAAGAAAGAAAGAAAGTAATAAAGAAACTAAAGATAGAATGAGAGAATGTATGAAAGCTGAAATGAAAGGTATCAAGAAAGAAAGAAAGAAAGAAATCAATAAAGAAACTAAAGATAAAATGAGAGAAGGTATGAAATACATAATGAAATATATCAAGAAAGAAAAAGAAAGTAACTAATAAAGAAACTAAAGATAGAATGAGAGAATTTATGAAAGCTAGAATGAAACATATCAAGAAAGAATGAAAGAAAGAAAGAAAGTAATTAATAAAGAAACTAAAGATAGAATGAAAAAAGGTATGAATGCTAGAATGAAAGATATCAAGAAAGAATGAATGAAAGAAAGTAATAAAGAAACTAAAGAGAATGATTGAAGGTATGAAAGCTAGAATGTAAGATATCAAGAAAGAAAGAAATGAATGTAATTAAAAAAGAAACTAAAGATAGAATGAGAGAAGGTATGAAAGACAGAACCGAAGATATCAAGAAAGAAAGAAAGAAAGAAAGAAAGAAAGAAAGAAAGAAAGAAGGAACGAAAGTAATTAATAAAGAAACTACAGATAGAATGAGAGAATGTATGAAAGCTAGAATGAAAGATATCAAGAAAGGAAAAAGGAAGAAAGTAGAAATGAAGTAATAAAGAAACTTAAGATAGAATGAGAGAAGATATGAAAGCTAGAATGAAAGATATCAGGAAAGAAAGAAAGAAAGAAAGAAAGTAGTAAAGAAACTAAAGATGAAATGAGAGAAGGTATGAAAGCTAGAATGAAAGATATCAATAAAAAAGAAAGAAAGAAAGAACGTAATAAAGAAACTAAAGATAGAATGAGAGAAGATATGATAGCTAGAATGAAAGATATCAAGAAAGAAAGAAATAAAAGTAAGTAAAATAGAAACTAAAGATAGAATGGGAGAAGGTATGTTAGCTAGAATGAAAGATATCAAGGAAGAAAGAAAAAAAGAAATCAATAAAGAAATTAAAGAGGAAATGAGAGAAATATGAAACCTAGAATGCAAGATATCAAGAAAGAAAGAAAGAAAGTAATAAAGAAACTAAAGATAGAATGAGAGAATATATGAAAGCTAGAATGAAAGATATCAAGAAAGAAAGAAAGAAATCAATAAAGAAACTAAAGATAAAATGAGAGACTGTATGAAATACATTATGAAATATATCAAAAAAGAAAAAAAGAAAGTAACTAATAAAGAAACTAAAGAAAGAATGAGAGAAGTTATGAAAGTTAGAATGAAAGATATCAAGAAAGAATGAAAGAAAGAAAGTAATTAATAAAGAAACTAAAGATAGAATGAAAGAAGGTATGAAAGCTAGAATGAAAGATTTCAATGAAGAAAGAAAAAAAGAAATCAATAAAGAAATTAATGAGGAAATGAGAGAAATATGAAACCTAGAATGCAAGATATCAAGAAAGAAAGTAATAAAGAAACTAAAGATAGAATGAGAGAATGTATGAAAGCTGAAATGAAAGATATCAAGAAAGAAAGAAAGAAAGAAATCAATAAAGAAACTAAAGATAAAATGAGAGAAGGTATGAAATACATAATGAAATATATCAAGAAAGAAACAAAGAAAGTAACTAATAAAGAAACTAAAGATAGAATGAGAGAAGGTATGAAAGCTAGAATGAAACATATCAAGAAAGAATGAAAGAAACAAAGAAAGTAATTAATAAAGAAACTAAAGATAGAATGAGAGAGCGTATTAAAGCTAGAATGAAAGCTATCAAGAAAGAAAGAAAGAAAGAAAGAATGTAAAAAAGAAACTAAAGATAGAATGAGAGAAGGAATGAATGCTAGAATTAAATATATCAAGAAGGAAAAAAGGAAGAAAGTAGAAACAAAGTAATAAAGAAACTAAAGATTGAATGAGTAAAGATATGAATGCTAGAATGTAAGATATCAAGAAAGAAAGAAATGAATGTAATTAAAAAAGAAACTAAAGATAGAATGAGAGAAAGTATGAAAGATAGAATCTAAGATATCAAGAAATAAAGAAAGAAAGAAATCAATAAAGAAACTAAATATAAAATGAGAGAAGGTATGAAATCGAGATGAAAGATATGAAGAAAGAAAGAGAGAAAGAAAGTAACTAATAAAGAAACTAAAGATAGAATGAGAGAGCATATTAAAGCTAGAATGAAAGATATGAAGAAAGAAAGAAATGAAAGTAAGTAATAAAGAAACTAAAGATAGAATGAGAGAATGTATGAAAGCTGAAATGAAAGATATCAAGAAAGAAAGAAAGAAAGAAATCAATAAAGAAACTAAAGATAAAATGAGAGAAGGTATGAAATACATAATGAAATATATCAAGAAAGAAACAAAGAAAGTAACTAATAAAGAAACTAAAGATAGAATGAGAGAAGGTATGAAAGCTAGAATGAAAGATATCAAGAAACAATGAATGAAAGAAAGAAAGTAATAAAGAAACTAAAGAGAATGATTGAAGGTATGAAAGCTATAATGTAAGATATCAAGAAAGAAAGAAATGAATGTAATTAAAAAAGAAATTAAAGATAGAATGAGAGAAGGTATGAAAGACAGAATCTAAGATATCAAGAAAGAAAGAAAGAAAGAAAAAAGAAAGAACGAAAGTAATTAATAAAGAAACTAAAGATAGAATGAAAGAAGGTATGAAAGTTAGAATGAAAGATATCAATAAAAAAAAGAAAGAAAGTAAGTAATAAAGAAACTAAAGATAGAATGAGAGAAGATATGATAGCTAGAGTGAAAGATATCAAGAAAGAAAGAAAGAAAGAAAGAAAGAAATCAATAAAGAAACTAAAGATAAAATGAGAGAAGGTATGAAATCGAGAATGAAAGATATGAAGAAAGAAAGAGAGAAAGAAAGTAACTAATAAAGAAACTAAAGATAGAATGAGAGAGCGTATTAAAGCTAGAATGAAAGCTATGAAGAAAGAAAGAAAGAAAGAAAGAATGTAATAAAGAAACTAAAGATAGAATGAGAGAAGGTATGAATGCTAGAATTAAATATATCAAGAAGGAAAAAAGGAAGAAAGTAGAAACAAAGTAATAAAGAAACTAAAGATTGAATGAGTAAAGATATGAATGCTAGAATGAAAGATATCTAGAAAGAAATAAAAAAAGAAATTAAGTAGTAAAGAAACTAAAGATAGAATCAGAGAAGTTATGAGAGCTGGAATGAAAGATATCAAAAAAGAAAGAAAGAAAGAAAGAAGGAACGAAATAATTAATAAAGAAACTTAAGATAGAATGAAAGAAGGTATGAAAGCTAGAATGAAAGATATCAAGAAAGAAAGAAAGAAAGAAAGTAATAAAGAAACTAAAGATAGAATGAGAGAAGGTATGAAAGCTGGAATGTAAGATATCAAGAAAGAAAGAAATGAAAGAAAGTAAAAAAAAAACTAAAGATAGAATGAGAGAAGGCATGAAAGCTAGAATGAAAGATATCAAGAAAGAAAAAAGGAAGAAAGTAGAAACAAAGTAATAAAGAAACTAAAGATTGAATGAGTGAAGATATGAATGCTAGAATGAAAGATATCTAGAAAGAAATAAAAAAAGAAATTAAGTAGTAAAGAAACTAAAGATAGAATCAGAGAAGTTATGAGAGCTGGAATGAAAGATATCAAAAAAGAAAGAAAGAAAGAAAGAAGGAACGAAATAATTAATAAAGAAACTAAAGATAGAATGAAAGAAGGTATGAAAGCTAGAATGAAAGATATCAAGAAAGAAAGAAAGAAAGTAATAAAGAAACTTCAGATAGAATGAGAGAAGGTATGAAAGCTGGAATTTAAGATATCAAGAAAGAAAGAAATGAAAGAAAGTAAAAAAAAAACTAAAGATAGAATGAGAGAAGGTATGAAAGCTAGAATGAAAGATATCGAGAAAGAAAGAAAGAAAGTAACTAATAAAGAAACTAAAGATAGAATGAGAGAAGGTATTAAAGCTAGAATGAAAGATATCAAGAGAGAAAGAAATGAAAGTATGTAAAAAAGAAACTAAAAATAGAATGAGAGAAGGTATGAAAGATAGAATCTAAGAGATCAAGAAAGAAAGAAAAAAAGAAAGAAAGAAAGAACGAAAGGAATTAATAAAGAAACTAAAGATAGAATGAGTGAAGATATGACAGGTCGAATGAAAGATATCAAGAAAGAAAGAAAGAAAGAAAGATTGTAATAAAGAAAAACTAAAGATGAAATGAGAGAAGGTATGAAAGCTAGAATGAAAGATATCAAGATAGAAAGAAAGAAAGTAACTAATAAAGAAAATAAAGATAGAATGAGGGAAGTTATTAAATCTAGAATGAAAGATAGAAGAAAGAAAGAAAGAATGTAACTAATAAAGAAACTAAAGATAGAATGAGAGAAGGTATGAAAGCTGGAATGTAAGATATCAAGAAAGAAATAAATAAAAGTAAGTAAAATAGAAACTAAAGATAGAATGAGAGAAGGTATGATAGCTAAAATGAAAGATATCAAGGAAGTAAGAAAAAAAGAAATCAATAAAGAAATTAAAGATGAAATGAGAGAAATATGAAACCTAGAATGAAAGATATCAAGAAAGAAAGAAAGAAAGTAATAAAGAAACTAAAGATAGAATAAGAGAAGGTATGAAAGCTGGAATGTAAGATATCAAGAAAGAGAGAAATAAAAGTAAGTAAAATAGAAACTAAAGATAGAATGAGAGAAGGTATGATAGCTAGAATGAATGATATCAAGGAAGAAAGAAAAAAAGAAATTAATAAAGAAATTAAAGAAGAAATGAGAGAAATATGAAACCTAGAATGCAAGATATCAAGAAAGAAAGAAAGAAAGTAATAAAGAAACTAAAGATAGAATGAGAGAATGTATGAAAGCTACAATGAAAGATATCAAGAAAGAAAGAAAGAAAGAAATCAATAAAGAAACTAAAGATAAAATGAGAGAAGGTATGAAATACATAATGAAATATATCAAGAAAGAAAAAGAAAGTAACTAATAAAGAAACTAAAGATAGAATGAGAGAAGGTATGAAAGCTAGAATGAAACATATCAAGAAAGAATGAAAGAAACAAAGAAAGTAATTAATAAAGAAACTAAAGATAGAATGAAAAAAGGTATGAATGCTAGAATGAAAGATATCAAGAAAGAATGAATGAAAGAAAGTAATAAAGAAACTAAAGAGAATGATTGAAGGTATGAAAGCTAGAATGTAAGATATCAAGAAAGAAAGAAATGAATGTAATTAAAAAAGAAACGAAAGATAGAATGAGAGAAGGTATGAAAGACAGAACCGAAGATATCAAGAAAGAAAGAAAGAAAGAAAGAAAGAAAGAAAGAACGAAAGTAATTAATAAAGAAACTAAAGATAGAATGAGAGAATGTATGAAAGCTAGAATGAAAGATATCAAGAAAGGAAAAAGGAAGAAAGTAGAAATGAAGTAATAAAGAAACTTAAGATAGAATGAGAGAAGATATGAAAGCTAGAATGAAAGATATCAGGAAAGAAAGAAAGAAAGAAAGAAAGTAGTAAAGAAACTAAAGATGAAATGAGAGAAGGTATGAAAGCTAGAATGAAAGATATCAATAAAAAAGAAAGAAAGAAAGAACGTAATAAAGAAACTAAAGATAGAATGAGAGAAGATATGATAGCTAGAATGAAAGATATCAAGAAAGAAAGAAATAAAAGTAAGTAAAATAGAAACTAAAGATAGAATGGGAGAAGGTATGTTAGCTAGAATGAAAGATATCAAGGAAGAAAGAAAAAAAGAAATCAATAAAGAAATTAAAGAGGAAATGAGAGAAATATGAAACCTAGAATGCAAGATATCAAGAAAGAAAGAAAGAAAGTAATACAGAAACTAAAGATAGAATGAGAGAATATATGAAAGCTAGAATGAAAGATATCAAGAAAGAAAGAAAGAAATCAATAAAGAAACTAAAGATAAAATGAGAGCATGTATGAAATACATTATGAAATATATCAAAAAAGAAAAAAAGAAAGTAACTAATAAAGAAACTAAAGAAAGAATGAGAGAAGGTATGAAAGCTAGAATGAAAGATATCAAGAAAGAATGAAAGAAAGAAAGTAATTAATAAAGAAACTAAAGATAGAATGAAAGAAGGTATGAAAGCTAGAATGAAAGATTTCAAGGAAGAAAGAAAAAAAGAAATCAATAAAGAAATTAAAGAGGAAATGAGAGAAATATGAAACCTAGAATGCAAGATATCAAGAAAGAAAGAAAGTAATAAAGAAACTAAAGATAGAATGAGAGAATGTATGAAAGCTGAAATGAAAGATATCAAGAAAGAAAGAAAGAAAGAAATCAATAAAGAAACTAAAGATAAAATGAGAGAAGGTATGAAATACATAATGAAATATATCAAGAAAGAAAAAGAAAGTAACTAATAAGGAAACTAAAGATAGAATGAGAGAAGGTATGAAAGCTAGAATGAAACATATCAAGAAAGAATGAAAGAAACAAAGAAAGTAATTAATAAAGAAACTAAAGATAGAATGAAAAAAGGTATGAATGCTAGAATGAAAGATATCAAGAAAGAATGAATGAAAGAAAGTAATAAAGAAACTAAAGAGAATGATTGAAGGTATGAAAGCTAGAATGTAAGATATCAAGAAAGAAAGAAATGAATGTAATTAAAAAAGAAACTAAAGATAGAATGAGAGAAGGTATGAAAGACAGAACCGAAGATATCAAGAAAGAAAGAAAGAAAGAAAGAAAGAAAGAAAGAAAGAAAGAACGAAAGTAATTAATAAAGAAACTACAGATAGAATGAGAGAATGTATGAAAGCTAGAATGAAAGATATCAAGAAAGGAAAAAGGAAGAAACTAGAAATGAAGTAATAAAGAAACTTAAGATAGAATGAGAGAAGATATGATAGCTAGAATGAAAGACATCAATCAAGAATGAAAGAAAGAAAGAAAGAAAGAAAGAAACTAAAGAGAATGATTGAAGGTATGAAAGCTAGAATGAAAGATATCAATTAAAAAAAAGAAAGAAAGAAAGTAGTAAAGAAACTAAAGATAGAATGAGAGAAGATATGATAGCTACAATGAAAGATATCAAGAAAGAAAGAAAGAAAGAAATCAATAAAGAAACTAAGGATAAAATGAGAGATGGTATGATATCGAGAATGAAAGATATGAAGAAAGAAAGAGAGAAAGAAAGTAACTAATAAAGAAACTAAAAATAGAATGAGAGAGCGTATTAAAGCTAGAATGAAAGCTATCAAGAAAGAAAGAACGAAAGTAAGTAATAAAGAAACTAAAGATAGAATGAGAGAAGGTATGAAAGCTGGAATGTAAGATATCAAGAAAGAAAGAAATAAAAGTAAGTAAAATTGAAACTAAAGATAGAATGAGAGAAGGTATGTTAGCTAGAATGAAAGATATCAAGGAAGAAAGAAAAAAAGAAATCAATAAAGAAATTAAAGAGGAAATGAGAGAAATATGAAACCTAGAATGCAAGATATCAAGAAAGAAAGAAAGAAAGTAATAAAGAAACTAAAGATAGAATGAGAGAATGTATGAAAGCTAGAATGAATGATATCAAGAAAGAAAGAAAGAAATCAATAAAGAAACTAAAGATAAAATGAGAGAATGTATGAAATACATTATGAAATATATCAAAAAATAAAAAAAGAAAGTAACTAATAAAGAAACTAAAGAAAGAATGAGAGAAGGTATGAAAGCTAGAATGAAACATATCAAGAAAGAATGAAAGAAACAAAGAAAGTAATTAATAAAGAAACTAAAGATAGAATGAAAGAAGGTATGAATGCTAGAATGAAAGATATCAAGAAAGAATGAATGAAAGAAAGAAAGTAATAAAGAAACTAAAGAGAAAGATTGAAGGTATGAAAGCTAGAATGTAAGATATCAAGAAAGAAAGAAATGAATGTAATTAAAAAAGAAACTAAAGATAGAATGAGAGAAGGTATGAAAGACAGAATCTAAGATATCAAGAAAGAAAGAAAAAAAAAAAGAAAGAACGAAAGTAATTAATAAAGAAACTAAAGATAGAATGAAAGAAGGTATGAAAGCTAGAATGAAAGATATCAATTAAAAAAAAGAAAGAAAGAAAGTAATAAAGAAACTAAAGATAGAATGAGAGAAGATATGATAGCTAGAATGAAAGATATCAAGAAAGAAAGAAAGAAAGAAATCAATAAAGAAACTAAGGATAAAATGAGAGATGGTATGATATCGAGAATGAAAGATATGAAGAAAGAAAGAGAGAAAGAAAGTAACTAATAAAGAAACTAAAAATAGAATGAGAGAGCGTATTAAAGCTAGAATGAAAGCTATCAAGAAAGAAAGAAGGAAAGTAAGTAATAAAGAAACTAAAGATAGAATGAGAGAAGGTATGAAAGCTGGAATGTAAGATATCAAGAAAGAAAGAAATAAAAGTAAGTAAAATAGAAACTAAAGATAGAATGAGAGAAGGTATGATAGCTAGAATAAACGATATCAAGGAAGAAAGAAAAAAAGAAATCAATAAAGAAATTAAAGAGGAATTGAGAGAAATATGAAACCTAGAATGCAAGATATCAAGAAAGAAAGAAAGAAAGTAATAAAGAAACTAAAGATAGAATGAGAGAATGTATGAAAGCTACAATGAAAGATATCAAGAAAGAAAGAAAGAAAGAAATCAAAAAAGAAACTAAAGATAAAATGAGAGAAGGTATGAAATACATATTGAAATATATCTAGAAAGAAACAAAGAAAGTAACTAATAAAGAAATTAAAAATAGAATGAGAGAATGTATGAAAGCTAGAATGAAAGATATCAAGAAAGAATGAAAGAAACAAAGAAAGTAATTAATAAAGAAACTAAAGATAGAATGAGAGAAGATATGATAGCTAGAATGAAAGATATCAAGAAAGAAAGAAAGAAAGAAATCAATAAAGAAACTAAAGATAGAATGAGAGAGCGTATTAAAGCTAGAATGAAAGATATCAAGAAAGAAAGTAATAAGAAACTAAAGATACAATGAGAGAAGGTATTAAAGCTAGAATGAAAGATATCAAGAAAGAAAGAAAGAAAATAAGAAAGTAATTTAGAAACTAAAGATGGAACGAGAGAAGATATGCGAGCTAGAATGAAAGCTATCAAGAAAGAAAGAAAGAAAGAAAGAATGTAATAAAGAAACTAAAGATAGAATGAGAGAAGGTATGAAAGCTAGAATTAAATATATCAAGAAAGAAAAAAGGAAGAAAGTAGAAACAAAGTAATAAAGAAACTAAAGATTGAATGAGTGAAGATATGAATGCTAGAATGAAAGATATCTAGAAAGAAATAAAAAAAGAAATTAAGTAGTAAAGAAACTAAAGATAGAATCAGAGAAGTTATGAGAGCTGGAATGAAAGATATCAAAAAAAGAAAGAAAGAAAGAAAGAAGGAACGAAATATTTAATAAAGAAACTAAAGATAGAATGAAAGAAGGTATGAAGGCTAGAATGAAAGATATCAAGAAAGAAAGAAAGAAAGAAAGTAATAAAGAAACTAAAGATAGAATGAGAGAAGGTATGAAAGCTGGAATGTAAGATATCAAGAAAGAAAGAAATGAAAGAAAGTAAAAAAAAAACTAAAGATAGAATGAGAGAAGGTATGATAGCTGGAATGAAAGATATCAAGAAAGAAAGAAAGAAAGTAACTAATAAAGAAACTAAAGATAGAATGAGAGAAGGTATTAAAGCTAGAATGAAAGATATCAAGAGAGAAAGAAATGAAAGTACGTAAAAAAGAAACTAAAAATAGAATGAGAGAAGGTATGAAAGATAGAATTTAAGAGATCAAGAAAGAAAGAAAAAAAGAAAGAAAGAAAGAACGATAGGAATTAATAAAGAAACTAAAGATAGAATGAGTGAAGATATCACAGGTAGAATGAAAGATATCAAGAAAGAAAGAAAGAAAGAAAGATTGTAATAAAGAAAAACTAAAGATGAAATGAGAGAAGGTATATAATACAGAATGAAATATATCAAAATAGAAAGAAAGAAAGTAACTAATAAAGAAAATAAAGATAGAATGAGGGAAGTTATTAAATATAGAATGAAAAATAGAAGAAAGAAAGAAAGAAAGAAACTAATAAAGAAACTAAAGATAGAATGAGAGAAGGTATGAAAGCTAGAATGAAAGATATCAAGAAAGAAAGAAAGAAATCAAGAAAGAAACTAAAGATAAAATGAGAGAAGGTATGAAATACATAATGAAATATATCAAGAATGAAACAAAGAAAGTAACTAATAAAGAAACTAAAGATAGAATGAAAGAAGGTATGAATGCTAGAATGAAAGATATCAAGAAAGAATGAAAGAAAGAAAGTAATAAAGAAACTAAAGAGAATGATTGAAGGTATGAAAGCTAGAATGAAACATATCAAGAAAGAATGAAAGAAACAAAGAAAGTAATTAATAAAGAAACTAAAGATAGAATGAAAGAAGGTATGAATGCTAGAATGAAAGATATCAAGAAAGAATGAATGAAAGAAAGAAAGTAATAAAGAAACTAAAGAGAATGATTGAAGGTATGAAAGCTAGAATGTAAGATATCAAGAAAGAAAGAAATGAATGTAATTAAAAAAGAAACTAAAGATAGAATGAGAGAAGGTATGAAAGATAGAATCTAAGATATCAAGAAAGAAAGAAAGAAAGAAAAAAGAAAGAACGAAAGTAATTAATAAAGAAACTGAAGATAGAATGAAAGAAGTTATGAAAGCTAGAATGGAAGGTATCAATTTAAAAAAAAAAGAAAGTAATAAAGAAACTAAAGATAGAATGAGAGAAGATATGATAGCTAGAATGAAAGATATCAAGAAAGAAAGAAAGAAAGAAATCAATAAAGAAACTAAAGATAAAATGAGAGAAGGTATGAAATCGAGAATGAAAGATATGAAGAAAGAAAGAGAGAAAGAAAGTAACTAATAAAGAAACTAAAGATAGAATGAGAGAGCGTATAAAAGCTAGAATGAAAGATTTCAAGAAAGAAAGAAATGAAAGTAAGTAAAAAAGAAACTAAAGATAGAATGAGAGAAGGTATGATAGCTGGAATGAAAGATTTCAAGGAAGAAAGAAAAAAAGAAATCAATAAAGAAATTAAAGAGGAAATGAGAGAAATATGAAACCTAGAATGCAAGATATCAAGAAAGAAAGAAAGTAATAAAGAAACTAATGATAGAATGAGAGAATGTATGAAGGCTAGAATGAAAGATATCAAGAAAGATAGAAAGAAAGAAATCAAG
This sequence comes from Intellagama lesueurii, assembly GCA_037013535.1. Taxonomy (NCBI): domain Eukaryota; kingdom Metazoa; phylum Chordata; class Lepidosauria; order Squamata; family Agamidae; genus Intellagama; species Intellagama lesueurii. The sequence goes on from JBAJHW010000035.1 coordinate 101,262, forward strand.
AAAGAAACTAAAGATAAAATGAGAGAAGGTATGAAATACATAATGAAATATATCAAGAATGAAACAAAGAAAGTAACTAATAAAGAAACTAAAAATAGAATGAGAGAATGTATGAAAGCTAGAATGAAAGATATCAAGAAAGAATGAAAGAAACAAAGAAAGTAATTAATAAAGAAACTAAAGATAGAATGAGAGAAGATGTGATAGCTAGAATGAAAGATATCAAGAAAGAAAGAAAGAAAGATATCAATAAAGAAACTAAGGATAAAATGAGAGATGGTATGAAATCGAGAATGAAAGATAGGAAGAAAGAAAGAGAGAAAGAAAGTAACTAATAAAGAAACTAAAGATAGAATGAGAGAGCGTATTAAAGCTAGAATGAAAGATATCAAGAAAGAAAGAAAGAAAGAAAGTAATAAAGAAACTAAAGATAGAATGAGAGAAGGTATGAAAGCTGGAATGTAAGATATCAAGAAAGGAAGAAATAAAAGTAAGTAAAATAGAAACTAAAGATAGAATGAGAGAAGGTATGATAGCTAGAATGAATGATATCAAGGAAGAAAGAAAAAAAGAAATCAATAAAGAAATTAAAGATTAAAAGAGAGAAATATGAAACCTAGAATGCAAGATATCAAGAAAGAAAGAAAGAAAGTAATAAAGAAACTAAAGATAGAATGAGAGAATGTATGAAAGCTACAATGAAAGATATCAAGAAAGAAAGAAAGAAAGAAATCAATAAAGAAACTAAAGATAAAATGAGAGAAGGTATGAAATACATATTGAAATATATCTAGAAAGAAACAAAGAAAGTAACTAATAAAGAAACTAAAAATAGAATGAGAGAATGTATGAAAGCTAGAATGAAAGATATCAAGAAAGAATGAAAGAAACAAAGAAAGTAATTAATAAAGAAACTAAAGATAGAATGAGAGAAGATGTGATAGCTAGAATGAAAGATATCAAGAAAGAAAGAAAGAAAGAAATCAATAAAGAAACTAAAGATAAAATGAGCGAAGGTATGAAATACATAATGAAATATATCAAGAAAGAAACAAAGAAAGTAACTAATAAAGAAACTAAAGATAGAATGAGAGAAAGTATGAAAGCTAGAATGAAAGATATCAAGAAAGAATGAAAGAAACAAAGAAAGTAATTAATAAAGAAACTAAAGATAGAATGAAAGAAGGTATGAATGCTAGAATGAAAGATATCAAGAAAGAATGAATGAAAGAAAGAAAGAAAGTAATAAAGAAACTAAAGAGAATGATTGAAGGTATGAAAGCTAGAATGTAAGATATCAAGAAAGAAAGAAATGAATGTAATTAAAAAAGAAACTAAAGATAGAATGAGAGAAGGTATGAAAGACAGAATCTAAGATATCAAGAAAGAAAGAAAGAAAGAAAAAAAGAAAGAACGAAACTAATTAATAAAGAAACTAAAGATAGAATGAAAGAAGGTATGAAAGCTAGAATGAAAGATATCAATTAAAAAAAAGAAAGAAAGAAAGTAATAAAGAAACTAAAGATAGAATGAGAGAAGATATGATAGCTAGAACGAAAGATATCAAGAAAGAAAGAAAGAAAGAAATCAATAAAGAAACTAAAGATAAAATGAGCGAAGGTATGAAATACATAATGAAATATATCAAGAAAGAAACAAAGAAAGTAACTAATAAAGAAACTAAAGATAGAATGAGAGAAAGTATGAAAGCTAGAATGAAAGATATCAAGAAAGGAAAAAGGAAGAAAGTAGAAATGAAGTAATAAAGAAACTTAAGATAGAATGAGAGAAGATATGAAAGCTAGAATGAAAGATATCAGGAAAGAAAGAAAGAAAGAAAGTAGTAAAGAAACTAAAGATGAAATGAGAGAAGGTATGAAATCGAGAATGAAAGATATGAAGAAAGAAAGAGAGAAAGAAAGTAACTAATAAAGAAACTAAAGATAGAATGAGAGAGCGTATAAAAGCTAGAATGAAAGATATCAAGAAAGAAAGAAATGAAAGTAAGTAAAAAAGAAACTAAAGATAGAATGAGAGAAGGTATGATAGCTGGAATGAAAGATTTCAAGGAAGAAAGAAAAAAAGAAATCAATAAAGAAATTAAAGAGGAAATGAGAGAAATATGAAACCTAGAATGCAAGATATCAAGAAAGAAAGAAAGTAATAAAGAAACTAATGATAGAATGAGAGAATGTATGAAAGCTAGAATGAAAGATATCAAGAAAGATAGAAAGAAAGAAATCAAGAAAGAAACTAAAGATAAAATGAGAGAAGGTATGAAATACATAATGAAATATATCAAGAATGAAACAAAGAAAGTAACTAATAAAGAAACTAAAGATAGAATGAAAGAAGGTATGAATGCTAGAATGAAAGATATCAAGAAAGAATGAAAGAAAGAAAGAAAGTAATAAAGAAACTAAAGAGAATGATTGAAGGTATGAAAGCTAGAATGAAAGATATCAATTAAAAAAAAGAAAGAAAGAAAGTAGTAAAGAAACTAAAGATAGAATGAGAGAAGATATGATAGCTACAATGAAAGATATCAAGAAAGAAAGAAAGAAAGAAATCAATAAAGAAACTAAGGATAAAATGAGAGATGGTATGAAATCGAGAATGAAAGATAGGAAGAAAGAAAGAGAGAAAGAAAGTAACTAATAAAGAAACTAAAGATAGAATGAGAGAGCGTATTAAAGCTAGAATGAAAGATATCAAGAAAGAAAGAAAGAAAGAAAGTAATAAAGAAACTAAAGATAGAATGAGAGAAGGTATGAAAGCTGGAATGTAAGATATCAAGAAAGGAAGAAATAAAAGTAAGTAAAATAGAAACTAAAGATAGAATGAGAGAAGGTATGATAGCTAGAATGAATGATATCAAGGAAGAAAGAAAAAAAGAAATCAATAAAGAAATTAAAGATTAAAAGAGAGAAATATGAAACCTAGAATGCAAGATATCAAGAAAGAAAGAAAGAAAGTAATAAAGAAACTAAAGATAGAATGAGAGAATGTATGAAAGCTACAATGAAAGATATCAAGAAAGAAAGAAAGAAAGAAATCAATAAAGAAACTAAAGATAAAATGAGAGAAGGTATGAAATACATATTGAAATATATCTAGAAAGAAACAAAGAAAGTAACTAATAAAGAAACTAAAAATAGAATGAGAGAATGTATGAAAGCTAGAATGAAAGATATCAAGAAAGAATGAAAGAAACAAAGAAAGTAATTAATAAAGAAACTAAAGATAGAATGAGAGAAGATGTGATAGCTAGAATGAAAGATATCAAGAAAGAAAGAAAGAAAGAAATCAATAAAGAAACTAAAGATAAAATGAGCGAAGGTATGAAATACATAATGAAATATATCAAGAAAGAAACAAAGAAAGTAACTAATAAAGAAACTAAAGATAGAATGAGAGAAAGTATGATAGCTAGAATGAAAGATATCAAGAAAGGAAAAAGGAAGAAAGTAGAATTGAAGTAATAAAGAAACTTAAGATAGAATGAGAGAAGATATGAAAGCTAGAATGAAAGATATCAGGAAAGAAAGAAAGAAAGAAAGTAGTAAAGAAACTAAAGATGAAATGAGAGAAGGTATGAAAGCTAGAATGAAAGATATCTATAAAAAAGAAAGAAAGAAAGAACGTAATAAAGAAACTAAAGATAGAATGAGAGAAGATATGAAAGCTAGAATGAAAGATATCAAGAAAGAAAGAAATAAAAGTAAGTAAAATAGAAACTAAAGATAGAATGAGAGAAGGTATGTTAGCTAGAATGAAAGATATCAAGGAAGAAAGAAAAAAAGAAATCAATAAAGAAATTAAAGAGGAAATGAGAGAAATATGAAACCTAGAATGCAAGATATCAAGAAAGAAAGAAAGAAAGTAATAAAGAAACTAAAGATAGAATGAGAGAATGTATGAAAGCTAGAATGAATGATATCAAGAAAGAAAGAAAGAAATCAATAAAGAAACTAAAGATAAAATGAGAGAATGTATGAAATACATTATGAAATATATCAAAAAATAAAAAAAGAAAGTAACTAATAAAGAAACTAAAGAAAGAATGAGAGAAGGTATGAAAGCTAGAATGAAACATATCAAGAAAGAATGAAAGAAACAAAGAAAGTAATTAATAAAGAAACTAAAGATAGAATGAAAGAAGGTATGAATGCTAGAATGAAAGTTATCAAGAAAGAATGAATGAAAGAAAGAAAGTAATAAAGAAACTAAAGAGAATGATTGAAGGTATGAAAGCTAGAATGTAAGATATCAAGAAAGAAAGAAATGAATGTAATTAAAAAAGAAACTAAAGATAGAATGAGAGAAGGTATGAAAGACAGAATCTAAGATATCAAGAAAGAAAGAAAGAAAAAAAAAGAAAGAACGAAAGTAATTAATAAAGAAACTAAAGATAGAATGAAAGAAGGTATGAAAGCTAGAATGAAAGATATCAAGAAAGAAAGAAAGAAAGAAATCAATAAAGAAACTAAAGATAAAATGAGAGAAGGTATGAAATCGAGAATGAAAGATATGAAGAAAGAAAGAGAGAAAGAAAGTAACTAATAAAAAAACTAAAGATAGAATGAGAGAGCGTATAAAAGCTAGAATGAAAGATATCAAGAAAGAAAGAAATGAAAGTAAGTAAAAAAGAAACTAAAGATAGAATGAGAGAAGGTATGATAGCTGGAATGAAAGATTTCAAGGAAGAAAGAAAAAAAGAAATCAATAAAGAAATTAAAGAGGAAATGAGAGAAATATGAAACCTAGAATGCAAGATATCAAGAAAGAAAGAAAGTAATAAAGAAACTAATGATAGAATGAGAGAATGTATGAAAGCTAGAATGAAAGATATCAAGAAAGAAAGAAAGAAAGAAATCAAGAAAGAAACTAAAGATAAAATGAGAGAAGATATGAAGTATATAATGAAATATATCAAGAATGAAACAAAGAAAGTAACTAATAAAGAAACTAAAGATAGAATGAGAGAAGGTATGAAAGCTAGAATGAAAGATATCAATAAATAATGAAAGAAAGAAAGAAAGAAATAAAGAAACTAGAGAGAATGATTGAAGGTATGAAAGCTAGAATGAAAGATATCAGTTAAAAAAAAGAAAGGAAGAAAGTAGTAAAGAAACTAAAGATAGAATGAGAGAAGATATGATAGCTACAATGAAAGATATCAATAAAGAATGAAAGAAAGAAAGAAATCAATAAAGAAACTAAGGATAAAATGAGAGATGGTATGATATCGAGAATGAAAGATATGAAGAAAGAAAGAGAGAAAGAAAGTAACTAATAAAGAAACTAAAAATAGAATGAGAGAGCGTATTAAAGCTAGAATGAAAGCTATCAAGAAAGAAAGAAGGAAAGAAAGTAATAAAGAAACTAAAGATAGAATGAGAGAAGGTATGAAAGCTGGAATTTAAGATACCAAGAAAGAAAGAAATAAAAGTAAGTAAAATAGAAACTAAAGATAGAATGAGAGAAGGTATGATAGCGAGAATGAACGATATCAAGGAAGAAAGAAAAAAAGAAATCAATACAGAAATTAAAGAGGAAATGAGAGAAATATGAAACCTAGAATGCAAGATATCAAGAAAGAAAGAAAGAAAGAAAGTAATAAAGAAACTAAAGATAGAATGAAAGAAGGTATGAAAGCTAGAATGAAAGATATCAAGAAAGAAAGAAAGAAAGAAAGAAAGTAATAAAGAAACTAAAGATAGAATGAGAGAAGGTATGAAAGCTGGAATGTAAGATATCAAGAAAGAAAGAGAGAAAGAAATCAATAAAGAAACTAAAGATAAAATGAGAGAGCGTATTAAAGCTAGAATGAAAGATATCAAGAAAGAAAGAAAGAAAGAAAGAAAGAAATAAAGAAACTAAGGATAAAATGAGAGATGGTATGAAATCGAGAATGAAAGATATGAAGAAAGAAAGAGAGAAAGATAGTAACTAATAAAGAAACTAAAGATAGAATGAGAGAACGTATTAAAGCTAGAATGAAAGATATCAAGAAAGAAAGAAGGAAAGTAAGTAATAAAGAAACTAAAATAGAATGAGAGAAGGTATGAAAGCTGGAATGTAAGATATCAAGAAAGAAAGAAATAAAAGTAAGTAAAATAGAAACTAAAGATAGAATGAGAGAAGGTATGATAGCTAGAATGAATGATATCAAGGAAGAAAGAAAAAAAGAAATCAATAAAGAAATTAAAGAGGAAATGAGAGAAATATGAAACCTAGAATGCAAGATATCAAGAAAGAAAGAAAGAAAGTAATAAAGAAACTAAAGATAGAATGAGAGAATGTATGAAAGCTACAATGAAAGATATCAAGAAAGAAAGAAAGAAAGAAATCAATAAAGAAACTAAAGATAAAATGAGAGAAGATATGATAGCTAGAACGAGAGATATCAAGAAAGAAAGAAAGAAAGAAATCAATAAAGAAACTAAAGATAAAATGAGCGAAGGTATGAAATACATAATGAAATATATCAAGAAAGAAACAAAGAAAGTAACTAATAAAGAAACTAAAGATAGAATGAGAGAAAGTATGAAAGCTAGAATGAAAGATATCAAGAAAGGAAAAAGGAAGAAAGTAGAAATGAAGTAATAAAGAAACTTAAGATAGAATGAGAGAAGATATGAAAGCTAGAATGAAAGATATCAGGAAAGAAAGAAAGAAAGAAAGTAGTAAAGAAACTAAAGATGAAATGAGAGAAGGTATGAAAGCTAGAATGAAAGATATCAATAAAAAAGAAAGAAAGAAAGAACGTAATAAAGAAACTAAAGATAGAATGAGAGAAGATATGAAAGCTAGAATGGAAGATATCAAGAAAGAAAGAAATAAAAGTAAGTAAAATAGAAACTAAGGATAGAATGAGAGAAGGTATGTTAGCTAGAATGAAAGATATCAAGGAAGAAAGAAAAAAAGCAATCAATAAAGAAATTAAAGAGGAAATGAGAGAAATATGAAACCTAGAATGCAAGATATCAAGAAAGAAAGAAAGAAAGTAATAAAGAAACTAAAGATAGAATGAGAGAATGTATGAAAGCTAGAATGAATGATATTAAGAAAGAAAGAATGAATTCAATAAAGAAACTAAAGATAAAATGAGAGAATGTATGAAATACATTATGAAATATATCAAAAAAGAAAAAAAGAAAGTAACTAATAAAGAAACTAAAGAAAGAATGAGAGAAGGTATGAAAGCTAGAATGAAACATATCAAGAAAGAATGAAAGAAACAAAGAAAGTAATTAATAAAGAAACTAAAGATAGAATGAAAGAAGGTATGAATGCTAGAATGAAAGATATCAAGAAAGAATGAATGAAAGAAAGAAAGTAATAAAGAAACTAAAGAGAATGATTGAAGGTATGAAAGCTAGAATGTAAGATATCAAGAAAGAAAGAAATGAATGTAATTAAAAAAGAAACTAAAGATAGAATGAGAGAAGGTATGAAAGACAGAATCTAAGATATCAAGAAAGAAAGAAAGAAAGAAAAAAGAATGAACGAAAGTAATTAATAAAGAAACTGAAGATAGAATGAAAGAAGGTATGAAAGCTAGAATGGAAGGTATCAATTAAAAAAAAGAAAGTAATAAAGAAACTAAAGATAGAATGAGAGAAGATATGATAGCTAGAATGAAAGATATCAAGAAAGAAAGAAAGAAAGAAATCAATAAAGAAACTAAAGATAAAATGAGAGAAGGTATGAAATCGAGAATGAAAGATATGAAGAAAGAAAGAGAGAAAGAAAGTAACTAATAAAGAAACTAAAGATAGAATGAGAGAGCGTATAAAAGCTAGAATGAAAGATATCAAGAAAGAAAGAAATGAAAGTAAGTAAAAAAGAAACTAAAGATAGAATGAGAGAAGGTATGATAGCTGGAATGAAAGATTTCAAGGAAGAAAGAAAAAAGAAATCAATAAAGAAATTAAAGAGGAAATGAGAGAAATATGAAACCTAGAATGCAAGATATCAAGAAAGAAAGAAAGTAATAAAGAAACTAATGATAGAATGAGAGAATGTATGAAAGCTAGAATGAAAGATATCAAGAAAGAAAGAAAGAAAGAAATCAAGAAAGAAACTAAAGATAAAATGAGAGAAGGTATGAAATACATAATGAAATATATCAAGAATGAAACAAAGAAAGTAACTAATAAAGAAACTAAAGATAGAATGAAAGACGGTATGAATGCTAGAATGAAAGATATCAAGAAAGAATGAAAGAAAGAAAGTAATAAAGAAACTAAAGAGAATGATTGAAGGTATGAAAGCTAGAATGAAAGATATCAATTAAAAAAAAGAAAGAAAGAAAGTAGTAAAGAAACTAAAGATAGAATGAGAGAAGATATGATAGCTACAATGAAAGATATCAAGAAAGAAACTAAGGATAAAATGAGAGATGGTATGAAATCGAGAATGAAAGATATGAAGAAAGAAAGAGAGAAAGAAAGTAACTAATAAAGAAACTAAAGATAGAATGAGAGAGCGTATTAAAGCTAGAATGAAAGATATCAAGAAAGAAAGAAAGAAAGAAAGTAATAAAGAAACTAAGGATAGAATGAGAGAAGGTATGAAAGGTGGAATGTAAGATATCAAGAAAGAAAGAAATAAAAGTAAGTAAAATAGAAACTAAAGATAGAATGAGAGAAGGTATGATAGCTAGAATGAATGATATCAAGGAAGAAAGAAAAAAAGAAATCAATAAAGAAATTAAAGAGGAAATGAGAGAAATATGAAACCTAGAATGCAAGATATCAAGAAAGAAAGAAAGAAAGTAATAAAGAAACTAAAGATAGAATGAGAGAATGTATGAAAGCTACAATGAAAGATATCAAGAAAGAAAGAAAGAAAGAAATCAATAAAGAAACTAAAGATAAAATGAGAGAAGGTATGAAATACATATTGAAATATATCTAGAAAGAAACAAAGAAAGTAACTAATAAAGAAACTAAAAATAGAATGAGAGAATGTATGAAAGCTAGAATGAAAGATATCAAGAAAGAATGAAAGAAACAAAGAAAGTAATTAATAAAGAAACTAAAGATAGAATGAGAGAAGATATGATAGCTAGAATGAAAGATATCAAGAAAGAAAGAAAGAAAGAAATCAATAAAGAAACTAAAGATAAAATGAGAGAAGGTATGAAATCGAGAATAAAAGATATGAAGAAAGAAAGAGAGAAAGAAAGTAATTAATAAAGAAACTAAAGATAGAATGAGAGAGCGTATTAAAGCTATAATGAAAGATATCAAGAAAGAAAGAAATGAAAGTAAGTAAAAAAGAAACTAAAGATAGAATGAGAGAAGGTATGAAAGCTAGAATGAAAGATATCAAGAAAGAAAGAAAGAAATCACTAGAGAAACTAAAGATGAAATGAGAGAAGGTATGAAAGCTAGAATGAAAGATATCAAGAAAGAAAGTAATAAGAAACTAAAGATACAATGAGTGAAGGTATTAAAGCTAGAATGAAAGCTATCAAGAAAGAAAGAAAGAAAGAAAGAATGTAATAAAGAAACTAAAGATAGAATGAGAGAAGGTATGAATGCTAGAATTAAATATATCAAGAAAGAAAAAAGGAAGAAAGTAGAAACAAAGTAATAAAGAAACTAAAGATTGAATGAGTGAAGATATGAATGCTAGAATGAAAGATATCTAGAAAGAAATAAAAAAAATTAAGTAGTAAAGAAACTAAAGATAGAATCAGATAAGTTATGAGAGCTGGAATGAAAGATATCAAAAAAGAAAGGAAGAAAGAAAGAAGGAACGAAATAATTAATAAAGAAACTAAAGATAGAATGAAAGAAGGTATGAAAGATAGAATGAAAGATATAAAGAAAGAAAGAAAGAAAGAAAGTAATAAAGAAACTAAAGATAGAATGAGAGAAGGTATGAAAGCTGGAATGTAAGATATCAAGAAAGAAAGAAATGAAAGAAAGTAAAAAAAAAATAAAGATAGAATGAGAGAAGGTATGATATCTAGAATGAAAGATATCAAGAAAGAAAGAAAGAAAGAAATCAATAAAGAAACTAAAGATAAAATGAGAGAGCGTATTAAAGCTAGAATGAAAGATATCAAGAAAGAAAGAAAGAAAGAAAGAAAGAAATAAAGAAACTAAGGATAAAATGAGAGATGGTATGAAATCGAGAATGAAAGATATGAAGAAAGAAAGAGAGAAAGAAAGTAACTAATAAAGAAACTAAAGATAGAATGAGAGAAGGTATGAAAGCTGGAATGTAAGATATCAAGAAAGAAAGAAATAAAAGTAAGTAAAATAGAAACTAAAGATAGAATGAGAGAAGGTATGATAGCTAGAATGAATGATATCAAGGAAGAAAGAAGGAAAGTAAGTAATAAAGAAACTAAAGATAGAATGAGAGAAGGTATGAAAGCTGGAATGTAAGATATCAAGAAAGAAAGAAATAAAAGTAAGTAAAATAGAAACTAAAGATAGAATGAGAGAAGGTATGATAGCTAGAATGAATGATATCAAGGAAGAAAGAAAAAAAGAAATCAATAAAGAAATTAAAGAGGAAATGAGAGAAATATGAAACCTAGAATGCAAGATATCAAGAAAGAAAGAAAGAAAGTAATAAAGAAACTAAAGATAGAATGAGAGAATGTATGAAAGCTACAATGAAAGATATCAAGAAAGAAAGAAAGAAAGAAATCAATAAAGAAACTAAAGATAAAATGAGAGAAGGTATGAAATACATATTGAAATATATCTAGAAAGAAACAAAGAAAGTACCTAATAAAGAAATTAAAAATAGAATGAGAGAATGTATGAAAGCTAGAATGAAAGATATCAAGAAAGAATGAAAGAAACAAAGAAAGTAATTAATAAAGAAACTAAAGATAGAATGAGAGAAGATATGATAGCTAGAATGAAAGATATCAAGAAAGAAAGAAAGAAAGAAATCAATAAAGAAACTAAAGATAAAATGAGAGAAGGTATGAAATCGAGAATAAAAGATATGAAGAAAGAAAGAGAGAAAGAAAGTAACTAATGAAGAAACTAAAGATAGAATGAGAGAGCGTATTAAAGCTAGAATGAAAGATATCAAGAAAGAAAGAAAGAAATCACTAGAGAAACTAAAGATGAAATGAGAGAAGGTATGAAAGCTAGAATGAAAGATATCAAGAAAGAAAGTAATAAGAAACTAAAGATACAATGAGAGAAGGTATTAAAGCTAGAATGAAAGATATCAAGAAAGAAAGAAAGAAAATAAGAAAGTAATTTAGAAACTAAAGATGGAACGAGAGAAGATATGCGAGCTAGAATGAAAGCTATCAAGAAAGAAAGAAAGAATGTAATAAAGAAACTAAAGATAGAATGAGAGAAGGTATGAATGCTAGAATTAAATATATCAAGAAAGAAAAAAGGAAGAAAGTAGAAACAAAGTAATAAAGAAACTAAAGATTGAATTAGTGAAGATATGAATGCTAGAATGAAAGATATCTAGAAAGAAATAAAAAAAGAAATTAAGTAGTAAAGAAACTAAAGAGAGAATCAGAGAAGTTATGAGAGCTGGAATGAAAGATATCAAAAAAAGAAAGAAAGAAAGAAAGAAGGAACGAAATATTTAATAAAGAAACTAAAGATAGAATGAAAGAAGGTATGAAAGCTAGAATGAAAGATATCAAGAAAGAAAGAAAGAAAGAAAGTAATAAAGAAACTAAAGATAGAATGAGAGAAGGTATGAAAGCTGGAATGTAAGATATCAAGAAAGAAAGAAATGAAAGAAAGTAAAAAAAAACTAAAGATAGAATGAGAGAAGGTATGAAAGCTAGAATGAAAGATATCAAGAAAGAAAGAAAGAAAGTAACTAATAAAGAAACTAAAGATAGAATGAGAGAAGGTATTAAAGCTAGAATGAAAGATATCAAGAGAGAAAGAAATGAAAGTATGTAAAAAAGAAACTAAAAATAGAATGAGAGAAGGTATGAAAGATAGAATCTAAGAGATCAAGAAAGAAAGAATAAAAGAAAGAAAGAAAGAACGATAGGAATTAATAAAGAAACTAAAGATAGAATGAGTGAAGATATGACAGGTAGAATGAAAGATATGAAGAAAGAAAGAAAGAAAGAAAGATTGTAATAAAGAAAAACTAAAGATGAAATGAGAGAAGGTATATAATACAGAATGAAATATATCAAGATAGAAAGAAAGAAAGTAACTAATAAAGAAAATAAAGATAGAATGAGGGAAGTTATTAAATCTAGAATGAAAAATAGGAGAAAGAAAGAAAGAAAGAAACTAATAAAGAAACTAAAGATAGAATGAGAGAAGGTATGAAAGCTAGAATGAAAGATATCAAGAAAGAAAGAAAGAAAGAAATCAAGAAAGAAACTAAAGATAAAATGAGAGAAGGTATGAAATACATAATGAAATATATCAAGAATGAAACAAAGAAAGTAACTAATAAAGAAACTAAAGAAAGAATGAGAGAAGGTATGAAAGCTAGAATGAAAGATATCAAGAGAGAAAGAAATGAAAGTATGCAAAAAAGAAACTAAAAATAGAATGAGAGAAGGTATGAAAGATAGAATCTAAGAGATCAAGAAAGAAAGAAAAAAAGAAAGAAGGAAAGAACGATAGGAATTAATAAAGAAACTAAAGATAGAATGAGTGAAGATATGACAGGTAGAATGAAAGATATCAAGAAAGAAAGAAAGAAAGAAAGATTGTAATAAAGAAAAACTAAAGATGAAATGAGAGAAGGTATATAATACAGAATGAAATATATCAAGATAGAAAGAAAGAAAGTAACTAATAAAGAAAATAAAGATAGAATGAGGGAAGTTATTAAATCTATAATGAAAAATAGAAGAAAGAAAGAAAGAAAGAAACTAATAAAGAAACTAAAGATAGAATGAGAGAAGGTATGAAAGCTAGAATGAAAGATAACAAGAAAGAAAGAAAGAAAGAAATCAAGAAAAAAACTAAAGATAAAATGAGAGAAGGTATGAAATACATAATGAAATATATCAAGAATGAAACAAAGAAAGTAACTAATAAGGAAACTAAAGAAAGAATGAGAGAAGGTATGAAAGCTAGAATGAAAGATATCAAGAAAGAATGAAAGAAACAAAGAAAGTGATTAATAAAGAAACTAAAGATAGAATGAAAGAAGGTATGAATGCTAGAATGAAAGATATCAAGAAAGAATGAATGAAAGAAAGAAAGTAATAAAGACACTAAAGAGAATGATTGAAGGTATGAAAGCTAGAATGTAAGATATCAAGAAAGAAAGAAATGAATGTAATTAAAAAAGAAACTAAAGATAGAATGAGAGAAGGTATGAAAGACAGAATCTAAGATATCAAGAAAGAAAGAAAGAAAGAAAAAAAGAAAGAACGAAAGTAATTAATAAAGAAACTAAAGATAGAATGAAAGAAGGTATGAAAGCTAGAATGAAAGATATCAATTAAAAAAAAGAAAGAAAGAAAGTAATAAAGAAACTAAAGATAGAATGAGAGAAGATATGATAGCTAGAACGAAAGATATCAAGAAAGAAAGAAAGAAAGAAATCAATAAAGAAACTAAAGATAAAATGAGCGAAGGTATGAAATACATAATGAAATATATCACGAAAGAAACAAAGAAAGTAACTAATAAAGAAACTAAAGATAGAATGAGAGAAAGTATGAAAGCTAGAATGAAAGATATCAAGAAAGGAAAAAGGAAGAAAGTAGAAATGAAGTAATAAAGAAACTTAAGATAGAATGAGAGAAGATATGAAAGCTAGAATGAAAGATATCAGGAAAGAAAGAAAGAAAGAAAGTAGTAAAGAAACTAAAGATGAAATGAGAGAAGGTATGAAAGCTAGAATGAAAGATATCAATAAAAAAGAAAGAAAGAAAGAACGTAATAAAGAAACTAAAGATAGAATGAGAGAAGATATGAAAGCTAGAATGAAAGATATCAAGAAAGAAAGAAATAAAAGTAAGTAAAATAGAAACTAAAGATAGAATGAGAGAAGGTATGTTAGCTAGAATGAAAGATATCAAGGAAGGAAAAAAAAAGAAATCAATAAAGAAATTAAAGAGGAAATGAGAGAAATCTGAAACCTAGAATGCAAGATATCAAGAAAGAAAGAAAGAAAGAAAGTAATAAAGAAACTAAAGATAGAATGAGAGAATGTATGAAAGCTAGAATGAATGATATCAAGAAAGAAAGAATGAAATCAATAAAGAAACTAAAGATAAAATGAGAGAATGTATGAAATACATTATGAAATATATCAAAAAAGAAAAAAAGAAAGTAACTAATAAAGAAACTAAAGAAAGAATGAGAGAAGGTATGAAAGCTAGAATGAAACATATCAAGAAAGAATGAAAGAAACAAAGAAAGTAATTAATAAAGAAACTAAAGATAGAATGAAAGAAGGTATGAATGCTAGAATGAAAGATATCAAGAAAGAATGAATGAAAGAAAGAAAGTAATAAAGAAACTAAAGAGAATGATTGAAGGTATGAAAGCTAGAATGTAAGATATCAAGAAAGAAAGAAATGAATGTAATTAAAAAAGAAACTAAAGATAGAATGAGAGAAGGTATGAAAGATAGAATCTAAGATATCAAGAAAGAAAGAAAGAAAGAAAAAAGAAAGAACGAAAGTAAATAATAAAGAAACTGAAGATAGAATGAAAGAAGGTATGAAAGCTAGAATGGAAGGTATCAATTAAAAAAAAAAGAAAGTAATAAAGAAACTAAAGATAGAATGAGAGAAGATATGATAGCTAGAATGAAAGATATCAAGAAAGAAAGAAAGAAAGAAATCAATAAAGAAACTAAAGATAAAATGAGAGAAGGTATGAAATCGAGAATGAAAGATATGAAGAAAGAAAGAGAGAAAGAAAGTAACTAATAAAGAAACTAAAGATAGAATGAGAGAGCGTATAAAAGCTAGAATGAAAGATATCAAGAAAGAAAGAAATGAAAGTAAGTAAAAAAGAAACTAAAGATAGAATGAGAGAAGGTATGATAGCTGGAATGAAAGATTTCAAGGAAGAAAGAAAAAAGAAATCAATAAAGAAATTAAAGAGGAAATGAGAGAAATATGAAACCTAGAATGCAAGATATCAAGAAAGAAAGAAAGTAATAAAGAAACTAATGATAGAATGAGAGAATGTATGAAAGCTAGAATGAAAGATATCAAGAAAGATAGAAAGAAAGAAATCAAGAAAGAAACTAAAGATAAAATGAGAGAAGGTATGAAATACATAATGAAATATATCAAGAATGAAACAAAGAAAGTAACTAATAAAGAAACTAAAGATAGAATGAAAGAAGGTATGAATGCTAGAATGAAAGATATCAAGAAAGAATGAAAGAAAGAAAGAAAGTAATAAAGAAACTAAAGAGAATGATTGAAGGTATGAAAGCTAGAATGAAAGATATCAATTAAAAAAAAGAAAGAAAGAAAGTAGTAAAGAAACTAAAGATAGAATGAGAGAAGGTATGAAAGCTGGAATGTAAGATATCAAGAAAGAAAGAAATAAAAGTAAGTAAAATAGAAACTAAAGATAGAATGAGAGAAGGTATGATAGCTAGAATGAATGATATCAAGGAAGAAAGAAAAAAAGAAATCAATAAAGAAATTAAAGAGGAAATGAGAGAAATATGAAACCTAGAATGCAAGATATCAAGAAAGAAAGAAAGAAAGTAATAAAGAAACTAAAGATAGAATGAGAGAATGTATGAAAGCTACAATGAAAGATATCAAGAAAGAAAGAAAGAAAGAAATCAATAAAGAAACTAAAGATAAAATGAGAGAAGGTATGAAATACATATTGAAATATATCTAGAAAGAAACAAAGAAAGTACCTAATAAAGAAATTAAAAATAGAATGAGAGAATGTATGAAAGCTAGAATGAAAGATATCAAGAAAGAATGAAAGAAACAAAGAAAGTAATTAATAAAGAAACTAAAGATAGAATGAGAGAAGATATGATAGCTAGAATGAAAGATATCAAGAAAGAAAGAAAGAAAGAAATCAATAAAGAAACTAAAGATAAAATGAGAGAAGGTATGAAATCGAGAATAAAAGATATGAAGAAAGAAAGAGAGAAAGAAAGTAACTAATGAAGAAACTAAAGATAGAATGAGAGAGCGTATTAAAGCTAGAATGAAAGATATCAAGAAAGAAAGAAAGAAATCACTAGAGAAACTAAAGATGAAATGAGAGAAGGTATGAAAGCTAGAATGAAAGATATCAAGAAAGAAAGTAATAAGAAACTAAAGATACAATGAGAGAAGGTATTAAAGCTAGAATGAAAGATATCAAGAAAGAAAGAAAGAAAATAAGAAAGTAATTTAGAAACTAAAGATGGAACGAGAGAAGATATGCGAGCTAGAATGAAAGCTATCAAGAAAGAAAGAAAGAATGTAATAAAGAAACTAAAGATAGAATGAGAGAAGGTATGAATGCTAGAATTAAATATATCAAGAAAGAAAAAAGGAAGAAAGTAGAAACAAAGTAATAAAGAAACTAAAGATTGAATTAGTGAAGATATGAATGCTAGAATGAAAGATATCTAGAAAGAAATAAAAAAAGAAATTAAGTAGTAAAGAAACTAAAGAGAGAATCAGAGAAGTTATGAGAGCTGGAATGAAAGATATCAAAAAAAGAAAGAAAGAAAGAAAGAAGGAACGAAATATTTAATAAAGAAACTAAAGATAGAATGAAAGAAGGTATGAAAGCTAGAATGAAAGATATCAAGAAAGAAAGAAAGAAAGAAAGTAATAAAGAAACTAAAGATAGAATGAGAGAAGGTATGAAAGCTGGAATGTAAGATATCAAGAAAGAAAGAAATGAAAGAAAGTAAAAAAAAACTAAAGATAGAATGAGAGAAGGTATGAAAGCTAGAATGAAAGATATCAAGAAAGAAAGAAAGAAAGTAACTAATAAAGAAACTAAAGATAGAATGAGAGAAGGTATTAAAGCTAGAATGAAAGATATCAAGAGAGAAAGAAATGAAAGTATGTAAAAAAGAAACTAAAAATAGAATGAGAGAAGGTATGAAAGATAGAATCTAAGAGATCAAGAAAGAAAGAATAAAAGAAAGAAAGAAAGAACGATAGGAATTAATAAAGAAACTAAAGATAGAATGAGTGAAGATATGACAGGTAGAATGAAAGATATGAAGAAAGAAAGAAAGAAAGAAAGATTGTAATAAAGAAAAACTAAAGATGAAATGAGAGAAGATATATAATACAGAATGAAATATATCAAGATAGAAAGAAAGAAAGTAACTAATAAAGAAAATAAAGATAGAATGAGGGAAGTTATTAAATCTAGAATGAAAAATAGGAGAAAGAAAGAAAGAAAGAAACTAATAAAGAAACTAAAGATAGAATGAGAGAAGGTATGAAAGCTAGAATGAAAGATATCAAGAAAGAAAGAAAGAAAGAAATCAAGAAAGAAACTAAAGATAAAATGAGAGAAGGTATGAAATACATAATGAAATATATGAAGAATGAAACAAAGAAAGTAACTAATAAAGAAACTAAAGAAAGAATGAGAGAAGGTATGAAAGCTAGAATGAAAGATATCAAGAGAGAAAGAAATGAAAGTATGCAAAAAAGAAACTAAAAATAGAATGAGAGAAGGTATGAAAGATAGAATCTAAGAGATCAAGAAAGAAAGAAAAAAAGAAAGAAGGAAAGAACGATAGGAATTAATAAAGAAACTAAAGATAGAATGAGTGAAGATATGACAGGTAGAATGAAAGATATCAAGAAAGAAAGAAAGAAAGAAAGATTGTAATAAAGAAAAACTAAAGATGAAATGAGAGAAGGTATATAATACAGAATGAAATATATCAAGATAGAAAGAAAGAAAGTAACTAATAAAGAAAATAAAGATAGAATGAGGGAAGTTATTAAATCTATAATGAAAAATAGAAGAAAGAAAGAAAGAAAGAAACTAATAAAGAAACTAAAGATAGAATGAGAGAAGGTATGAAAGCTAGAATGAAAGATAACAAGAAAGAAAGAAAGAAAGAAATCAAGAAAAAAACTAAAGATAAAATGAGAGAAGGTATGAAATACATAATGAAATATATCAAGAATGAAACAAAGAAAGTAACTAATAAGGAAACTAAAGAAAGAATGAGAGAAGGTATGAAAGCTAGAATGAAAGATATCAAGAAAGAATGAAAGAAACAAAGAAAGTGATTAATAAAGAAACTAAAGATAGAATGAAAGAAGGTATGAATGCTAGAATGAAAGATATCAAGAAAGAATGAATGAAAGAAAGAAAGTAATAAAGACACTAAAGAGAATGATTGAAGGTATGAAAGCTAGAATGTAAGATATCAAGAAAGAAAGAAATGAATGTAATTAAAAAAGAAACTAAAGATAGAATGAGAGAAGGTATGAAAGACAGAATCTAAGATATCAAGAAAGAAAGAAAGAAAGAAAAAAAGAAAGAACGAAAGTAATTAATAAAGAAACTAAAGATAGAATGAAAGAAGGTATGAAAGCTAGAATGAAAGATATCAATTAAAAAAAAGAAAGAAAGAAAGTAATAAAGAAACTAAAGATAGAATGAGAGAAGATATGATAGCTAGAACGAAAGATATCAAGAAAGAAAGAAAGAAAGAAATCAATAAAGAAACTAAAGATAAAATGAGCGAAGGTATGAAATACATAATGAAATATATCACGAAAGAAACAAAGAAAGTAACTAATAAAGAAACTAAACATAGAATGAGAGAAAGTATGAAAGCTAGAATGAAAGATATCAAGAAAGGAAAAAGGAAGAAAGTAGAAATGAAGTAATAAAGAAACTTAAGATAGAATGAGAGAAGATATGAAAGCTAGAATGAAAGATATCAGGAAAGAAAGAAAGAAAGAAAGTAGTAAAGAAACTAAAGATGAAATGAGAGAAGGTATGAAAGCTAGAATGAAAGATATCAATAAAAAAGAAAGAAAGAAAGAACGTAATAAAGAAACTAAAGATAGAATGAGAGAAGATATGAAAGCTAGAATGAAAGATATCAAGAAAGAAAGAAATAAAAGTAAGTAAAATAGAAACTAAAGATAGAATGAGAGAAGGTATGTTAGCTAGAATGAAAGATATCAAGGAAGGAAAAAAAAAGAAATCAATAAAGAAATTAAAGAGGAAATGAGAGAAATCTGAAACCTAGAATGCAAGATATCAAGAAAGAAAGAAAGAAAGAAAGTAATAAAGAAACTAAAGATAGAATGAGAGAATGTATGAAAGCTAGAATGAATGATATCAAGAAAGAAAGAATGAAATCAATAAAGAAACTAAAGATAAAATGAGAGAATGTATGAAATACATTATGAAATATATCAAAAAAGAAAAAAAGAAAGTAACTAATAAAGAAACTAAAGAAAGAATGAGAGAAGGTATGAAAGCTAGAATGAAACATATCAAGAAAGAATGAAAGAAACAAAGAAAGTAATTAATAAAGAAACTAAAGATAGAATGAAAGAAGGTATGAATGCTAGAATGAAAGATATCAAGAAAGAATGAATGAAAGAAAGAAAGTAATAAAGAAACTAAAGAGAATGATTGAAGGTATGAAAGCTAGAATGTAAGATATCAAGAAAGAAAGAAATGAATGTAATTAAAAAAGAAACTAAAGATAGAATGAGAGAAGGTATGAAAGATAGAATCTAAGATATCAAGAAAGAAAGAAAGAAAGAAAAAAGAAAGAACGAAAGTAATTAATAAAGAAACTGAAGATAGAATGAAAGAAGGTATGAAAGCTAGAATGGAAGGTATCAATTAAAAAAAAAAAGAAAGTAATAAAGAAACTAAAGATAGAATGAGAGAAGATATGATAGCTAGAATGAAAGATATCAAGAAAGAAAGAAAGAAAGAAATCAATAAAGAAACTAAAGATAAAATGAGAGAAGGTATGAAATCGAGAATGAAAGATATGAAGAAAGAAAGAGAGAAAGAAAGTAACTAATAAAGAAACTAAAGATAGAATGAGAGAGCGTATAAAAGCTAGAATGAAAGATATCAAGAAAGAAAGAAATGAAAGTAAGTAAAAAAGAAACTAAAGATAGAATGAGAGAAGGTATGATAGCTGGAATGAAAGATTTCAAGGAAGAAAGAAAAAAGAAATCAATAAAGAAATTAAAGAGGAAATGAGAGAAATATGAAACCTAGAATGCAAGATATCAAGAAAGAAAGAAAGTAATAAAGAAACTAATGATAGAATGAGAGAATGTATGAAAGCTAGAATGAAAGATATCAAGAAAGATAGAAAGAAAGAAATCAAGAAAGAAACTAAAGATAAAATGAGAGAAGGTATGAAATACATAATGAAATATATCAAGAATGAAACAAAGAAAGTAACTAATAAAGAAACTAAAGATAGAATGAAAGAAGGTATGAATGCTAGAATGAAAGATATCAAGAAAGAATGAAAGAAAGAAAGAAAGTAATAAAGAAACTAAAGAGAATGATTGAAGGTATGAAAGCTAGAATGAAAGATATCAATTAAAAAAAAGAAAGAAAGAAAGTAGTAAAGAAACTAAAGATAGAATGAGAGAAGATATGATAGCTACAATGAAAGATATCAAGAAAGAAAGAAAGAAAGAAATCAATAAAGAAACTAAGGATAAAATGAGAGATGGTATGAAATCGAGAATGAAAGATATGAAGAAAGAAAGAGAGAAAGAAAGTAACTAATAAAGAAACTAAAGATAGAATGAGAGAGCGTATTAAAGCTAGAATGAAAGATATCAAGAAAGAAAGAAAGAAAGTAAGTAATAAAGAAACTAAAGATAGAATGAGAGAAGGTATGAAAGCTGGAATGTAAGATATCAAGAAAGAAAGAAATAAAAGTAAGTAAAATAGAAACTAAAGATAGAATGAGAGAAGGTATGATAGCTAGAATGAATGATATCAAGGAAGAAAGAAAAAAAGAAATCAATGAAGAAATTAAAGAGGAAATGAGAGAAATATGAAACCTAGAATGCAAGATATCAAGAAAGAAAGAAAGAAAGTAATAAAGAAACTAAAGATAGAATGAGAGAATGTATGAAATCTACAATGAAAGATATCAAGAAAGAAAGAAAGAAAGAAATCAATAAAGAAACTTAAGATAAAATGAGAGAAGGTATGAAATACATATTGAAATATATCTAGAAAGAAACAAAGAAAGTAACTAATAAAGAAACTAAAAATAGAATGAGAGAATGTATGAAAGCTAGAATGAAAGATATCAAGAAAGAATGAAAGAAACAAAGAAAGTAATTAATAAAGAAACTAAAGATAGAATGAGAGAAGATATGATAGCTAGAATGAAAGATATCAAGAAAGAGAGAAAGAAAGAAATCAATAAAGAAACTAAAGATAAAATGAGAGAAGATATGATAGCTACAATGAAAGATATCAAGAAAGAAAGAAAGAAAGAAATCAATAAAGAAACTAAAGATAAAATGAGAGAAGGTATGAAATCGAGAATGAAAGATATGAAGAAAGAAAGAGAGAAAGAAAGTAACTAATAAAGAAACTAAAGATAGAATGAGAGAGCGTATAAAAGCTAGAATGAAAGATATCAAGAAAGAAAGAAATGAAAGTAAGTAAAAAAGAAACTAAAGATAGAATGAGAGAAGGTATGATAGCTGGAATGAAAGATTTCAAGGAAGAAAGAAAAAAGAAATCAATAAAGAAATTAAAGAGGAAATGAGAGAAATATGAAACCTAGAATGCAAGATATCAAGAAAGAAAGAAAGTAATAAAGAAACTAATGATAGAATGAGAGAATGTATGAAAGCTAGAATGAAAGATATCAAGAAAGATAGAAAGAAAGAAATCAAGAAAGAAACTAAAGATAAAATGAGAGAAGGTATGAAATACATAATGAAATATATCAAGAATGAAACAAAGAAAGTAACTAATAAAGAAACTAAAGATAGAATGAAAGAAGGTATGAATGCTAGAATGAAAGATATCAAGAAAGAATGAAAGAAAGAAAGAAAGTAATAAAGAAACTAAAGAGAATGATTGAAGGTATGAAAGCTAGAATGAAAGATATCAATTAAAAAAAAGAAAGAAAGAAAGTAGTAAAGAAACTAAAGATAGAATGAGAGAAGATATGATAGCTACAATGAAAGATATCAAGAAAGAAAGAAAGAAAGAAATCAATAAAGAAACTAAGGATAAAATGAGAGATGGTATGAAATCGAGAATGAAAGATATGAAGAAAGAAAGAGAGAAAGAAAGTAACTAATAAAGAAACTAAAGATAGAATGAGAGAGCGTATTAAAGCTAGAATGAAAGATATCAAGAAAGAAAGAAAGAAAGTAAGTAATAAAGAAACTAAAGATATAATGAGAGAAGGTATGAAAGCTGGAATGTAAGATATCAAGAAAGAAAGAAATAAAAGTAAGTAAAATAGAAACTAAAGATAGAATGAGAGAAGGTATGATAGCTAGAATGAATGATATCAAGGAAGAAAGAAAAAAAGAAATCAATGAAGAAATTAAAGAGGAAATGAGAGAAATATGAAACCTAGAATGCAAGATATCAAGAAAGAAAGAAAGAAAGTAATAAAGAAACTAAAGATAGAATGAGAGAATGTATGAAATCTACAATGAAAGATATCAAGAAAGAAAGAAAGAAAGAAATCAATAAAGAAACTTAAGATAAAATGAGAGAAGGTATGAAATACATATTGAAATATATCTAGAAAGAAACAAAGAAAGTAACTAATAAAGAAACTAAAAATAGAATGAGAGAATGTATGAAAGCTAGAATGAAAGATATCAAGAAAGAATGAAAGAAACAAAGAAAGTAATTAATAAAGAAACTAAAGATAGAATGAGAGAAGATATGATAGCTAGAATGAAAGATATCAAGAAAGAGAGAAAGAAAGAAATCAATAAAGAAACTAAAGATAAAATGAGAGAAGGTATGAAATCGAGAATAAAAGATATCAAGAAAGAAAGAGAGAAAGAAAGTAACTAATAAAGAAACTAAAGATAGAATGAGAGAGCGTATTAAAGCTATAATGAAAGATATCAAGAAAGAAAGAAATGAAAGTAAGTAAAAAAGAAACTAAAGATAGAATGAGAGAAGGTATGAAAATTAGAATGAAAGATATCAAGAAAGAAAGAAAGAAATCACTAGAGAAACTAAAGATGAAATGAGAGAAGGTATGAAAGCTAGAATGAAAGATATCAAGAAAGAAAGTAATAAGAAACTAAAGATACAATGAGAGAAGGTATTAAAGCTAGAATGAAAGCTATAAAGAAAGAAAGAAAGAAAGAATGTAATAAAGAAACTAAAGATAGAATGAGAGAAGGTATGAATGCTAGAATTAAATATATCAAGAAAGAAAAAAGGAAGAAAGTAGAAACAAAGTAATAAAGAAACTAAAGATTGAATGAGTGAAGATATGAATGCTAGAATGAAAGATATCTAGAAAGAAATAAAAAAAGAAATTAAGTAGTAAAGAAACTAAAGATAGAATCAGAGAAGTTATGAGAGCTGGAATGAAAGATATCAAAAAAGAAAGGAAGAAAGAAAGAAGGAACGAAATAATTAATAAAGAAACTAAAGATAGAATGAAAGAAGGTATGAAAGCTAGAATGAAAGATATCAAGAAAGAAAGAAAGAAAGAAAGTAATAAAGAAACTAAAGATAGAATGAGAGAAGGTATGAAAGCTGGAATGTAAGATATCAAGAAAGAAAGAAAGAAAGAAATCAATAAAGAAACTAAAGATAAAATGAGAGAGCGTATTAAAGCTAGAATGAAAGATATCAAGAAAGAAAGAAAGAAAGAAAGAAAGAAAGAAACTAAGGATAAAATGAGAGATGGTATGAAATCGAGAATGAAAGATATGAAGAAAGAAAGAGAGAAAGAAAGTAACTAATAAAGAAACTAAAGATAGAATGAGAGAACGTATTAAAGCTAGAATGAAAGATATCAAGAAAGAAAGAAGGAAAGTAAGTAATAAAGAAACTAAAATAGAATGAGAGAAGGTATGAAAACTGGAATGTAAGATATCAAGAAAGAAAGAAATAAAAGTAAGTAAAATAGAAACTAAAGAGAGAATGAGAGAAGGTATGATAGCTAGAATGAATGATATCAAGGAAGAAAGAAAAAAAGAAATCAATAAAGAAATTAAAGAGGAAATGAGAGAAATATGAAACCTAGAATGCAAGATATCAAGAAAGAAAGAAAGAAAGTAATAAAGAAACTAAAGATAGAATGAGAGAATGTATGAAAGCTACAATGAAAGATATCAAGAAAGAAAGAAAGAAAGAAATCAATAAAGAAACTAAAGATAAAATGAGAGAAGGTATGAAATACATATTGAAATATATCTAGAAAGAAACAAAGAAAGTAACTAATAAAGAAATTAAAAATAGAATGAGAGAATGTATGAAAGCTAGAATGAAAGATATCAAGAAAGAATGAAAGAAACAAAGAAAGTAATTAATAAAGAAACTAAAGATAGAATGAGAGAAGATATGATAGCTAGAATGAAAGATATCAAGAAAGAAAGAAAGAAAGAAATCAATAAAGAAACTAAAGATAAAATGAGAGAAGGTATGAAATCGAGAATAAAAGATATGAAGAAAGAAAGAGAGAAAGAAAGTAACTAATAAAGAAACTAAAGATAGAATGAGAGAGCGTATTAAAGCTAGAATGAAAGATATCAAGAAAGAAAGAAAGAAATCACTAGAGAAACTAAAGATGAAATGAGAGAAGGTATGAAAGCTAGAATGAAAGATATCAAGAAAGAAAGTAATAAGAAACTAAAGATACAATGAGAGAAGGTATTAAAGCTAGAATGAAAGATATCAAGAAAGAAAGAAAGAAAATAAGAAAGTAATTTAGAAACTAAAGATGGAACGAGAGAAGATATGCGAGCTAGAATGAAAGCTATCAAGAAAGAAAGAAAGAAAGAAAGAATGTGATAAAGAAACTAAAGATAGAATGAGAGAAAGTATGAATGCTAGAATTAAATATATCAAGAAAGAAAAAAGGAAGAAAGTAGAAACAAAGTAATAAAGAAACTAAAGATTGAATGAGTGAAGATATGAATGCTAGAATGAAAGATATCTAGAAAGAAATAAAAAAAGAAATTAAGTAGTAAAGAAACTAAAGAGCGAATCAGAGAAGTTATGAGAGCTGGAATGAAAGATATCAAAAAAAGAAAGAAAGAAAGAAAGAAGGAACGAAATATTTAATAAAGAAACTAAAGATAGAATGAAAGAAGGTATGAAAGCTAGAATGAAAGATATCAAGAAAGAAAGAAAGAAAGAAAGTAATAAAGAAACTAAAGATAGAATGAGAGAAGGTATGAAAGCTGGAATGTAAGATATCAAGAAAGAAAGAAATGAAAGAAAGTAAAAAAAAAACTAAAGATAGAATGAGAGAAGGTATGAAAGCTAGAACGAAAGATATCAAGAAAGAAAGAAAGAAAGTAACTAATAAAGAAACTAAAGATAGAATGAGAGAAGGTATTAAAGCTAGAATGAAAGATATCAAGAGAGAAAGAAATGAAAGAATGTAAAAAAGAAACTAAAAATAGAATGAGAGAAGGTATGAAAGATAGAATCTAAGAGATCAAGAAAGAAAGAAAAAAAAGAAAGAAAGAAAGAACGATAGGAATTAATAAAGAAACTAAAGATAGAATGAGTGAAGATATGACAGGTAGAATGAAAGATATCAAGAAAGAAAGAAAGAAAGATTGTAATAAAGAAAAACTAAAGATGAAATGAGAGAAGGTATATAATACAGAATGAAATATATCAAGATAGAAAGAAAGTAACTAATAAAGAAAATAAAGATAGAATGAGGGAAGTTATTAAATCTAGAATGAAAAATAGAAGAAAGAAAGAAAGAAAGAAACTAATAAAGAAACTAAAGATAGAATGAGAGAAGGTATGAAAGCTAGAATGAAAGATTTCAAGGAAGTAAGAAAAAAAGAAATCAATAAAGAAATTAAAGATGAAATGAGAGAAATATGAAACCTAGAATGAAAGATATGAAGAAAGAAAGAGAGAAAGAAAGTAACTGATAAAGAAACTAAAGATAGAATGAGAGAAGGTATGAAAGCTGGAATGTAAGATATCAAGAAAGAAAGAAATAAAAGTAAGTAAAATAGAAACTAAAGATAGAATGAGAGAAGGTATGATAGCTAGAATGAAAGATATCAAGGAAGTAAGAAAAAAAGAAATCGATAAAGAAATTAAAGATGAAATGAGAGAAATATGAAACCTAGAATGAAAGATATCAAGAAAGAAAGAAAGAAAGTAATAAAGAAACTAAAGAGAATGAGAGAAGGTATGAAAGCTGGAATGTAAGATATCAAGAAAGAAAGAAATAAAAGTAAGTAAAATAGAAACTAAAGATACAATGAGAGAAGGTATTAAAGCTAGAATGAAAGCTATCAAGAAAGAAAGAAAGAAAGAAAGAATGTAATAAAGAAACTAAAGATAGAATGAGAGAAGGTATGAATGCTAGAATTAAATATATCAAGAAAGAAAAAAGGAAGAAAGTAGAAACAAAGTAATAAAGAAACTAAAGATTGAATGAGTGAAGATATGAATGCTAGAATGAAAGATATCTAGAAAGAAATAAAAAAAGAAATTAAGTAGTAAAGAAACTAAAGATAGAATCAGAGAAGTTATGAGAGCTGGAATGAAAGATATCAAAAAAGAAAGGAAGAAAGAAAGAAGGAACGAAATAATTAATAAAGAAACTAAAGATAGAATGAAAGAAGGTATGAAAGCTAGAATGAAAGATATCAAGAAAGAAAGAAAGAAAGAAAGTAATAAAGAAACTAAAGATAGAATGAGAGAAGGTATGAAAGCTGGAATGTAAGATATCAAGAAAGAAAGAAAGAAAGAAATCAATAAAGAAACTAAAGATAAAATGAGAGAGCGTATTAAAGCTAGAATGAAAGATATCAAGAAAGAAAGAAAGAAAGAAAGAAAGAAAGAAACTAAGGATAAAATGAGAGATGGTATGAAATCGAGAATGAAAGATATGAAGAAAGAAAGAGAGAAAGAAAGTAACTAATAAAGAAACTAAAGATAGAATGAGAGAACGTATTAAAGCTAGAATGAAAGATATCAAGAAAGAAAGAAGGAAAGTAAGTAATAAAGAAACTAAAATAGAATGAGAGAAGGTATGAAAACTGGAATGTAAGATATCAAGAAAGAAAGAAATAAAAGTAAGTAAAATAGAAACTAAAGAGAGAATGAGAGAAGGTATGATAGCTAGAATGAATGATATCAAGGAAGAAAGAAAAAAAGAAATCAATAAAGAAATTAAAGAGGAAATGAGAGAAATATGAAACCTAGAATGCAAGATATCAAGAAAGAAAGAAAGAAAGTAATAAAGAAACTAAAGATAGAATGAGAGAATGTATGAAAGCTACAATGAAAGATATCAAGAAAGAAAGAAAGAAAGAAATCAATAAAGAAACTAAAGATAAAATGAGAGAAGGTATGAAATACATATTGAAATATATCTAGAAAGAAACAAAGAAAGTAACTAATAAAGAAATTAAAAATAGAATGAGAGAATGTATGAAAGCTAGAATGAAAGATATCAAGAAAGAATGAAAGAAACAAAGAAAGTAATTAATAAAGAAACTAAAGATAGAATGAGAGAAGATATGATAGCTAGAATGAAAGATATCAAGAAAGAAAGAAAGAAAGAAATCAATAAAGAAACTAAAGATAAAATGAGAGAAGGTATGAAATCGAGAATAAAAGATATGAAGAAAGAAAGAGAGAAAGAAAGTAACTAATAAAGAAACTAAAGATAGAATGAGAGAGCGTATTAAAGCTAGAATGAAAGATATCAAGAAAGAAAGAAAGAAATCACTAGAGAAACTAAAGATGAAATGAGAGAAGGTATGAAAGCTAGAATGAAAGATATCAAGAAAGAAAGTAATAAGAAACTAAAGATACAATGAGAGAAGGTATTAAAGCTAGAATGAAAGATATCAAGAAAGAAAGAAAGAAAATAAGAAAGTAATTTAGAAACTAAAGATGGAACGAGAGAAGATATGCGAGCTAGAATGAAAGCTATCAAGAAAGAAAGAAAGAAAGAAAGAATGTGATAAAGAAACTAAAGATAGAATGAGAGAAAGTATGAATGCTAGAATTAAATATATCAAGAAAGAAAAAAGGAAGAAAGTAGAAACAAAGTAATAAAGAAACTAAAGATTGAATGAGTGAAGATATGAATGCTAGAATGAAAGATATCTAGAAAGAAATAAAAAAAGAAATTAAGTAGTAAAGAAACTAAAGAGCGAATCAGAGAAGTTATGAGAGCTGGAATGAAAGATATCAAAAAAAGAAAGAAAGAAAGAAAGAAGGAACGAAATATTTAATAAAGAAACTAAAGATAGAATGAAAGAAGGTATGAAAGCTAGAATGAAAGATATCAAGAAAGAAAGAAAGAAAGAAAGTAATAAAGAAACTAAAGATAGAATGAGAGAAGGTATGAAAGCTGGAATGTAAGATATCAAGAAAGAAAGAAATGAAAGAAAGTAAAAAAAAAACTAAAGATAGAATGAGAGAAGGTATGAAAGCTAGAACGAAAGATATCAAGAAAGAAAGAAAGAAAGTAACTAATAAAGAAACTAAAGATAGAATGAGAGAAGGTATTAAAGCTAGAATGAAAGATATCAAGAGAGAAAGAAATGAAAGAATGTAAAAAAGAAACTAAAAATAGAATGAGAGAAGGTATGAAAGATAGAATCTAAGAGATCAAGAAAGAAAGAAAAAAAAGAAAGAAAGAAAGAACGATAGGAATTAATAAAGAAACTAAAGATAGAATGAGTGAAGATATGACAGGTAGAATGAAAGATATCAAGAAAGAAAGAAAGAAAGATTGTAATAAAGAAAAACTAAAGATGAAATGAGAGAAGGTATATAATACAGAATGAAATATATCAAGATAGAAAGAAAGTAACTAATAAAGAAAATAAAGATAGAATGAGGGAAGTTATTAAATCTAGAATGAAAAATAGAAGAAAGAAAGAAAGAAAGAAACTAATAAAGAAACTAAAGATAGAATGAGAGAAGGTATGAAAGCTAGAATGAAAGATTTCAAGGAAGTAAGAAAAAAAGAAATCAATAAAGAAATTAAAGATGAAATGAGAGAAATATGAAACCTAGAATGAAAGATATGAAGAAAGAAAGAGAGAAAGAAAGTAACTGATAAAGAAACTAAAGATAGAATGAGAGAAGGTATGAAAGCTGGAATGTAAGATATCAAGAAAGAAAGAAATAAAAGTAAGTAAAATAGAAACTAAAGATAGAATGAGAGAAGGTATGATAGCTAGAATGAAAGATATCAAGGAAGTAAGAAAAAAAGAAATCGATAAAGAAATTAAAGATGAAATGAGAGAAATATGAAACCTAGAATGAAAGATATCAAGAAAGAAAGAAAGAAAGTAATAAAGAAACTAAAGAGAATGAGAGAAGGTATGAAAACTGGAATGTAAGATATCAAGAAAGAAAGAAATAAAAGTAAGTAAAATAGAAACTAAAGATAGAATGAGAGAAGGTATGATAGCTAGAATGAAAGAGATCAAGAAAGAAAGAAAGAAACAAAGAAAGTAATTAATAAAGAAACTAAAGATAGAATGAAAGAAGGTATGAATGCTAGAATGAAAGATATCAAGAAAGAATGAATGAAAGAAAGAAAGTAATAAAGAAACTAAAGAGAATGATTGAAGGTATGAAAGCGAGAATGTAAGATATCAAGAAAGAAAGAAATGAATGTAATTAAAAAAGAAACTAAAGATAGAATGAGAGAAGGTATGAAAGACAGAATCTAAGATATCAAGAAAGAAAGAAAGAAAAAAAAAAGAAAGAACGAAAGTAATTAATAAAGAAACTAAAGATAGAATGAGAGAAGATATGATAGCTAGAATGAAAGATATCAATAAAAAAGAAAGAAAGAAAGAACGTAATAAAGAAACTAAAGATAGAATGAGAGAAGATATGAAAGCTAGAATGAAAGATATCAAGAAAGAAAGAAATAAAAGTAAGTAAAATAGAAACTAAAGATAGAATGAGAGAAGGTATGTTAGCTAGAATGAAAGATATCAAGGAAGAAAAAAAAAAGAAATCAATAAAGAAATTAAAGAGGAAATGAGAGAAATATGAAACCTAGAATGCAAGATATCAAGAAAGAAAGAAAGAAAGTAATAAAGAAACTAAAGATAGAATGAGAGAATGTATGAAAGTTTGAATGAATGATATCAAGAAAGAAAGAATGAAATCAATAAAGAAACTAAAGATAAAATGAGAGAATGTATGAAATACATTATGAAATATATCCAAAAAGAAAAAAAGAAAGTAACTAATAAAGAAACTAAAGAAAGAATGAGAGAAGGTATGAAAGCTAGAATGAAACATATCAAGAAAGAATGAAAGAAACAAAGAAAGTAATTAATAAAGAAACTAAAGATAGAATGAAAGAAGGTATGAATGCTAGAATGAAAGATATCAAGAAAGAATGAATGAAAGAAAGAAAGTAATAAAGAAACTAAAGAGAATGATTGAAGGTATGAAAGCTAGAATGTAAGATATCAAGAAAGAAAGAAATGAATGTAATTAAAAAAGAAACTAAAGATAGAATGAGAGAAGGTATGAAAGATAGAATCTAAGATATCAAGAAAGAAAGAAAGAAAGAAAAAAGAAAGAACGAAAGTAATTAATAAAGAAACTGAAGATAGAATGAAAGAAGGTATGAAAGCTAGAATGGAAGGTATCAATTAAAAAAAAAAGAAAGTAATAAAGAAACTAAAGATAGAATGAGAGAAGATATGATAGCTAGAATGAAAGATATCAAGAAAGAAAGAAAGAAAGAAATCAATAAAGAAACTAAAGATAAAATGAGAGAAGGTATGAAATCGAGAATGAAAGATATGAAGAAAGAAAGAGAGAAAGAAAGTAGCTAATAAAGAAACTAAAGATAGAATGAGAGAGCGTATAAAAGCTAGAATGAAAGATATCACGAAAGAAAGAAATGAAAGTAAGTAAAAAAGAAACTAAGGATAGAATGAGAGAAGGTATGATGGCTGGAATGAAAGATTTCAAGGAAGAAAGAAAAAAAGAAATCAATAAAGAAATTAAAGAGGAAATGAGAGAAATATGAAACCTAGAATGCAAGATATCAAGAAAGAAAGAAAGTAATAAAGAAACTAAAGATAGAATGAAAGAAGGTATGAATGCTAGAATGAAAGATATCAAGAAAGAATGAAAGAAAGAAAGAAAGTAATAAAGAAACTAAAGAGAATGATTGAAGGTATGAAAGCTAGAATGAAACATATCAATTAAAAAAAAGAAAGGAAGAAAGTAGTAAAGAAACTAAAGATAGAATGAGAGAAGATATGATAGCTACAATGAAAGATATCAAGAAAGAAAGAAAGAAAGAAATCAATAAAGAAACTAAGGATAAAATGAGAGATGGTATGAAATCGAGAATGAAAGATATGAAGAAAGAAAGAGAGAAAGAAAGTAACTAATAAAGAAACTAAAGATAGAATGAGAGAGCGTATTAAAGCTAGAATGAAAGATATCAAGAAAGAAAGAAAGAAAGTAAGTAATAAAGAAACTAAAGATAGAATGAGAGAAGGTATGAAAGCTGGAATGTAAGATATCAAGAAAGAAAGAAATAAAAGTAAGTAAAATAGAAACTAAAGATAGAATGAGAGAAGGTATGATAGCTAGAATGAATGATATCAAGGAAGAAAGAAAAAAGAAATCAATGAAGAAATTAAAGAGGAAATGAGAGAAATATGAAACCTAGAATGCAAGATATCAAGAAAGAAAGAAAGAAAGTAATAAAGAAACTAAAGATAGAATGAGAGAATGTATGAAAGCTACAATGAAAGATATCAAGAAAGAAAGAAAGAAAGAAATCAATAAAGAAACTAAAGATAAAATGAGAGAAGGTATGAAATACATATTGAAATATATCTAGAAAGAAACAAAGAAAGTAACTAATAAAGA
This sequence comes from Intellagama lesueurii, assembly GCA_037013535.1. NCBI lineage: Eukaryota > Metazoa > Chordata > Lepidosauria > Squamata > Agamidae > Intellagama > Intellagama lesueurii. The sequence continues at coordinate 133,262 of JBAJHW010000035.1, forward strand.
AACTAAAAATAGAATGAGAGAATGTATGAAAGCTAGAATGAAAGATATCAAGAAAGAATGAAAGAAACAAAGAAAGTAATTAATAAAGAAACTAAAGATAGAATGAGAGAAGATATGATAGCTAGAATGAAAGATATCAAGAAAGAGAGAAAGAAAGAAATCAATAAAGAAACTAAAGATAAAATGAGAGAAGGTATGAAATCGAGAATAAAAGATATCAAGAAAGAAAGAGAGAAAGAAAGTAACTAATAAAGAAACTAAAGATAGAATGAGAGAGCGTATTAAAGCTATAATGAAAGATATCAAGAAAGAAAGAAATGAAAGTAAGTTAAAAAGAAACTAAAGATAGAATGAGAGAAGGTATGAAAGCTAGAATGAAAGATATCAAGAAAGAAAGAAAGAAATCACTAGAGAAACTAAAGATGAAATGAGAGAAGGTATGAAAGCTAGAATGAAAGATATCAAGAAAGAAAGTAATAAAGAAACTAAAGATAGAATGAGAGAAGGTATGAAAGCTGGAATGTAAGATATCAAGAAAGAAAGAAATCAATAAAGAAACTAAAAATAAAATGAGAGAGCGTATTAAAGCTAGAATGAAAGATATCAAGAAAGAAAGAAAGAAAGAAAGAAATAAAGAAACTAAGGATAAAATGAGAGATGGTATGAAATCGAGAATGAAAGATATGAAGAAAGAAAGAGAGAAAGAAAGTAACTAATAAAGAAACTAAAGATAGAATGAGAGAGCGAATTAAAGCTAGAATGAAAGATATCAAGAAAGAAAGAAGGAAAGTAAGTAATAAAGAAACTAAAATAGAATGAGAGAAGGTATGAAAGCTGGAATGTAAGATATCAAGAACGAAAGAAATAAAAGTAAGTAAAATTGAAACTAAAGATAGAATGAGAGAAGGTATGATAGCTAGAATGAATGATATCAAGGAAGAAAGAAAAAAAGAAATCAATAAAGAAATTAAAGAGGAAATGAGAGAAATATGAAAGCTACAATGAAAGATAACAAGAAAGAAAGAAAGAAAGAAATCAATAAAGAAACTAAAGATAAAATGAGAGAAGGTATGAAATACATATTGAAATATATCTAGAAAGAAACAAAGAAAGTAACTAATAAAGAAATTAAAAATAGAATGAGAGAATGTATGAAAGCTAGAATGAAAGATATCAAGAAAGAATGAAAGAAACAAAGAAAGTAATTAATAAAGAAACTAAAGATAGAATGAGAGAAGATATGATAGCTAGAATGAAAGATATTAAGAAAGAAAGAAAGAAAGAAATCAATAAAGAAACTAAAGATAAAATGAGAGAAGGTATGAAATCGAGAATAAAAGATATGAAGAAAGAAAGAGAGAAAGAAAGTAACTAATAAAGGAACTAAAGATAGAATGAGAGAGCGTATTAAAGCTAGAATGAAAGATATCAAGAAAGACAGAAAGAAATCACTAGAGAAACTAAAGATGAAATGAGAGAAGGTATGAAAGCTAGAATGAAAGATATCAAGAAAGAAAGAAAGAAAATAAGAAAGTAATTTAGAAACTAAAGATGGAACGAGAGAAGATATGCGAGCTAGAATGAAAGCTATCAAGAAAGAAAGAAAGAAAGAAAGAATGTAATAAAGAAACTAAAGATAGAATGAGAGAAAGTATGAATGCTAGAATTAAATATATCAAGAAAGAAAAAAGGAAGAAAGTAGAAACAAAGTAATAAAGAAACTAAAGATTGAATGAGTGAAGATATGAATGCTAGAATGAAAGATATCTAGAAAGAAATAAAAAAAGAAATTAAGTAGTAAAGAAACTAAAGAGAGAATCAGAGAAGTTATGAGAGCTGGAATGAAAGATATCAAAAAAAATAAGAAAGAAAGAAAGAAGGAACGAAATATTTAATAAAGAAACTATAGATAGAATGAAAGAAGGTATGAAAGCTAGAATGAAAGATATCAAGAAAGAAAGAAAGAAAGAAAGTAATAAAGAAACTAAAGATAGAATGAGAGAAGGTATGAAAGCTGGAATGTAAGATATCAAGAAAGAAAGAAATGAAAGAAAGTAAAAAAAAACTAAAGATAGAATGAGAGAAGGTATGAAAGCTAGAATGAAAGATATCAAGAAAGAAAGAAAGAAAGTAACTAATAAAGAAACTAAAGATAGAATGAGAGAAGGTATTAAAGCTAGAATGAAAGATATCAAGAGAGAAAGAAATGAAAGTATGTAAAAAAGAAACTAAAAATAGAATGAGAGAAGGTATGAAAGATAGAATCTAAGAGATCAAGAAAGAAAGAAAGAAAGAAAGAAAGAACGATAAGAATTAATAAAGAAACTAAAGATAGAATGAGTGAAGATATGACAGGTAGAATGAAAGATATCAAGAAAGAAAGAAAGAAAGAAAGATTGTAATAAAGAAAAACTAAAGATGAAATGAGAGAAGGTATATAATACAGAATGAAATATATCAAGAAAGAAAGAAAGAAAGTAACTAATAAAGAAACTAAAGATAGAATGAGGGAAGTTATTAAATCTAGAATGAAAAATAGAAGAAAGAAAGAAAGAAAGAAACTAATAAAGAAACTAAAGATAGAATGAGAGAAGCTATGAAAGCTAGAATGAAAGATTTCAAGGAAGTAAGAAAAAAAGAAATCAATAAAGAAATTAAAGATGAAATGAGAGAAATATGAAACCTAGAATGAAAGATATGAAGAAAGAAAGAGAGAAAGAAAGTAACTGATAAAGAAACTAAAGATAGAATGAGAGAAGGTATGAAAGCTGGAATGTAAGATATCAAGAAAGAAAGAAATAAAAGTAAGTAAAATAGAAACTAAAGATAGAATGAGAGAAGGTATGATAGCTAGAATGAAAGATATCAAGGAAGTAAGAAAAAAAGAAATCGATAAAGAAATTAAAGATGAAATGAGAGAAATATGAAACCTAGAATGAAAGATATCAAGAAAGAAAGAAAGAAAGTAATAAAGAAACTAAAGAGAATGAGAGAAGGTATGAAAGCTGGAATGTAAGATATCAAGAAAGAAAGAAATAAAAGTAAGTAAAATAGAAACTAAAGATAGAATGAGAGAAGGTATGATAGCTAGAATGAAAGAGATCAAGAAAGAATGAAAGAAACAAAGAAAGTAATTAATAAAGAAACTAAAGATAGAATGAGAGAGCATATTAAAGCTAGAATGAAAGATATCAAGAAAGAAAGAAATGAAAGTAAGTAAAAAAGAAACTAAAGACAGAATGAGAGAAGGTATGATAGCTAGAATGAAAGATATCAAGAAAGAATGAATGAAAGAAAGAAAGTAATAAAGAAACTAAAGAGAATGATTGAAGGTATGAAAGCGAGAATGTAAGATATCAAGAAAGATAGAAATGAATGTAATTAAAAAAGAAACTAAAGATAGAATGAGAGAAGGTATGAAAGACAGAATCTAAGATATCAAGAAAGAAAGAAAGAAAAAAAAAGAAAGAACGAAAGTAATTAATAAAGAAACTAAAGATAGAATGAAAGAAGGTATGAAAGCTAGAATGAAAGATATCAATTAAAAAAAAGAAAGAAAGAAAGTAATAAAGAAACTAAAGATAGAATGAGAGAAGATATGATAGCTAGAATGAAAGATATCAAGAAAGAAAGAAAGAAAGAAATCAATAAAGAAACTAAAGATAAAATGAGAGAAGGTATGAAATCGAGAATGAAAGATATGAAGAAAGAAAGAGAGAAAGAAAGTAACTAATAAAGAAACTAAAGATAGAATGAGAGAGCATATTAAAGCTAGAATGAAAGATATCAAGAAAGAAAGAAATGAAAGTAAGTAAAAAAGAAACTAAAGACAGAATGAGAGAAGGTATGATAGCTAGAATGAAAGATTTCAAGGAAGAAAGAAAAAAAGAAATCAATAAAGAAATTAAAGAGGAAATGAGAGAAATATGAAACCTAGAATGCAAGATATCAAGAAAGAAAGAAAGTAATAAAGAAACTAAAGATAGAATGAGAGAATGTATGAAAGCTGAATTGAAAGATATCAAGAAAGAAAGAAAGAAATCAATAAAGAAACTAAAGATAAAATAAGAGAAGGTATGAAATACATAATGAAATATATCAAGAAAGAAACAAAGAAAGTAACTAATAAAGAAACTAAAGATAGAATGAGAGAAGGTATGAAAGCTAGAATGAAAGATATCAAGAGAGAAAGAAATGAAAGTATTTAAAAAAGAAACTTAAAATAGAATGAGAGAAGGTATGAAAGATAGAATCTAAGAGATCAAGAAAGAAAGAAAAAAAGAAAGAACGAAAGGAATTAATAAAGAAACTAAAGATGGAATGAGTGAAGATATGACAGGTAGAATGAAAGATATCAGGAAAGAAAGAAAGAAAGAAAGATTGTAATAAAGAAAAACTAAAGATGAAATGAGAGAAGGTATGAAATACAGAATGAAATATATCAAGATAGAAAGAAAGAAAGTAACTAATAAAGAAAATAAAGATAGAATGAAGGAAGTTATTAAATCTAGAATGAAAGATAGAAGAAAGAAAGAAAGAAAGAAACTAATAAAGAAATTAAAGATAGAATGAGAGAATGTATGAAAGCTGGAATGTAAGTTATCAAGAAAGAAATAAATAAAAGGAAATAAAATAGAAACTAAAGATAGAATGAGAGAAGGTATGATAGCTAGAATGAATGATATCAAGGAAGAAAGAAAAAAAGAAATCAATAAAGAAATTAAAGAGGAAATGAGAGAAATATGAAACCTAGAATGCAAGATATCAAGAAAGAAAGAAAGAAAGTAATAAAGAAACTAAAGATAGAATGAGAGAATGTATGAAAGCTAGAATGAAAGATATCAATAAAAAAGAAAGAAAGAAAGAACGTAATAAAGAAAGTAAAGATAGAATGAGAGAAGATATGAAAGCTAGAATGAAAGATATCAAGAAAGAAAGAAATAAAAGTAAGTAAAATAGAAACTAAAGATTGAATGAGAGAAGGTATGTTAGCTAGAATGAAAGATATCAGGGAAGAAAGAAAAAAAGAAATCAATAAAGAAATTAAAGAGGAAATGAGAGAAATATGAAACCTAGAATGCAAGCTATCAAGAAAGAAAGTAATAAAGTAATAAAGAAACTAAAGATAGAATGAGAGAATGTATGAAAGCTAGAATGAAAGATATCAAGAAAGAAAGAAAGAAATCAATAAAGAAACTAAAGATAAAATGAGAGAATGTATGAAATACATTATGAAATATATCAAAAAAGAAAAAAGAAAGTAACTAATAAAGAAACTAAAGAAAGAATGAGAGAAGGTATGAAAGCTAGAATGAAAGATATCAAGAAAGAATGAAAGAAACAAGGAAAGTAATTAATAAAGAAACTAAAGATAGAATGAAAGAAGGTATGAAAGCTAGAATGGAAGATATGAAGAAAGAATGAATGAAAGAAAGAAAGTCATAAAGAAACTAAAGAGAATGATTGAAGGTATGAAAGCTAGAATGTAAGATATCAAGAAAGAAAGAAATGAATGTAATTAAAAAAGAAACTAAAGATAGAATGAGAGAAGGTATGAAAGTTGGAATCTAAGATATTAAGAAAGAAAGAAAGAAAGAAAAAAAGAAAGAAAGAAAGTAATAAAGAAACTAAAGATAGAATGAGAGAAGATATGATAGCTAGAATGAAAGATATCAAGAAAGAAAGAAAGAAAGAAATCAATAAAGAAACAAAAGATAAAATGAGAGAAGGTATGAAATCGAGAACGAAAGATATGAAGAAAGAAAGAGAATAAGAAAGTAACTAAGAAAGAAACTAAAGATAGAACGAGAGAGCATATTAAAGCTAGAATGAAAGATATCAAGAAAGAAAGAAATGAAAGTAAGTAATTAAATAGAAACTAAAGATAGAATGAGAGAAGGTATGATAGCTAGAATGAAAGATTTCAAGGAAGAAAGAAAAAAAGAAATCAATAAAGAAATTAAAGAGGAAATGAGAGAAATATGAAACCTAGAATGCAAGATATCAAGAAAGAAAGAAAGTAATAAAGAAACTAAAGATAGAATGAGAGAATGTATGAAAGCTGAAATGAAAGATATCAAGAAAGAAAGAAAGAAAGAAATCAATAAAGAAACTAAAGATAAAATGAGAGAAGGTATGAAATACATAATGAAATATATCAAGAAAGAAACAAAGAAAGTAACTAATAAAGAAACTAAAGATAGAATGAGAGAAGGTATGAAAGCTAGAATGAAACATATCAAGAAAGAATGAAATAAACAAAGAAAGTAATTAATAAAGAAACTAAAGATAGAATGAAAGAAGGTATGAAAGCTAGAATGGAAGATATCAAGAAAGAATGAATGAAAGAAAGAAAGTAATAAAGAAACTAAAGAGAATGATTTAAGGTATGAAAGCTAGAATGTAAGATATCAAGAAAGAAAGAAATGAATGTAATTAAAAAAGAAACTAAAGATAGAATGAGAGAAGGTATGAAAGACAGAATCTAAGATATCAAGATAGAAAGAAAGAAAGAAAAAAAGAAAGAACGAAAGTAATTAATAAAGAAACTAAAGATAGAATGAAAGAAGGTATGAAAGCTAGAATGAAAGATATCAATTAAAAAAAGAAAGAAAGAAAGTAATAAAGAAACTAAAGATAGAATGAGAGAAGATATGATAGCTAGAATGAAAGATATCAAGAAAGAAAGAAAGAAAGAAATCAATAAAGAAACTAAAGATAAAATGAGAGAAGGTATGAAATCGAGAATGAAAGATATGAAGAAAGAAAGAGAGAAAGAAAGTAACTAATAAAGAAACTAAAGATAGAATGAAAGAAGGTATGAAAGCTAGAATGGAAGATATGAAGAAAGAATGAATGAAAGAAAGAAAGTCATAAAGAAACTAAAGAGAATGATTGAAGGTATGAAAGCTAGAATGTAAGATATCAAGAAAGAAAGAAATGAATGTAATTAAAAAAGAAACTAAAGATAGAATGAGAGAAGGTATGAAAGTTGGAATCTAAGATATTAAGAAAGAAAGAAAGAAAGAAAAAAAGAAAGAAAGAAAGTAATAAAGAAACTAAAGATAGAATGAGAGAAGATATGATAGCTAGAATGAAAGATATCAAGAAAGAAAGAAAGAAAGAAATCAATAAAGAAACAAAAGATAAAATGAGAGAAGGTATGAAATCGAGAACGAAAGATATGAAGAAAGAAAGAGAATAAGAAAGTAACTAATAAAGAAACTAAAGATAGAATGAGAGAGCATATTAAAGCTAGAATGAAAGATATCAAGAAAGAAAGAAATGAAAGTAAGTAATTAAATAGAAACTAAAGATAGAATGAGAGAAGGTATGATAGCTAGAATGAAAGATTTCAAGGAAGAAAGAAAAAAAGAAATCAATAAAGAAATTAAAGAGGAAATGAGAGAAATATGAAACCTAGAATGCAAGATATCAAGAAAGAAAGAAAGTAATAAAGAAACTAAAGATAGAATGAGAGAATGTATGAAAGCTGAAATGAAAGATATCAAGAAAGAAAGAAAGAAAGAAATCAATAAAGAAACTAAAGATAAAATGAGAGAAGGTATGAAATACATAATGAAATATATCAAGAAAGAAACAAAGAAAGTAACTAATAAAGAAACTAAAGATAGAATGAGAGAAGGTATGAAAGCTAGAATGAAACATATCAAGAAAGAATGAAATAAACAAAGAAAGTAATTAATAAAGAAACTAAAGATAGAATGAAAGAAGGTATGAAAGCTAGAATGGAAGATATCAAGAAAGAATGAATGAAAGAAAGAAAGTAATAAAGAAACTAAAGAGAATGATTTAAGGTATGAAAGCTAGAATGTAAGATATCAAGAAAGAAAGAAATGAATGTAATTAAAAAAGAAACTAAAGATAGAATGAGAGAAGGTATGAAAGACAGAATCTAAGATATCAAGATAGAAAGAAAGAAAGAAAAAAAGAAAGAACGAAAGTAATTAATAAAGAAACTAAAGATAGAATGAAAGAAGGTATGAAAGCTAGAATGAAAGATATCAATTAAAAAAAAGAAAGAAAGAAAGTAATAAAGAAACTAAAGATAGAATGAGAGAAGATATGATAGCTAGAATGAAAGATATCAAGAAAGAAAGAAAGAAAGAAATCAATAAAGAAACTAAAGATAAAATGAGAGAAGGTATGAAATCGAGAATGAAAGATATGAAGAAAGAAAGAGAGAAAGAAAGTAACTAATAAAGAAACTAAAGATAGAATGAGAGAGCGTATTAAAGCTAGAATGAAAGTTATCAAGAAAGAAAGAAAGAAAGAAAGAATGTAATAAAGAAACTAAAGAAAGAATGAGAGAAGATATGAATGCTAGAATTAAACATATCAAGAAACAAAGAAAAAAAGAAAGTAAAAAAAAACTAAAGATAGAATGAGAGAAGGTATGAAAGCTAGAATGAAAGATATCAAGAAAGAAAGAAAGAAAGAAAGTAATAAAGGAACTAAAGATAGAATGAGAGAAGGTATGAAAGCTAGAATGTAAGATATCAAGAAAGAAAGAAATGAAAGAAAGTAAAAAAAACTAAAGATAGAATGAGAGAAGGTATGAAAGCTAGAATGAAAGATATCAAGAAAGAAAGAATGAAAGTATGTAAAAAAGAAACTAAAAATAGAATGAGAGAAGGTATGAAAGATAGAATCTAAGAGATCAAGAAAGAAAGAAAAAAAGAAAGAAAGAAAGAACGAAAGGAATTAATAAAGAAACTAAAGATAGAATGAGTGAAGATATGACAGGTAGAATGAAAGATATCAAGAAAGAAAGAAAGAAAGAAAGATTGTAATAAAGAAAAACTAAAGATGAAATGATAGAAGGTATGAAATACAGAATGAAATATATCAAGATAGAAAGAAAGAAAGTAACTAATAAAGAAAATAAAGATAGATTGAGGGAAGTTATTAAATCTAGAATGAAAGATAGAAGAAAGAAAGAAAGAAAGAAACTAATAAAGAAACTAAAGATAGAATGAGAGAAGGTATGAAAGCTAGAATGAAAGATATCAAGGAAGTAAGAAAAAAAGAAATCAATAAAGAAATTAAAGATGAAATGAGAGAAATATGAAACCTAGAATGAAAGATATGAAGAAAGAAAGAGAGAAGAAAGTAACTAATAAAGAAACTAAAGATAGAATGAGAGAAGGTATGAAAGCTGGAATGTAAGATATCAAGAAAGAAAGAAATAAAAGTAAGTAAAATAGAAATTAAAGATAGAATGAGAGAAGGTATGATAGCTAGAATGAAAGATATCAAGGAAGAAAGAAAAATGAATCAATAAAGAAATTAAAGAGGAAATGAGAGAAATACGAAACCTAGAATGCAAGCTATCAAGAAAGAAAGAAAGAAAGTAATAAAGAAACTAAAGATAGAATGAGAGAATGTATGAAAGCTAGAATGAAAGATATCAAGAAAGAAAGAATGAAATCAATAAAGAAACTAAAGATAGAATGAGAGAAGATATGAAAGCTAGAATGAAAGATATCAAGAAAGAAAGAAATAAAAGTAAGTAAAATAGAAACTAAAGATAGAATGAGAGAAGGTATGTTAACTGGAATGAAAGATATCAAGGAAGAAAGAAAAAAAGAAATCAATAAAGAAATTAAAGAGGAAATGAGAGAAATATGAAACCTAGAATGCAAGCTATCAAGAAAGAAAGAAAGAAAGTAATAAAGAAACTAAAGATAGAATGAGAGAATGTATGAAAGCTAGAATGAAAGATATCAAGAAAGAAAGAAAGAAATCAATAAAGAAACTAAAGATAAAATGAGAGAATATATGAAATACATTATGAAATATATCAAAAAAGAAAAAAGAAAGTAACTAATAAAGAAACTAAAGAAAGAATGAGAGAAGGTATGAAAGATAGAATGAAAGATATCAAGAAAGAATGAAAGAAACAAAGAAAGTAATTAATAAAGAAACTAAAGATAGAATGAAAGAAGGTATGAAAGCTAGAATGGAAGATATCAAGAAAGAATGAGTGAAAGAAAGAAAGTCATAAAGAAACTAAAGAGTATGATTGAAGGTATGAAAGCTAGAATGTAAGATATCAAGAAAGAAAGAAATGAATGTAATTAAAAAAGAAACTAAAGATAGAATGAGAGAAGGTATGAAAGATGGAATCTAAGATATCAAGAAAGAAAGAAAGAAAGAAAGAAAAAAGAAAGAACGAAAGTAATTAATAAAGAAACTAAAGATAGAATGAAAGAAGGTATGAAAGCTAGAATGAAAGATATCAATTAAAAAAAGAAAGAAAGAAAGTAATAAAGAAACTAAAGATAGAATGAGAGAAGATATGATAGCTAGAATGAAAGATATCAAGAAAGAAAGAAAGAAAGAAATTAATAAAGAAACTAAAGATAAAATGAGAGAAGGTATGAAATCGAGAATGAAAGATATGAAGAAAGAAAGAGAGAAAGAAAGTAACTAATAAAGAAACTAAAGATAGAATGAGAGAGCGTATTAAAGCTAGAATGAAAGTTATCAAGAAAGAAAGAAAGAAAGAATGTAATAAAGAAACTAAAGATAGAATGAGAGAAGATATGAATGCTAGAATTAAATATATCAAGAAAGAAAAAAGGAAGAAAGTAGAAACAAAGTAAGAAAGAAACTAAAGATTGAATGAGTGAAGATATGAATGCTAGAATGAAAGATATCTAGAAGGAAATAAAAAAAGAAATTAAGTAGTAAAGAAACTAAAGATAGAATCAGAGAAGTTATGAGAGCTATAATGAAAGATATCAAAAAAGAAAGAAAGAAAGAAAGAAGGAACGAAATAATTAATAAAGAAACTAAAGATAGAATGAAAGAAGGTATGAAAGCTAGAATGAAAGATATCAAGAAAGAAAGAAAGAAAGAAAGTAATAAAGAAACTAAAGATAGAATGAGAGAAGGTATGAAAGCTGGAATGTAAGATATCAAGAAAGAAAGAAATGAAAGAAAGTAAAAAAAAACTAAAGATAGAATGAGAGAAGGTATTAAAGCTAGAATGAAAGATATCAAGAGAGAAAGAAATGAAAGTATGTAAAAAAGAAACTAAAAATAGAATGAGAGAAGGTATGAAAGATAGAATCTAAGAGATCAAGAAAGAAAGAAAAAAAGAAAGAAAGAAAGAACGAAAGGAATTAATAAAGAAACTAAAGACAGAATGTGTGAAGATATGACAGGTAGAATGAAAGATATCAAGAAAGAAAGAAAGAAAGAAAGATTGTAATAAAGAAAAACTAAAGATGAAATGAGAGGAGGTATGAAATACAGAATGAAATATATCAAGATAGAAAGAAAGAAAGTAACTAATAAAGAAAATAAAGATAGAATGAGGGAAGTTATTAAATCTAGAATGAAAGATAGAAGAAAGAAAGAAAGAAAGAAACTAATAAAGAAACTAAAGATAGAATGAGAGAAGGTATGAAAGCTAGAATGAAAGATATCAAGGAAGTAAGAAAAAAAGAAATCAATAAAGAAATTAAAGATGAAATGAGAGAAATATGAAACCTAGAATGAAAGATATGAAGAAAGAAAGAGAGAAAGAAAGTAACTAATAAAGAACCTAAAGATAGAATGAGAGAAGGTATGAAAGCTGGAATGTAAGATATCAAGAAAGAAAGAAATAAAAGTAAGTAAAATAGAAAATAAAGATAGAATGAGAGAAGGTATGACAGCTAGAATGAATGATATCAAGGAAGAAAGAAAAAAAGAAATCAATAAAGAAATTAAAGAGGAAATGAGAGAAATATGAAACCTAGAATGCAAGATATCAAGAAAGAAAGAAAGAAAGTAATAAAGAAACTAAAGATAGAATGAGAGAAGGTATGAAAGCTGGAATGTAAGATATCAAGAAAGAAAGAAATAAAAGTAAGTAAAATAGAAACTAAAGATAGAATGAGAGAAGGTATGATAGCTAGAATGAATGATATCAAGGAAGAAAGAAAAAAAGAAATCAATAAAGAAATTAAAGAGGAAATGAGAGAAATATGAAACCTAGAATGCAAGATATCAGGAAAGAAAGAAAGAAAGTAATAAAGAAACTAAAGATAGAATGAGAGAAGGTATGAAATACATAATGAAATATATCAAGAAAGAAACAAAGAAAGTAACTAATAAAGAAACTAAAGATAGAATGAGAGAATGTATGAAAGCTAGAATGAAAGATATCAAGAAAGGAAAAAGGAAGAAAGTAGAAATGAACTAATAAAGAAACTTAAGATGGAATGAGAGAAGATATGAAAGCTAGAATGAAAGATATCAGGAAAGAAAGAAAGAAAGAAAGTAGTAAAGAAACTAAAGATGAAATGAGAGAAGGTATGAAAGCTAGAATGAAAGATATCAATAAAAAAGAAAGAAAGAAAGAACGTAATAAAGAAACTAAAGATAGAATGAGAGAAGATATGAAAGCTAGAATGAAAGATATCAAGAAAGAAAGAAATAAAAGTAAGTAAAATCGAAACTAAAGGTAGAATGAGAGAAGGTTTGTTAGCTAGAATGAAAGATATCAGGGAAGAAAATAAAAAAGAAATCAATAAAGAAATTAAAGAGGAAATGAGAGAATGTATGAAATACATTATGAAATATATCAAAAAAGAAAAAAAGAAAGTAACTAATAAAGAAACTAAAGAAAGAATGAGAGAAGGTATGAAAGCTAGAATGAAAGATATCAAGAAAGAATGAAAGAAACAAAGAAAGTAATTAATAAAGAAACTAAAGATAGAATGAAAGAAGGTATGAAAGCTAGAATGGAAGATATCAAGAAAGAATGAATGAAAGAAAGAAAGTCATAAAGAAACTAAAGAGAATGATTGAAGGTATGAAAGCTAGAATGTAAGATATCAAGAAAGAAAGAAATGAATGTAATTAAAAAAGAAACTAAAGATAGAATGAGAGAAGGTATGAAAGCTAGAATGTAAGATATCAAGAAAGAAAGAAAGAAAGAGAAAGGAAAGAACGAAAGTAATTAATAAAGAAACTAAAGATAGAATGAAAGAAGGTATGAAAGCTAGAATGAAAGATATCAATTAAAAAAAGAAAGAAAAAAGTAATAAAGAAACTAAAGATAGAATGAGAGAAGATATGATAGCTAGAATGAAAGATATCAAGAAAGAAAGAAAGAAAGAAATCAATAAAGAAACTAAAGATAAAATGAGAGAAGGTATGAAATCGAGAACGAAAGATATGAAGAAAGAAAGAGAGAAAGAAAGTAACTAATAAAGAAACTAAAGATAGAATGAGAGAGCATATTAAAGCTAGAATGAAAGATATCAAGAAAGAAAGAAATGAAAGTAAGTAAAAAAGAAACTAAAGATAGAATGAGAGAAGGTATGATAGCTAGAATGAAAGATTTCAAGGAAGATAGAAAAAAAGAAATCAATAAAGAAATTAAAGAGGAAATGAGTGAAATATGAAACCTAGAATGCAAGGTATCAAGAAAGAAAGAAAGTAATAAAGAAACTAAAGATAGAATGAGAGAATGTATGAAAGCTGAAATGAAAGATATCAAGAAAGAAAGAAAGAAAGAAATCAATAAAGAAACTAAAGATAAAATGAGAGAAGGTATGAAATACATAATGAAATATATCAAGAAAGAAACAAAGAAAGTAACTAATAAAGAAACTAAAGATAGAATGAGAGAAGGTATGAAAGCTAGAATGAAACATATCAAGAAAGAATGAAAGAAACAAAGAAAGTAATTAATAAAGAAACTAAAGATAGAATGAAAGAAGGTATGAATGCTAGAATGAAAGATATCAAGAAAGAATGAATGAAAGAAAGAAAGAAATAAAGAAACTAAAGAGAATGATTGAAGGTATGAAAGCTAGAATGTAAGATATCAAGAAAGAAAGAAATGAATGTAATTAAAAAAGAAACTAAAGATAGAATGAGAGAAGGTATGAAAGACAGAATTTAAGATATCAAGAAAGAAAGACAGAAAGAAAAAACAAAGAACGAAAGTAATTAATTAAGAAACTAAAGATAGAATGAAAGAAGGTATGAAAGCTAGAATGAAAGATATCAATTAAAAAAAAGAAAGAAAGAAAGTAATAAAGAAACTAAAGATAGAATGAGAGAAGATATGATAGCTAGAATGAAAGATATCAAGAAAGAAAGAAAGAAAGAAATCAATAAAGAAACTAAAGATAAAATGAGAAGGTATGAAATCGAGAATGAAAGATATGAAGAAAGAAAGAGAGAAAGAAAGTAACTAATTAAGAAACTAAAGATAGAATGAGAGAGCGTATTAAAGCTAGAATGAAAGCTATCAAGAAAGAAAAAAGGAAGAAAGTAGAAACAAAGTAATAAAGAAACTAAAGATTGAATGAGTGAAGATATGAATGCTAGAATGAAAGATATCTAGAAAGAAAAAAAAGAAATTAAGTGGTAAAGAAACTAAAGATAGAATCAGAGAAGTTATGAGAGCTGGAATGAAAGATATTAAAAAAGAAAGAAAGAAAGAAAGAAAGAAGGAACGAAATAATTAATAAAGAAACTAAAGATAGAATGAAAGAAGGTATGAAAGCTAGAATGAAAGATATCAAGAAAGAAAGACAGAAAGAAAGTAATAAAGAAACTAAAGATAGAATGAGAGAAGGTATGAAAGCTAGAATGAAAGATATCAAGAGAGAAAGAAATGAAAGTATGTAAAAAAGAAACTAAAAATAGAAGGAGAGAAGGTATGAAAGATAGAATCTAAGAGATCAAGAAAGAAAGAAAAAAGAAAGAAAGAAAGAACAAAAGGAATTAATAAAGAAACTAAAGATAGAATGAGTGAAGATATGACAGGTAGAATGAAAGATATCAAGAAAGAAAGAAAGAAAGAAAGATTGTAATAAAGAAAAACTAAAGATGAAATGAGAGAAGGTATGAAATACAGAATGAAATATATCAAGATAGAAAGAAAGAAAGTAACTAATAAAGAAAATAAAGATAGAATGAGGGAAGTTATTAAATCTAGAATGAAAGATAGAAGAAAGAAAGAAAGAAACTAATAAAGAAACTAAAGATAGAATGAGAGGAGGTATGAAAGCTAGAATGAAAGATATCAAGGAAGTAAGAAAAAAAGAAATCAATAAAGAAATTAAAGATGAAATGAGAGAAATATGAAACCTAGAATGAAAGATATGAAGAAAGAAAGAGAGAAAGAAAGTAACTAATAAAGAAACTAAAGAGAGAATGAGAGAAGGTATGAAAGCTGGAATGTAAGATATCAAGAAAGAAAGAAATAAAAGTAAGTAAAATAGAAACTAAAGATAGAATGAGAGAAGGTATGATAGCTAGAATGAAAGATATCAAGGAAGTAAGAAAAAAAGAAATCAATAAAGAAATTAAAGATGAAATGAGAGAAATATGAAACCTAGAATGAAAGATATCAAGAAAGAAAGAAAGAAAGAAAGTAATAAAGAAACTAAAGATAGAATGAGAGAAGGTATGAAAGCTGGAATGTAAGATATCAAGAAAGAAAGAAATAAAAGTAAGTAAAATAGAAACTAAAGATAGAATGAGAGAAGGTATGATAGCTAGAATGAATGATATCAAGGAAGAAAGAAAAAAAGAAATCAATAAAAAATTAAAGAGGAAATGAGAGAAATATGAAACCTAGAATGCAAGATATCAAGAAAGAAAGAAAGAAAGTAATAAAGAAACTAAAGATAGAATGAGAGAATGTATGAAAGCTACAATGAAAGATATCAAGAAAGAAAGAAAGAAAGAAATCAATAAAGAAACTAAAGATAAAATGAGAGAAGGTATGAAATAGATAATGAAATATATCAAGAAAGAAACAAAGAAAGTAACTAATAAAGAAACTAAAGATAGAATGAGAGAATGTATGAAAGCTAGAATGAAAGATATCAAGAAAAGAAAAAGGAAGAAAGTAGAAATGAAGTAATAAAGAAACTTACGATAGATTGAGAGAAGATATGAAAGCTAGAATGAAAGATATCAGGAAAGAAAGAAAGAAAGAAAGTAGTAAAGAAACTAAAGATGAAATGAGAGAAGGTATGAAAGCTAGAATGAAAGATATCAATAAAAAAGAAAGAAAGAAAGAACGTAATAAAGAAACTAAAGATAGAAGGAGAGAAGATATGAAAGCTAGAATGAAAGATATCAAGAAAGAAATAAATAAAAGTAAGTAAAATAGAAACTAAAGATAGAATGAGAGAAGGTATGTTAGCTAGAATGAAAGATATCAAGGAAGAAAGAAATAAAAGGAAGTAAAATAGAAACTAAAGATAGAATGGGAGAAGGTATGTTAGCTAGAATGAAAGATATCAAAGAAGAAAGAAAAAAAGAAATCAATAAAGAAATTAAAGATGAAATGAGAGAAATATGAAACCTAGAATGAAAGATATCAGGAAAGAAAGAAAGAAAGAAAGTAGTAAAGAAACTAAAGATGAAATGAGAGAAGGTATGAAAGCTAGAATGAAAGATATCAATAAAAAAGAAAGAAAGAAAGAACGTAACAAAGAAACTAAAGATAGAATGAGAGAACATATGAAAGCTAGAATGAAAGATATCAAGAAAGAAAGAAATAAAAGTAAGTAAAATAGAAACTAAAGATAGAATGAGAGAAGATATGATAGCTAGAATGAAAGATATCAAGAAAGAAAGAAATAAAAGTAAGTAAAATAGAAACTAAAGATAGAATGGGAGAAGGTATGTTAGCTAGAATGAAAGATATCAAGGAAGAAAGAAAAAAAGAAATCAATAAAGAAATTAAAGAGGAAATGAGAGAAATATGAAACCTAGAATGCAAGATATCAAGAAAGAAAGAAAGAAAGTAATTAAGAAATTAAAGATAGAATGAGAGAATGTATGAAAGCTAGAATGAAAGATATCAAGAAAGAAAGAAAGAAAGAAATCAATAAAGAAACTAAAGATAAAATGAGAGAATGCATGAAATACATTATGAAATATATCAAAAAAGAAAAAAAGAAAGTAACTAATAAAGAAACTAAAGAAAGAATGAGAGAAGGTATGAAAGCTAGAATGAAAGATATCCAGAAAGAATGAAAGAAACAAAGAAAGTAATTAATAAAGAAACTAAAGATAGAATGAAAGAAGGTATGAAAGCTAGAATGGAAGATATCAAGAAAGAATGAATGAAAGAAAGAAAGTCATAAAGAAACTAAAGAGAATGATTGAAGGTATGAAAGCTAGAATGTAAGATATCAAGAAAGAAAGAAATGAATGTAATTAAAAAAGAAACTAAAGATAGAATGAGAGAAGGTATGAAAGCTAGAATCTAAGATATCAAGAAAGAAAGAAAGAAAGAAAAAGGAAAGAACGAAAGTAATTAATAAAGAAACTAAAGATAGAATGAAAGAAGGTATGAAAGCTAGAATGAAAGATATCAATTAAAAAAAGAAAGAAAGAAAGTAATAAAGAAACTAAAGATAGAATGAGAGAAGATATGATAGCTAGAATGAAAGATATCAAGAAAGAAAGAAAGAAATCAATAAAGAAACTAAAGATAAAATGAGAGACGGTATGAAATCGAGAACGAAAGATATGAAGAAAGAAAGAGAGAAAGAAAGTAACTAATAAAGAAACTAAAGATAGAATGAGAGAGCATATTAAAGCTAGAATGAAAGATATCAAGAAAGAAAGAAATGAAAGTAAGTAAAAAAGAAACTAAAGATAGAATGAGAGAAGTTATGATAGCTAGAATGAAAGATTTCAAGGAAGATAGAAAAAAAGAAATCAATAAAGAAATTAAAGAGGAAATGAGAGAAATATGAAACCTAGAATGCAAGATATCAAGAAAGAAAGAAAGTAATAAAGAAACTAAAGATAGAATGAGAGAATTTATGAAAGCTGAAATGAAAGATATCAAGAAAGAAAGAAAGAAAGAAATCAATAAAGAAACTAAAGATAAAATGAGAGAAGGTATGAAATACATAATGAAATATATCAAGAAAGAAACAAAGAAAGTAACTAATAAAGAAACTAAAGATAGAATGAGAGAAGGTATGAAAGCTAGAATGAAACATATCAAGAAAGAATGAAAGAAACAAAGAAAGTAATTAATAAAGAAACTAAAGATAGAATGAAAGAAGGTATGAATGCTAGAATGAAAGATATCAAGAAAGAATGAATGAAAGAAAGAAAGTAATAAAGAAACTAAAGAGAATGATTGAAGGTATGAAAGCTAGAATGTAAGATATCAAGAAAGAAAGAAATGAATGTAATTAAAAAAGAAACTAAAGATAGAATGAGAGAAGGTATGAAAGACAGAATCTAAGATATCAAGAAAGAAAGAAAGAAAGAAAAAACAAAGAACGAAAGTAATTAATTAAGAAACTAAAGATAGAATGAAAGAAGGTATGAAAGCTAGAATGAAAGATATCAATTAAAAAAAAGAAAGAAAGAAAGTAATAAAGAAACTAAAGATAGAATGAGAGAAGATATGATAGCTAGAATGAAAGATATCAAGAATGAAAGAAAGAAAGAAATCAATAAAGAAACTAAAGATAAAATGAGAAGGTATGAAATCGAGAATGAAAGATATGAAGAAAGAAAGAGAGAAAGAAAGTAACTAATTAAGAAACTAAAGATAGAATGAGAGAGCGTATTAAAGCTAGAATGAAAGCTATCAAGAAAGAAAGAAAGAAAGAAAGAATGTAATAAAGAAACTAAAGATAGAATGAAAGAAGGTATGAATGCTAGAATAAAATATATCAAGAAAGAAAAAAGGAAGAAAGTAGAAACAAAGTAATAAAGAAACTAAAGATTGAATGAGTGAAGATATGAATGCTAGAATGAAAGATATCTAGAAAGAAAAAAAAGAAATTAAGTAGTAAAGAAACTAAAGATAGAATCAGAGAAGTTATGAGAGCTGGAATGAAAGATATTAAAAAAGAAAGAAAGAAAGAAAGAAAGAAGGAACGAAATAATTAATAAAGAAACTAAAGATAGAATGAAAGAAGGTATGAAAGCTAGAATGAAAGATATCAAGAAAGAAAGACAGTAAGAAAGTAATAAAGAAACTAAAGATAGAATGAGAGAAGGTATGAAAGCTAGAATGAAAGATATCAAGAGAGAAAGAAAGGAAAGTATGTAAAAAAGAAACTAAAAATAGAAGGAGAGAAGGTATGAAAGATAGAATCTAAGAGATCAAGAAAGAAAGAAAAAAGAAAGAAAGAAAGAACAAAAGGAATTAATAAAGAAACTAAAGATAGAATGAGTGAAGATATGACAGGTAGAATGAAAGATATCAAAAAAGAAAGAAAGAAAGAAAGATTGTAATAAAGAAAAACTAAAGATGAAATGAGAGAAGGTATGAAATACAGAATGAAATATATCAAGATAGAAAGAAAGAAAGTAACTAATAAAGAAAATAAAGATAGAATGAGGGAAGTTATTAAATCTAGAATGAAAGATAGAAGAAAGAAAGAAAGAAACTAATAAAGAAAATAAAGATAGAATGAGAGGAGGTATGAAAGCTAGAATGAAAGATATCAAGGAAGTAAGAAAAAAAGAAATCAATAAAGAAATTAAAGATGAAATGAGAGAAATATGAAACCTAGAATGAAAGATATCAAGAAAGAAAGAAAGAAAGAAAGTAATAAAGAAACTAAAGATAGAATGAGAGAAGGTATGAAAGCTGGAATGTAAGATATCAAGAAAGAAAGAAATAAAAGTAAGTAAAATAGAAACTAAAGATAGAATGAGAGAAGGTATGATAGCTAGAATGAATGATATCAAGGAAGAAAGAAAAAAAGAAATCAATAAAAAATTAAAGAGGAAATGAGAGAAATATGAAACCTAGAATGCAAGATATCAAGAAAGAAAGAAAGAAAGTAATAAAGAAACTAAAGATAGAATGAGAGAATGTATGAAAGCTACAATGAAAGATATCAAGAAAGAAAGAAAGAAAGAAATCAATAAAGAAACTAAAGATAAAATGAGAGAAGGTATGAAATAGATAATGAAATATATCAAGAAAGAAACAAAGAAAGTAACTAATAAAGAAACTAAAGATAGAATGAGAGAATGTATGAAAGCTAGAATGAAAGATATCAAGAAAAGAAAAAGGAAGAAAGTAGAAATGAAGTAATAAAGAAACTTACGATAGAATGAGAGAAGATATGAAAGCTAGAATGAAAGATATCAGGAAAGAAAGAAAGAAAGAAAGTAGTAAAGAAACTAAAGATGAAATGAGAGAAGGTATGAAAGCTAGAATGAAAGATATCAATAAAAAAGAAAGAAAGAAAGAACGTAATAAAGAAACTAAAGATAGGAGAGAAGATATGAAAGCTAGAATGAAAGATATCAAGAAAGAAAGAAATAAAAGTAAGTAAAATAGAAACTAAAGATAGAATGAGAGAAGGTATGTTAGCTAGAATGAAAGATATCAAGGAAGAAAGAAATAAAAGGAAGTAAAATAGAAACTAAAGATAGAATGGGAGAAGGTATGTTAGCTAGAATGAAAGATATCAAAGAAGAAAGAAAAAAAGAAATCAATAAAGAAATTAAAGATGAAATGAGAGAAATATGAAACCTAGAATGAAAGATATCAGGAAAGAAAGAAAGAAAGAAAGTAGTAAAGAAACTAAAGATGAAATGAGAGAAGGTATGAAAGCTAGAATGAAAGATATCAATAAAAAAGAAAGAAAGAAAGAACGTAACAAAGAAACTAAAGATAGAATGAGAGAACATATGAAAGCTAGAATGAAAGATATCAAGAAAGAAAGAAATAAAAGTAAGTAAAATAGAAACTAAAGATAGAATGAGAGAAGATATGATAGCTAGAATGAAAGATATCAAGAAAGAAAGAAATAAAAGTAAGTAAAATAGAAACTAAAGATAGAATGGGAGAAGGTATGTTAGCTAGAATGAAAGATATCAAGGAAGAAAGAAAAAAAGAAATCAATAAAGAAATTAAAGAGGAAATGAGAGAAATATGAAACCTAGAATGCAAGATATCAAGAAAGAAAGAAAGAAAGTAATTAAGAAATTAAAGATAGAATGAGAGAATGTATGAAAGCTAGAATGAAAGATATCAAGAAAGAAAGAAAGAAAGAAATCAATAAAGAAACTAAAGATAAAATGAGAGAATGCATGAAATACATTATGAAATATATCAAAAAAGAAAAAAAGAAAGTAACTAATAAAGAAACTAAAGAAAGAATGAGAGAAGGTATGAAAGCTAGAATGAAAGATATCCAGAAAGAATGAAAGAAACAAAGAAAGTAATTAATAAAGAAACTAAAGATAGAATGAAAGAAGGTATGAAAGCTAGAATGGAAGATATCAAGAAAGAATGAATGAAAGAAAGAAAGTCATAAAGAAACTAAAGAGAATGATTGAAGGTATGAAAGCTAGAATGTAAGATATCAAGAAAGAAAGAAATGAATGTAATTAAAAAAGAAACTAAAGATAGAATGAGAGAAGGTATGAAAGCTAGAATCTAAGATATCAAGAAAGAAAGAAAGAAAGAAAAAGGAAAGAACGAAAGTAATTAAGAAAGAAACTAAAGATAGAATGAAAGAAGGTATGAAAGCTAGAATGAAAGATATCAATTAAAAAAAGAAAGAAAGAAAGTAATAAAGAAACTAAAGATAGAATGAGAGAAGATATGATAGCTAGAATGAAAGATATCAAGAAAGAAAGAAAGAAATCAATAAAGAAACTAAAGATAAAATGAGAGACGGTATGAAATCGAGAACGAAAGATATGAAGAAAGAAAGAGAGAAAGAAAGTAACTAATAAAGAAACTAAAGATAGAATGAGAGAGCATATTAAAGCTAGAATGAAAGATATCAAGAAAGAAAGAAATGAAAGTAAGTAAAAAAGAAACTAAAGATAGAATGAGAGAAGGTATGATAGCTAGAATGAAAGATTTCAAGGAAGATAGAAAAAAAGAAATCAATAAAGAAATTAAAGAGGAAATTAGAGAAATATGAAACCTAGAATGCAAGATATCAAGAAAGAAAGAAAGTAATAAAGAAACTAAAGATAGAATGAGAGAATTTATGAAAGCTGAAATGAAAGATATCAAGAAAGAAAGAAAGAAAGAAATCAATAAAGAAACTAAAGATAAAATGAGAGAAGGTATGAAATACATAATGAAATATATCAAGAAAGAAACAAAGAAAGTAACTAATAAAGAAACTAAAGATAGAATGAGAGAAGGTATGAAAGCTAGAATGAAACATATCAAGAAAGAATGAAAGAAACAAAGAAAGTAATTAATAAAGAAACTAAAGATAGAATGAAAGAAGGTATGAATGCTAGAATGAAAGATATCAAGAAAGAATGAATGAAAGAAAGAAAGTAATAAAGAAACTAAAGAGAATGATTGAAGGTATGAAAGCTAGAATGTAAGATATCAAGAAAGAAAGAAATGAATGTAATTAAAAAAGAAACTAAAGATAGAATGAGAGAAGGTATGAAAGACAGAATCTAAGATATCAAGAAAGAAAGAAAGAAAGAAAAAGGAAAGAACGAAAGTAATTAAGAAAGAAACTAAAGATAGAATGAAAGAAGGTATGAAAGCTAGAATGAAAGATATCAATTAAAAAAAGAAAGAAAGAAAGTAATAAAGAAACTAAAGATAGAATGAGAGAAGATATGATAGCTAGAATGAAAGATATCAAGAAAGAAAGAAAGAAATCAATAAAGAAACTAAAGATAAAATGAGAGACGGTATGAAATCGAGAACGAAAGATATGAAGAAAGAAAGAGAGAAAGAAAGTAACTAATAAAGAAACTAAAGATAGAATGAGAGAGCATATTAAAGCTAGAATGAAAGATATCAAGAAAGAAAGAAATGAAAGTAAGTAAAAAAGAAACTAAAGATAGAATGAGAGAAGGTATGATAGCTAGAATGAAAGATTTCAAGGAAGATAGAAAAAAAGAAATCAATAAAGAAATTAAAGAGGAAATTAGAGAAATATGAAACCTAGAATGCAAGATATCAAGAAAGAAAGAAAGTAATAAAGAAACTAAAGATAGAATGAGAGAATTTATGAAAGCTGAAATGAAAGATATCAAGAAAGAAAGAAAGAAAGAAATCAATAAAGAAACTAAAGATAAAATGAGAGAAGGTATGAAATACATAATGAAATATATCAAGAAAGAAACAAAGAAAGTAACTAATAAAGAAACTAAAGATAGAATGAGAGAAGGTATGAAAGCTAGAATGAAACATATCAAGAAAGAATGAAAGAAACAAAGAAAGTAATTAATAAAGAAACTAAAGATAGAATGAAAGAAGGTATGAATGCTAGAATGAAAGATATCAAGAAAGAATGAATGAAAGAAAGAAAGTAATAAAGAAACTAAAGAGAATGATTGAAGGTATGAAAGCTAGAATGTAAGATATCAAGAAAGAAAGAAATGAATGTAATTAAAAAAGAAACTAAAGATAGAATGAGAGAAGGTATGAAAGACAGAATCTAAGATATCAAGAAAGAAAGAAAGAAAGAAAAAACAAAGAACGAAAGTAATTAATTAAGAAACTAAAGATAGAATGAAAGAAGGTATGAAAGCTAGAATGAAAGATATCAATTAAAAAAAAGAAAGAAAGAAAGTAATAAAGAAACTAAAGATAGAATGAGAGAAGATATGATAGCTAGAATGAAAGATATCAAGAAAGAAAGAAAGAAAGAAATCAATAAAGAAACAAAAGATAAAATGAGAAGGTATGAAATCGAGAATGAAAGATATGAAGAAAGAAAGAGAGAAAGAAAGTAACTAATTAAGAAACTAAAGATAGAATGAGAGAGCGTATTAAAGCTAGAATGAAAGCTATCAAGAAAGAAAGAAAGAAAGAAAGAATGTAATAAAGAAACTAAAGATAGAATGAAAGAAGGTATGAATGCTAGAATAAAATATATCAAGAAAGAAAAAAGGAAGAAAGTAGAAACAAAGTAATAAAGAAACTAAAGATTGAATGAGTGAAGATATGAATGCTAGAATGAAAGATATCTAGAAAGAAAAAAAAGAAATTAAGTAGTAAAGAAACTAAAGATAGAATCAGAGAAGTTATGAGAGCTGGAATGAAAGATATTAAAAAAGAAAGAAAGAAAGAAAGAAAGAAGGAACGAAATAATTAATAAAGAAACTAAAGATAGAATGAAAGAAGGTATGAAAGCTAGAATGAAAGATATCAAGAAAGAAAGACAGTAAGAAAGTAATAAAGAAACTAAAGATAGAATGAGAGAAGGTATGAAAGCTAGAATGAAAGATATCAAGAGAGAAAGAAAGGAAAGTATGTAAAAAAGAAACTAAAAATAGAAGGAGAGAAGGTATGAAAGATAGAATCTAAGAGATCAAGAAAGAAAGAAAAAAGAAAGAAAGAAAGAACAAAAGGAATTAATAAAGAAACTAAAGATAGAATGAGTGAAGATATGACAGGTAGAATGAAAGATATCAAAAAAGAAAGAAAGAAAGAAAGATTGTAATAAAGAAAAACTAAAGATGAAATGAGAGAAGGTATGAAATACAGAATGAAATATATCAAGATAGAAAGAAAGAAAGTAACTAATAAAGAAAATAAAGATAGAATGAGGGAAGTTATTAAATCTAGAATGAAAGATAGAAGAAAGAAAGAAAGAAACTAATAAAGAAAATAAAGATAGAATGAGAGGAGGTATGAAAGCTAGAATGAAAGATATCAAGGAAGTAAGAAAAAAAGAAATCAATAAAGAAATTAAAGATGAAATGAGAGAAATATGAAACCTAGAATGAAAGATATGAAGAAAGAAAGAGAGAAAGAAAGTAACTAATAAAGAAACTAAAGAGAGAATGAGAGAAGGTATGAAAGCTGGAATGTAAGATATCAAGAAAGAAAGAAATAAAAGTAAGTAAAATAGAAACTAAAGATAGAATGAGAGAAGGTATGATAGCTAGAATGAAAGATATCAAGGAAGTAAGAAAAAAAGAAATCAATAAAGAAATTAAAGATGAAATGAGAGAAATATGAAACCTAGAATGAAAGATATCAAGAAAGAAAGAAAGAAAGAAAGTAATAAAGAAACTAAAGATAGAATGAGAGAAGGTATGAAAGCTGGAATGTAAGATATCAAGAAAGAAAGAAATAAAAGTAAGTAAAATAGAAACTAAAGATAGAATGAGAGAAGGTATGATAGCTAGAATGAATGATATCAAGGAAGAAAGAAAAAAAGAAATCAATAAAAAATTAAAGAGGAAATGAGAGAAATATGAAACCTAGAATGCAAGATATCAAGAAAGAAAGAAAGAAAGTAATAAAGAAACTAAAGATAGAATGAGAGAATGTATGAAAGCTACAATGAAAGATATCAAGAAAGAAAGAAAGAAAGAAATCAATAAAGAAACTAAAGATAAAATGAGAGAAGGTATGAAATAGATAATGAAATATATCAAGAAAGAAACAAAGAAAGTAACTAATAAAGAAACTAAAGATAGAATGAGAGAATGTATGAAAGCTAGAATGAAAGATATCAAGAAAAGAAAAAGGAAGAAAGTAGAAATGAAGTAATAAAGAAACTTACGATAGAATGAGAGAAGATATGAAAGCTAGAATGAAAGATATCAGGAAAGAAAGAAAGAAAGAAAGTAGTAAAGAAACTAAAGATGAAATGAGAGAAGGTATGAAAGCTAGAATGAAAGATATCAATAAAAAAGAAAGAAAGAAAGAACGTAATAAAGAAACTAAAGATAGAAGGAGAGAAGATATGAAAGCTAGAATGAAAGATATCAAGAAATAAATAAATAAAAGTAAGTAAAATAGAAACTAAAGATAGAATGAGAGAAGGTATGTTAGCTAGAATGAAAGATATCAAGGAAGAAAGAAATAAAAGGAAGTAAAATAGAAACTAAAGATAGAATGGGAGAAGGTATGTTAGCTAGAATGAAAGATATCAAAGAAGAAAGAAAAAAAGAAATCAATAAAGAAATTAAAGATGAAATGAGAGAAATATGAAACCTAGAATGAAAGATATCAGGAAAGAAAGAAAGAAAGAAAGTAGTAAAGAAGCTAAAGATGAAATGAGAGAAGGTATGAAAGCTAGAATGAAAGATATCAATAAAAAAGAAAGAAAGAAAGAACGTAACAAAGAAACTAAAGATAGAATGAGAGAACATATGAAAGCTAGAATGAAAGATATCAAGAAAGAAAGAAATAAAAGTAAGTAAAATAGAAACTAAAGATAGAATGAGAGAAGATATGATAGCTAGAATGAAAGATATCAAGAAAGAAAGAAATAAAAGTAAGTAAAATAGAAACTAAAGATAGAATGGGAGAAGGTATGTTAGCTAGAATGAAAGATATCAAGGAAGAAAGAAAAAAAGAAATCAATAAAGAAATTAAAGAGGAAATGAGAGAAATATGAAACCTAGAATGCAAGATATCAAGAAAGAAAGAAAGAAAGTAATTAAGAAATTAAAGATAGAATGAGAGAATGTATGAAAGCTAGAATGAAAGATATCAAGAAAGAAAGAAAGAAAGAAATCAATAAAGAAACTAAAGATAAAATGAGAGAATGCATGAAATACATTATGAAATATATCAAAAAAGAAAAAAAGAAAGTAACTAATAAAGAAACTAAAGAAAGAATGAGAGAAGGTATGAAAGCTAGAATGAAAGATATCCAGAAAGAATGAAAGAAACAAAGAAAGTAATTAATAAAGAAACTAAAGATAGAATGAAAGAAGGTATGAAAGCTAGAATGGAAGATATCAAGAAAGAATGAATGAAAGAAAGAAAGTCATAAAGAAACTAAAGAGAATGATTGAAGGTATGAAAGCTAGAATGTAAGATATCAAGAAAGAAAGAAATGAATGTAATTAAAAAAGAAACTAAAGATAGAATGAGAGAAGGTATGAAAGCTAGAATCTAAGATATCAAGAAAGAAAGAAAGAAAGAAAAAGGAAAGAACGAAAGTAATTAAGAAAGAAACTAAAGATAGAATGAAAGAAGGTATGAAAGCTAGAATGAAAGATATCAATTAAAAAAAGAAAGAAAGAAAGTAATAAAGAAACTAAAGATAGAATGAGAGAAGATATGATAGCTAGAATGAAAGATATCAAGAAAGAAAGAAAGAAATCAATAAAGAAACTAAAGATAAAATGAGAGACGGTATGAAATCGAGAACGAAAGATATGAAGAAAGAAAGAGAGAAAGAAAGTAACTAATAAAGAAACTAAAGATAGAATGAGAGAGCATATTAAAGCTAGAATGAAAGATATCAAGAAAGAAAGAAATGAAAGTAAGTAAAAAAGAAACTAAAGATAGAATGAGAGAAGGTATGATAGCTAGAATGAAAGATTTCAAGGAAGATAGAAAAAAAGAAATCAATAAAGAAATTAAAGAGGAAATGAGAGAAATATGAAACCTAGAATGCAAGATATCAAGAAAGAAAGAAAGTAATAAAGAAACTAAAGATAGAATGAGAGAATTTATGAAAGCTGAAATGAAAGATATCAAGAAAGAAAGAAAGAAAGAAATCAATAAAGAAACTAAAGATAAAATGAGAGAAGGTATGAAATACATAATGAAATATATCAAGAAAGAAACAAAGAAAGTAACTAATAAAGAAACTAAAGATAGAATGAGAGAAGGTATGAAAGCTAGAATGAAACATATCAAGAAAGAATGAAAGAAACAAAGAAAGTAATTAATAAAGAAACTAAAGATAGAATGAAAGAAGGTATGAATGCTAGAATGAAAGATATTAAGAAAGAATGAATGAAAGAAAGAAAGTAATAAAGAAACTAAAGAGAATGATTGAAGGTATGAAAGCTAGAATGTAAGATATCAAGAAAGAAAGAAATGAATGTAATTAAAAAAGAAACTAAAGATAGAATGAGAGAAGGTATGAAAGACAGAATCTAAGATATCAAGAAAGAAAGAAAGAAAGAAAAAACAAAGAACGAAAGTAATTAATTAAGAAACTAAAGATAGAATGAAAGAAGGTATGAAAGCTAGAATGAAAGATATCAATTAAAAAAAAGAAAGAAAGAAAGTAATAAAGAAACTAAAGATAGAATGAGAGAAGATATGATAGCTAGAATGAAAGATATCAAGAAAGAAAGAAAGAAAGAAATCAATAAAGAAACAAAAGATAAAATGAGAAGGTATGAAATCGAGAATGAAAGATATGAAGAAAGAAAGAGAGAAAGAAAGTAACTAATTAAGAAACTAAAGATAGAATGAGAGAGCGTATTAAAGCTAGAATGAAAGCTATCAAGAAAGAAAGAAAGAAAGAAAGAATGTAATAAAGAAACTAAAGATAGAATGAAAGAAGGTATGAATGCTAGAATAAAATATATCAAGAAAGAAAAAAGGAAGAAAGTAGAAACAAAGTAATAAAGAAACTAAAGATTGAATGAGTGAAGATATGAATGCTAGAATGAAAGCTATCTAGAAAGAAAAAAAAGAAATTAAGTAGTAAAGAAACTAAAGATAGAATCAGAGAAGTTATGAGAGCTGGAATGAAAGATATTAAAAAAGAAAGAAAGAAAGAAAGAAAGAAGGAACGAAATAATTAATAAAGAAACTAAAGATAGAATGAAAGAAGGTATGAAAGCTAGAATGAAAGATATCAAGAAAGAAAGACAGAAAGAAAGTAATAAAGAAACTAAAGATAGAATGAGAGAAGGTATGAAAGCTAGAATGAAAGATATCAAGAGAGAAAGAAATGAAAGTATGTAAAAAAGAAACTAAAAATAGAAGGAGAGAAGGTATGAAAGATAGAATCTAAGAGATCAAGAAAGAAAGAAAAAAAGAAAGAAAGAAAGAACAAAAGGAATTAATAAAGAAACTAAAGATAGAATGAGTGAAGATATGACAGGTAGAATGAAAGATATCAAGAAAGAAAGAAAGAAAGAAAGATTGTAATAAAAAAACTAAAGATGAAATGAGAGAAGGTATGAAATACAGAATGAAATATATCAAGATAGAAAGAAAGAAAATAACTAATAAAGAAAATAAAGATAGAATGAGGGAAGTTATTAAATCTAGAATGAAAGATAGAAGAAAGAAAGAAAGAAACTAATAAAGAAACTAAAGATAGAATGAGAGAAGGTATGAAAGCTAGAATGAAAGATATCAAGGAAGTAAGAAAAAAAGAAATCAATAAAGAAATTAAAGATGAAATGAGAGAAATATGAAACCTAGAATGAAAGATATGAAGAAAGAAAGAGAGAAAGAAAGTAACTAATAAAGAAACTAAAGAGAGAATGAGAGAAGGTATGAAAGCTGGAATGTAAGATATCAAGAAAGAAAGAAATAAAAGTAAGTAAAATAGAAACTAAAGATAGAATGAGAGAAGGTATGATAGCTAGAATGAAAGATATCAAGGAAGTAAGAAAAAAAGAAATCAATAAAGAAATTAAAGATGAAATGAGAGAAATATGAAACCTAGAATGAAAGATATCAAGAAAGAAAGAAAGAAAGAAAGTAATAAAGAAACTAAAGATAGAATGAGAGAAGGTATGAAAGCTGGAATGTAAGATATCAAGAAAGAAAGAAATAAAAGTAAGTAAAATAGAAACTAAAGATAGAATGAGAGAAGGTATGATAGCTAGAATGAATGATATCAAGGAAGAAAGAAAAAAAGAAATCAATAAAAAATTAAAGAGGAAATGAGAGAAATATGAAACCTAGAATGCAAGATATCAAGAAAGAAAGAAAGAAAGTAATAAAGAAACTAAAGATAGAATGAGAGAATGTATGAAAGCTACAATGAAAGATATCAAGAAAGAAAGAAAGAAAGAAATCAATAAAGAAACTAAAGATAAAATGAGAGAAGGTATGAAATAGATAATGAAATATATCAAGAAAGAAACAAAGAAAGTAACTAATAAAGAAACTAAAGATAGAATGAGAGAATGTATGAAAGCTAGAATGAAAGATATCAAGAAAAGAAAAAGGAAGAAAGTAGAAATGAAGTAATAAAAAAACTTACGATAGAATGAGAGAAGATATGAAAGCTAGAATGAAAGATATCAGGAAAGAAAGAAAGAAAGAAAGTAGTAAAGAAACTAAAGATGAAAAGAGAGAAGGTATGAAAGCTAGAATGAAAGATATCAATAAAAAAGAAAGAAAGAAAGAACGTAATAAAGAAACTAAAGATAGAAGGAGAGAAGATATGAAAGCTAGAATGAAAGATATCAAGAAAGAAATAAATAAAAGTAAGTAAAAAAGAAACTAAAATAGAATGAGAGAAGGTATGTTAGCTAGAATGAAAGATATCAAGGAAGAAAGAAAAAAAGAAATCAATAAAGAAATTAAAGAGGAAATGAGAGAAATATGAAACCTAGAATGCAATATATCAAGAAAGAAAGAAAGAAAGTAATAAAGAAACTAAAGATAGAATGAGAGAATGTATGAAAGCTAGAATGAAAGATATCAAGAAAGAAAGAAAGAAATCAATAAAGAAACTAAAGATAAAATGAGAGAATGTATGAAATACATTATGAAATATATCAAAAAAGAAAAAAGAAAGTAACTAATAAAGAAACTAAAGAAAGAATGAGAGAAGGTATGAAAGCTAGAATGAAAGATATCAAGAAAGAATGAAAGAAACAAAGAAAGTAATTAATAAAGAAACTAAAGATAGAATGAAAGAAGGTATGAAAGCTAGAATGGAAGATATCAAGAAAGAATGAATGAAAGAAAGAAAGTCATAAAGAAACTAAAGAGAATGATTGAAGGTATGAAAGCTAGAATGTAAGATATCAAGAAAGAAAGAAATGAATGTAATTAAAAAAGAAACTAAAGATAGAATGAGAGAAGGTATGAAAGATAGAATCTAAGATATCAAGAAAGAAAGAAAGAAAGAAAGAAAAAAGAAAGAACGAAAGTAATTAATAAAGAAACTAAAGATAGAATGAAAGAAGGTATGAAAGCAAGAATGAAAGATATCAATTAAAAAAAGAAAGAAAGAAAGTAATAAAGAAACTAAAGATAGAATGAGAGAAGATATGATAGCTAGAATGAAAGATATCAAGAAAGAAAGAAAGAAAGAAATCAATAAAGAAACTAAAGATAAAATGAGAGAAGGTATGAAATCGAGACTGAAAGATATGAAGAAAGAAAGAGAGAAAGAAAGTAACTAATAAAGAAACTAAAGATAGAATGAGAGAGCGTATTAAAGCTAGAATGAAAGCTATCAAGAAAGAAAGAAAGAATGTAATAAAGAAACTAAAGATAGAATGAGAGAAGGTATGAATGCTAGAATTAAATATATCAAGAAAGAAAAAAGGAAAAAAGTAGAAACAAAGTAATAAAGAAACTAAAGATTGAATGAGTGAAGATATGAATACTAGAATGAAAGATATCTAGAAAGAAATAAAAAAGAAATTAAGTAGTAAAGAAACTAAAGATAGAATGAGAGAAGGTATGAAAGCTAGAATGAAACATATCAAGAAAGAATGAAAGAAACAAAGAAAGTAATTAATAAAGAAACTAAAGATAGAATGAAAGAAGGTATGAATGCTAGAATGAAAGATATCAAGAAAGAATGAATGAAAGAAAGAAAGTCATAAAGAAACTAAAGAGAATGATTGAAGGTATGAAAGCTAGAATGTAAGATATCAAGAAAGAAAGAAATGAATGTAATTAAAAAAGAAACTAAAGATAGAATGAGAGAAGGTATGAAAGATAGAATCTAAGATATCAAGAAAGAAAGAAAGAAAGAAAAAAGAAAGAACGAAAGTAATTGATAAAGAAACTAAAGAGAGAATGAAAGAAGGTATGAAAGCTAGAATGAAAGATATCAATTAAAAGAAAGAAAGAAAGAAAGTAATAAAGAAACTAAAGATAGAATGAGAGAAGATATGATAGCTAGAATGAAAGATATCAAGAAAGAAAGAAAGAAAGAAATCAATAAAGAAACTAAAGATAAAATGAGAGAAGGTATGAAATCGAGAACGAAAGATATGAAGAAAGAAAGAGAGAAAGAAAGTAACTAATAAAGAAACTAAAGATAGAATGAGAGAGCATATTAAAGCTAGAATGAAAGATATCAAGAAAGAAAGAAATGAAAGTAAGTAAAAAAGAAACTAAAGATAGAATGAGAGAAGGTATGTTAGCTAGAATGAAAGATTTCAAGGAAGAAAGAAAAAAAGAAATCAATAAAGAAATTAAAGAGGAAATGAGAGAAATATGAAACCAAGAATGCAAGATATCAAGAAAGAAAGAAAGTAATAAAGAAACTAAAGATAGAATGAGAGAATGTATGAAAGCTGAAATGAAAGATATCAAGAAAGAAAGAAAGAAAGAAATCAATAAAGATACTAAAGATAAAATGAGAGAAGGTATGAAATACATAATGAAATATATCAAGAAAGAAACAAAGAAAGTAACTAGTAAAGAAACTAAAGATAGAATGAGAGAAGGTATGAAAGCTAGAATGAAAGATATCAGGAAAGAAAGAAAGAAAGAAAGTAGTAAAGAAACTAAAGATGAAATGAGAGAAGGTATGAAAGCTAGAATGAAAGATATCAATAAAAAAGAAAGAAAGAAAGAACGTAATAAAGAAACTAAAGATAGAATGAGAGAAGATATGAAAGCCAGAATGAAAGATATCAAGAAAGAAAGAAATAAAAGTAAGTAAAATAGAACCTAAAGGTAGAATGAGAGAAGGTATGTTAGCTAGAATGAAAGATATCAAGGAAGAAAGAAAAAAAGAAATCAATAAAGAAATTAAAGAGGAAATGAGAGAATGTATGAAATACATTATGAAATATATCAAAAAAGAAAAAAAGAAAGTAACTAATAAAGAAACTAAAGAAAGAATGAGAGAAGGTATGAAAGCTAGAATGAAAGATATCAAGAAAGAATGATAGAAACAAAGAAAGTAATTAATAAAGAAACTAAAGATAGAATGAAAGAAGGTATGAAAGTTAGAATGGAAGATATCAAGAAAGAATGAATGAAAGAAAGAAAGTCATAAAGAAACTAAAGAGAATGATTGAAGGTATGAAAGCTAGAATGTAAGATATCAAGAAAGAAAGAAATGAATGTAATTAAAAAAGAAACTAAAGATAGAATGAGAGAAGGTATGAAAGCTAGAATGTAAGATATCAAGAAAGAAAGAAAGAAAGAGAAAGGAAAGAACGAAAGTAATTAATAAAGAAACGAAAGATAGAATGAAAGAAGGTATGAAAGCTAGAATGAAAGATATCAATTAAAAAAAGAAAGAAAAAAGTAATAAAGAAACTAAAGATAGAATGAGAGAAGATATGATAGCTAGAATGAAAGATATCAAGAAAGAAAGAAAGAAAGAAATCAATAAAGAAACTAAAGATAAAATGAGAGAAGGTATGAAATACATAATGAAATATATCAAGAAAGAAACAAAGAAAGTAACTAATAAAGAAACTAAAGATAGAATGAGAGAAGGTATGAAAGCTAGAATGAAACATATCAAGAAAGAATGAAAGAAACAAAGAAAGTAATTAATAAAGAAACTAAAGATAGAATGAAAGAAGGTTTGAATGCTAGAATGAAAGATATCAAGAAAGAATGAATGAAAGAAAGAAAGTAATAAAGAAACTAAAGAGAATGATTGAAGGTATGAAAGCTAGAATGTAAGATATCGAGAAAGAAAGAAATGAATGTAATTAAAAAAGAAACTAAAGATAGAATGAGAGAAGGTATGAAAGACAGAATCTAAGATATCAAGAAAGAAAGAAAGAAAGAAAAAACAAAGAACGAAAGTAATTAATTAAGAAACTAAAGATAGAATGAAAGAAGGTATGAAAGCTAGAATGAAAGATATCAATTAAAAAAAAGAAAGAAAGAAAGTAATAAAGAAACTAAAGATAGAATGAGAGAAGATATGATAGCTAGAATGAAAGATATCAAGAAAGAAAGAAAGAAAGAAATCAATAAAGAAACTAAAGATAAAATGAGAGAAGGTATGAAATCAAGAATGAAAGATATGAAGAAAGAAAGAGAGAAAGAAACTAATTAAGAAACTAAAGATAGAATGAGAGAGCGTAATAAAGCTAGAATGAAAGCTATCAAGAAGGAAAGAAAGAAAGAAAGAATGTAATAAAGAAACTAAAGATAGAATGAGAGAAGGTATGAATGCTAGAATAAAATATATCAAGAAAGAAAAAAGGAAGAAAGTAGAAACAAAGTAATAAAGAAACTAAAGATTGAATGAGTGAAGATATGAATGCTAGAATGAAAGATATCTAGAAAGAAATAAAAAAAGAAATTAAGTAGTAAAGAAACTAAAGATAGAATCAGAGAAGTTATGAGAGCTGGAATGAAAGATATCAAAAAAGAAAGAAAGAAAGAAAGAAAGAAGGAACGAAATAATTAATAAAGAAACTAAAGATAGAATGAAAGAAGGTATGAAAGCTAGAATGAAAGATATCAAGAAAGAAAGACAGAAAGAAAGTAATAAAGAAACTAAAGATAGAATGAGAGAAGGTATGAAAGCTGGAATGTAAGATATCAAGAAAGAAAGAAATGAAAGAAAGTAAAAAAAAACTAAAGATAGAATGAGAGAAGGTATGAAAGCTAGAATGAAAGATATCAAGAAAGAAAGAAAGAAAGTAACTAATAAAAAAACTAAAGATAGAATGAGAGAATGTATTAAAGCTAGAATGAAAGATATGAAGAGAGAAAGAAATGAAAGTATGTAAAAAAGAAACTAAAAATAGAAGGAGAGAAGGTATGAAAGATAGAATCTAAGAGATCAAGAAAGAAAGAAAAAAAGAAAGAAAGAAAGAACAAAAGGAATTAATAAAGAAACTAAAGATAGAATGAGTGAAGATATGACAGGTAGAATGAAAGATATCAAGAAAGAAAGAAAGAAAGAAAGAAAGAAAGATTGTAATAAAGAAAAACTAAAGATGAAATGAGAGAAGGTATGAAATACAGAATGAAATATATCAAGATAGAAAGAAAGAAAGTAACTAATAAAGAAAATAATGATAGAATGAGGGAAGTTATTAAATCTAGAATGAAAGAGAGAAGAAAGAAAGAAAGAAAGAAACTAATAAAGAAACTAAAGATAGAATGAGAGAAGGTATGAAAGCTAGAATGAAAGATATCAAGGAAGTAAGAAAAAAAGAAATCAATAAAGAAATTAAAGATGAAATGAGAGAAATATGAAACCTAGAATGAAAGATATGAAGAAAGAAAGAGAGAAAGAAAGTAACTAATAAAGAAACTAAAGATAGAATGAGAGAAGGTATGAAAGCTGGAATGTAAGATATCAAGAAAGAAAGAAATAAAAGTAAGTAAAATAGAAACTAAAGATAGAATGAGAGAAGGTATGATAGCTAGAATGAAAGATATCAAGGAAGTAAGAAAAAAAGAAATCAATAAAGAAATTAAAGTTGAAATGAGAGAAATATGAAACCTAGAATGAAAGATATCAAGAAAGAAAGAAAGTAATAAAGAAATTAAAGATAGAATGAGAGAAGGTATGAAAGCTGGAATGTAAGATATCAAGAAAGAAATAAATAAAAGTAAGTAAAAGAGAAACTAAAGATAGAATGAGAGAAGGTATGATAGCTAGAATGAATGATATCAAGGAAGAAAGAAAAAAAGAAATCAATAAAAAATTAAAGAGGAAATGAGAGAAATATGAAACCTAGAATGCAAGATATCAAGAAAGAAAGAAAGAAAGTAATAAAGAAACTAAAGATAGAATGAGAGAATGTATGGAAGCTACAATGAAACATATCGAGAAAGAAAGAAAGAAAGAAATCAATAAAGAAACTAAAGATAAAATGAGAGAAGGTATGAAATACATAATGAAATATATCAAGAAAGAAACAAAGAAAGTAACTAATAAAGAAACTAAAGATAGAATGAGAGAATGTATGAAAGCTAGAATGAAAGATATCAAGAGAGGAAAAAGGAAGAAAGTAGAAATGAAGTAATAAAGAAACTTAAGATAGAATGAGAGAAGATATGAAAGCTAGAATGAAAGATATCAGGAAAGAAAGAAAGAAAGAAAGTAGTAAAGAAACTAAAGATGAAATGAGAGAAGGTATGAAAGCTAGAATGAAAGATATCAATAAAAAAGAAAGAAAGAAAGAACGTAATAAAGAAACTAAAGATAGAATGAGAGAAGATATGAAAGCTAGAATGAAAGATATCAAGAAAGAAAGAAATAAAAGTAAGTAAAATAGAAACTAAAGATAGAATGAGAGAAGATATGATAGCTAGAATGAAAGATATCAAGAAAGAAAGAAATAAAAGTAAGTAAAATAGAAACTAAAGATAGAATGGGAGAAGGTATGTTAGCTAGAATGAAAGATATCAAGGAAGAAAGAAGAAAGAAATCAATAAAGAAATTAAAGAGGAAATGAGAGAAATATGAAACCTAGAATGCAAGATATCAAGAAAGAAAGAAAGAAAGTAATAAAGAAACTAAAGATAGAATGAGAGAATGTATGAAAGCTAGAATGAAAGATATCAAGAAAGAAAGAAAGAAATCAATAAAGAAACTAAAGATAAAATGAGAGAATGCATGAAATACATTATGAAATATATCAAAAAAGAAAAAAAGAAAGTAACTAATAAAGAAACTAAAGAAAGAATGAGAGAAGGTATGAAAGCTAGAATGAAAGATATCAAGAAAGAATGAAAGAAACAAAGAAAGTAATTAATAAAGAAACTAAAGATAGAAGGAAAGAAGGTATGAAAGCTAGAATGGAAGATATCAAGAAAGAATGAATGAAAGAAAGAAAGTCATAAAGAAACTAAAGAGAATGATTGAAGGTATGAAAGCTAGAATGTAAGATATCAAGAAAGAAAGAAATGAATGTAATTAAAAAAGAAACTAAAGATAGAATGAGAGAAGGTATGAAAGCTAGAATCTAAGATATCAAGAAAGAAAGAAAGAAAGAAAAAGGAAAGAACGAAAGTAATTAATAAATAAACTAAAGATAGAATGAAAGAAGGTATGAAAACTAGAATGAAAGATATCAATTAAAAAAAGAAAGAAAGAAAGTAATAAAGAAACTAAAGATAGAATGAGAGAAGATATGATAGCTAGAATGAAAGATATCAAGAAAGAAAGAAAGAAAGAAATCAATAAAGAAACTAAAGATAAAATGAGAGAAGGTATGAAATCGAGAACGAAAGATATGAAGAAAGAAAGAGAGAAAGAAAGTAACTAATAAAGAAACTAAAGATAGAATGAGAGAGCATATTAAAGCTAGAATGAAAGATATCAAGAAAGAAAGAAATGAAAGTAAGTAAAAAAGAAACTAAAGATAGAATGAGAGAACGTATGATAGCTAGAATGAAAGATTTCAAGGAAGATAGAAAAAAAGAAATCAATAAAGAAATTAAAGAGGAAATGAGAGAAATATGAAACCTAGAATGCAAGATATCAAGAAAGAAAGAAAGTAATAAAGAAACTAAAGATAGAATGAGAGAATGTATGAAAGCTGAAATGAAAGATATCAAGAAAGAAAGAAAGAAAGAAATCAATAAAGAAACTAAAGATAAAATGAGAGAAGGTATGAAATACATAATGAAATATATCAAGAAAGAAACAAAGAAAGTAACTAATAAAGAAACTAAAGATAGAATGAGAGAAGGTATGAGAGGTAGAATGAAACATATCAAGAAAGAATGAAAGAAACAAAGAAAGTAATTAATAAAGAAACTAAAGATAGAATGAAAGAAGGTATGAATGCTAGAATGAAAGATATCAAGAAAGAATGAATGAAAGAAAGAAAGTAATAAAGAAACTAAAGAGAATGATTGAAGGTATGAAAGCTAGAATGTAAGATATCAAGAAAGAAAGAAATGAATGTAATTAAAAAAGAAACTAAAGATAGAATGAGAGAAGGTATGAAAGACAGAATCTAAGATATCAAGAAAGAAAGAAAGAAAGAAAAAACAAAGAACGAAAGTAATTAATTAAGAAAGTAAAGATAGAATGAAAGAAGGTATGAAAGCTAGAATGAAAGATATCAATTAAAAAAAAGAAAGAAAGAAAGTAATAAAGAAACTAAAGATAGAATGAGAGAAGATATGATAGCTAGAATGAAAGATATCAAGAAAGAAAGAAAGAAAGAAATCAATAAAGAAACTAAAGATAAAATGAGAGAAGGTATGAAATCGAGAATGAAAGATATGAAGAAAGAAAGAGAGAAAGAAAGTAACTAATTAAGAAACTAAAGATAGAATGAGAGAGCGTATTAAAGCTAGAATGAAAGCTATCAAGAAAGAAAGAAAGAAAGTAAGAATGTAATAAAGAAACTAAAGATAGAATGAAAGAAGGTATGAATGCTAGAATAAAATATATCAAGAAAGAAAAAAGGAAGAAAGTAGAAACAAAGTAATAAAGAAACTAAAGATTGAATGAGTGAAGATATGAATGCTAGAATGAAAGAAATTTAGAAAGAAAAAAAATTAAGTAGTAAAGAAACTAAAGATAGAATCAGAGAAGTTATGAGAGCTGGAATGAAAGATATCAAAAAAGAAAGAAAGAAAGAAAGAAAGAAGGAACGAAATAATTAATAAAGAAACTAAAGATAGAATGAAAGAAGGTATGAAAGCTAGAATGAAAGATATCAAGAAAGAAAGACAGAAAGAAAGTAATAAAGAAACTAAAGATAGAATGAGAGAAGGTATGAAAGCTGGAATGTAAGATATCAAGAAAGAAAGAAATGAAAGAAAGTAAAAAAAAACTAAAGATAGAATGAGAGAAGGTATGAAAGCTAGAATGAAAGATATCAAGAATGAAAGAAAGAAAGTAACTAATAAAGAAACTAAAGATAGAATGAGAGAAGGTATTAAAGCTAGAATGAAAGATATCAAGAGAGAAAGAAATGAAAGTATGTAAAAAAGAAACTAAAAATAGAAGGAGAGAAGGTATGAAAGATAGAATCTAAGAGATCAAGAAAGAAAGAAAAAAAGAAAGAAAGAAAGAACAAAAGGAATTAATAAAGAAACTAAAGATAGAATGAGTGAAGATATGACAGGTAGAATGAAAGATATCAAGAAAGAAAGAAAGAAAGAAAGATTGTAATAAAGAAAAACTAAAGATGAAATGAGAGAAGGTATGAAATACCGAATGAAATATATCAAGATAGAAAGAAAGAAAGTAACTAATAAAGAAAATAAAGATAGAATGAGGGAAGTTATTAAATCTAGAATGAAAGATAGAAGAAAGAAAGAAAGAAAGAAACTAATAAAGAAACTAAAGATAGAATGAGAGAAGGTATGAAAGCTAGAATGAAAGATATCAAGGAAGTAAGAAAAAAAGAAATCAATAAAGAAATTAAAGATGAAATGAGAGAAATATGAAACCTAGAATGAAAGATATGAAGAAAGAAAGAGAGAAAGAAAGTAACTAATAAAGAAACTAAAGAGAGAATGAGAGAAGGTATGAAATAGATAATGAAATATATCAAGAAAGAAACAAAGAAAGTAACTAATAAAGAAACTAAAGATAGAATGAGAGAATGTATGAAAGCTAGAATGAAAGATATCAAGAAAAAAAAAGGAAGAAAGTAGAAATGAAGTAATAAAGAAACTTACGATAGAATGAGAGAAGATATGAAAGCTAGAATGAAAGATATCAGGAAAGAAAGAAAGAAAGAAAGTAGTAAAGAAACTAAAGATGAAATGAGAGAAGGTATGAAAGCTAGAATGAAAGATATCAATAAAAAAGAAAGAAAGAAAGAACGTAATAAAGAAACTAAAGAGAGAAGGAGAGAAGATATGAAAGCTAGAATGAAAGATATCAAGAAAGAAAGAAATAAAAGTAAGTAAAATAGAAACTAAAGATAGAATGAGAGAAGGTATGTTAGCTAGAATGAAAGATATCAAGGAAGAAAGAAAAAAAGAAATCAATAAAGAAATTAAAGAGGAAATGAGAGAAATATGAAACCTAGAATGCAGAATATCAAGAAAGAAAGAAAGAAAGTAATAAAGAAACTAAAGATAGAATGAGAGAATGTATGAAAGCTAGAATGAAAGATATCAAGAAAGAAAGAAAGAAATCAATAAAGAAACTAAAGATAAAATGAGAGAATGTATGAAATACATTATGAAATATATCAAAAAAGAAAAAAAGAAAGTAACTAATAAAGAAACTAAAGAAAGAATGAGAGAAGGTATGAAAGCTAGAATGAAAGATATCAAGAAAGAATGAAAGAAACAAAGAAAGTAATTAATAAAGAAACTAAAGATAGAATGAAAGAAGGTATGAAAGCTAGAATGGAAGATATCAAGAAAGAATGAATGAAAGAAAGAAAGTCATAAAGAAACTAAAGAGAATGATTGAAGGTATGAAAGCTAGAATGTAAGATATCAAGAAAGAAAGAAATGAATGTAATTAAAAAAGAAACTAAAGATAGAATGAGAGAAGGTATGAAAGATAGAATCTAAGATATCAAGAAAGAAAGAAAGAAAGAAAGAAAAAAGAAAGAACGAAAGTAATTAATAAAGAAACTAAAGATAGAATGAAAGAAGGTATGAAAGCTAGAATGAAAGATATCAATTAAAAAAAGAAAGAAAGAAAGTAATAAAGAAACTGAAGATAGAATCAGAGAAAATATGATAGCTAGAATGAAAGATATCAAGAAAGAAAGAAAGAAAGAAATCAATAAAGAAACTAAAGATAAAATGAGAGAAGGTATGAAGTCGAGAACGAAAGATATGAAGAAAGAAAGAGAGAAAGAAAGTAACTAATAAAGAAACTAAAGATAGAAAGAGAGAGCATATTAAAGCTAGAATGAAAGATATCAATAAAGAAAGAAATGAAAGTAAGTAAAAAAGAAACTAAAGATAGAATGAGAGACGGTATGATAGCTAGAATGAAAGATTTCAAGGAAGAAAGAAAAAAAGAAATCAATAAAGAAATTAAAGAGGAAATGAGAGAAATATGAAACCTAGAATGCAAGATATCAAGAAAGAAAGAAAGTAATAAAGAAACTAAAGATAGAATGAGAGAATGTATGAAAGCTGAAATGAAAGATATCAAGAAAGAAAGAAAGAAAGAAATCAATAAAGAAACTAAAGATAAAATGAGAGAAGATATGAAATACATAATGAAATATATCAAGAAAGAAACAAAGAAAGTAACTAATAAAGAAACTAAAGATAGAATGAGAGAAGGTATGAAAGCTAGAATGAAACATATCAAGAAAGAATGAAAGAAACAAAGAAAGTAATTAATAAAGAAACTAAAGATAGAATGAAAGAAGGTATGAATGCTAGAATGAAAGATATCAAGAAAGAATGAATGAAAGAAAGAAAGTAATAAAGAAACTAAAGAGAATGATAGAAGGTATGAAAGCTAGAATGTAAGATATCAAGAAAGAAAGAAATGAATGTAATTAAAAAAGAAACGAAAGATAGAATGAGAGAAGGTATGAAAGACAGAATCTAAGATATCAAGAAAGAAAGAAAGAAAGAAAAAAGAAAGAACGAAAGTAATTAATAAAGATGCTAAAGATAGAATGAAAGAAGGTATGAAAGCTAGAATGAAAGATATCAATTAAAAAAAGAAAGAAAGAAAGTAATAAAGAAACTAAAGATAGAATGAGAGAAGATATGATAGCTAGAATGAAAGATATCAAGAAAGAAAGAAAGAAAGAAATCAATAAAGAAACTAAAGATAAAATGAGAGAAGGTATGAAATCGAGAATGAAAGATATGAAGAAAGAAAGAGAGAAAGAAAGTAACTAATAAAGAAACTAAAGATAGAATGAGAGAGCTTATTAAAGCTAGAATGAAAGCTATCAAGAAAGAAAGAAAGAAAGAAAGAATGTAATAAAGAAACTAAAGATAGAATGAGAGAAGGTATGAATGCTAGAATTAAATATATCAAGAAAGAAAAAAGGAAGAAAGTAGAAACAAAGTAATAAAGAAACTAAAGATTGAATGAGTGAAGATATGAATACTAGAATGAAAGATATCTAGAAAGAAATAAAAAAAGAAATTAAGTAGTAAAGAAACTAAAGATAGAATCAGAGAAGTTATGAGAGCTGGAATGAAAGATATCAAAAAAGAAAGAAAGAAAGAAAGAAGGAACGAAATAATTAATAAAGAAACTAAAGATAGAATGAAAGAAGGTATGAAAGCTAGAATGAAAGATATCAAGAAAGAAAGACAGAAAGAAAGTAATAAAGAAACTAAAGATAGAATGAGAGAAGGTATGAAAGCTGGAATGTAAGATATCAAGATAGAAAGAAATGAAAGAAAGTAAAAAAAAAACTAAAGATAGAATGAGAGAAGGTATGAAAGCTAGAATGAAAGATATCAAGAAAGAAAGAAAGAAAGTAACTAATAAAGAAACTAAAGATAGAATGAGAGAAGGTATTAAAGCTAGAATGAAAGATATCAAGAGAGAAAGAAATGAAAGTATGTAAAAAAGAAACTAAAAATAGAATGAGAGAAGGTATGAAAGATAGAATCCAAGAGATCCAGAAAGAAAGAAAAAAAGAAAGAAAGAAAGAACGAAAGGAATTAATAAAGAAACTAAAGATAGAATGAGTGAAGATATGACAGGTAGAATGAAAGATATCAAGAAAGAAAGAAAGAAAGAAAGATTGTAATAAAGAAAAACTAAAGATGAAATGAGAGAAGGTATGAAATACAGAATGAAATATATCAAGATAAAAAGAAAGAAAGTAACTAATAAAGAAAATAAAGATAGAATGAGGGAAGTTATTAAATCTAGAATGAAAGATAGAAGAAAGAAAGAAACTAATAAAGAAACTAAAGATAGAATGAGAGAAGGTATGAAACTAGAATGAAAGATATCAAGGAAGTAAGAAAGAAATAAAAGTAAGTAAAATAGAAACTAAAGATAGAATGAGAGAAGGTATGATAGCTAGAATGAAAGATATCAAGGAAGTAAGAAAAAAAGAAATCATTAAAGAAATTAAAGATGAAATGAGAGAAATATGAAACCTAGAATGCAAGATATCAAGAAAGAAAGAAAGAAAGTAATAAAGAAACTAAAGATAGAATGAGAGAATGTATGAAAGCTACAATGAAAGATATCAAGAAAGAAAGAAAGAAAGAAATCAATAAAGAAACTAAAGATAAAATGAGAGAAGGTATGAAATACATAATGAAATATATCAAGAAAGAATCAAAGAAAGTAACTAATAAAGAAACTAAAGATAGAATGAGAGAATGTATGAAAGCTAGAATGAAAGATATCAAGAAAGGAAAAAGGAAGAAAGTAGAAATGAAGTAATAAAG
This sequence comes from Intellagama lesueurii, assembly GCA_037013535.1. NCBI lineage: Eukaryota > Metazoa > Chordata > Lepidosauria > Squamata > Agamidae > Intellagama > Intellagama lesueurii. The sequence continues at coordinate 176,418 of JBAJHW010000035.1, forward strand.
AAACTTAAGATAGAATGACAGAAGATATGAAAGCTAGAATGAAAGATATCAGGAAAGAAAGAAAGAAAGAAAGTAGTAAAGAAACTAAAGATGAAATGACAGAAGGTATGAAAGCTAGAATGAAAGATATCAATAAAAAAGAAAAAAAGAAAGAACCTAATAAAGAAACTAAAGATAGAATGAGAGAAGATATGAAAGCTAGAATGAAAGATATCAAGAAAGAAAGAAATAAAAGTAAGTAAAATAGAAACTAAAGATAGAATGAGAGAAGGTATGTTAGCTAGAATGAAAGATATCAAGGAAGAAAGAAAAAAAGAAATCAATAAAGAAATTAAAGAGGAAATGAGAGAAATATGAAACCTAGAATGCAAGATATCAAGAAAGAAAGAAAGAAAGTAATAAAGAAACTAAAGATAGAATGAGAGAATGTATGAAAGCTAGAATGAAAGATATCAAGAAAGAAAGAAAGAAATCAATAAAGAAAATAAAGATAAAATGAGAGAATGTATGAAATACATTATGAAATATATCAAAAAAGAAAAAAAGAAAGTAACTAATAAAGAAACTAAAGAAAGAATGAGAGAAGGTATGAAAGCTAGAATGAAAGATATCAAGAAAGAATGAAAGAAACAAAGAAAGTAATTAATAAAGAAACTAAAGATAGAATGAAAGAAGGTATGAAAGCTAGAATGGAAGATATCAAGAAAGAATGAATGAAAGAAAGAAAGTCATAAAGAAACTAAAGAGAATGATTGAAGGTATGAAAGCTAGAATGTAAGATATCAAGAAAGAAAGAAATGAATGTAATTAAAAAAGAAACTAAAGATAGAATGAGAGAAGGTATGAAAGATAGAATCTAAGATATCAAGAAAGAAAGAAAGAAAGAAAGAAAAAAGAAAGAACGAAAGTAATTAATAAAGAAACTAAAGATAGAATGAAAGAAGGTATGAAAGCTAGAATGAAAGATATCAATTAAAAAAAGAAAGAAAGAAAGTAATAAAGAAACTGAAGATAGAATCAGAGAAAATATGATAGCTAGAATGAAAGATATCAAGAAAGAAAGAAAGAAAGAAATCAATAAAGAAACTAAAGATAAAATGAGAGAAGGTATGAAGTCGAGAACGAAAGATATGAAGAAAGAAAGAGAGAAAGAAAGTAACTAATAAAGAAACTAAAGATAGAAAGAGAGAGCATATTAAAGCTAGAATGAAAGATATCAAGAAAGAAAGAAATGAAAGTAAGTAAAAAAGAAACTAAAGATAGAATGAGAGACGGTATGATAGCTAGAATGAAAGATTTCAAGGAAGAAAGAAAAAAAGAAATCAATAAAGAAATTAAAGAGGAAATGAGAGAAATATGAAACCTAGAATGCAAGATATCAAGAAAGAAAGAAAGTAATAAAGAAACTAAAGATAGAATGAGAGAATGTATGAAAGCTGAAATGAAAGATATCAAGAAAGAAAGAAAGAAAGAAATCAATAAAGAAACTAAAGATAAAATGAGAGAAGATATGAAATACATAATGAAATATATCAAGAAAGAAACAAAGAAAGTAACTAATAAAGAAACTAAAGATAGAATGAGAGAAGGTATGAAAGCTAGAATGAAACATATCAAGAAAGAATGAAAGAAACAAAGAAAGTAATTAATAAAGAAACTAAAGATAGAATGAAAGAAGGTATGAATGCTAGAATGAAAGATATCAAGAAAGAATGAATGAAAGAAAGAAAGTAATAAAGAAACTAAAGAGAATGATAGAAGGTATGAAAGCTAGAATGTAAGATATCAAGAAAGAAAGAAATGAATGTAATTAAAAAAGAAACGAAAGATAGAATGAGAGAAGGTATGAAAGACAGAATCTAAGATATCAAGAAAGAAAGAAAGAAAGAAAAAAGAAAGAACGAAAGTAATTAATAAAGATGCTAAAGATAGAATGAAAGAAGGTATGAAAGCTAGAATGAAAGATATCAATTAAAAAAAGAAAGAAAGAAAGTAATAAAGAAACTAAAGATAGAATGAGAGAAGATATGATAGCTAGAATGAAAGATATCAAGAAAGAAAACAAGAAAGAAATCATTAAAGAAACTAAAGATAAAATGAGAGAAGGTATTAAAGCTAGAATGAAAGCTATCAAGAAAGAAAGAAAGAAAGAATGTAATAAAGAAACTAAAGATAGAATGAGAGAAGGTATGAATGCTAGAATTAAATATATCATGAAAGAAAAAAGGAAGAAAGTAGAAACAAAGTAACAAAGAAACTAAAGACTGAATGAGTGAAGATATGAATGCTAGAATGATAGATATCTAGAAAGAAATAAAAAAAGAAATTAAGTAGTAAAGAAACTAAAGATAGAATGAAAGAAGGTATGAAAGCTAGAATGAAAGATATCAAGAAAGAAAGAAAGAAAGAAAGTAATAAAGAAACTAAAGATAGAATGAGAGAAGGTATGAAAGCTGGAATGTAAGATATCAAGAAAGAAAGAAATGAAAGAAAGTAAAAAAAAACTTAAGATAGAAAGAGAGAAGGTATGAAAGCTAGAATGAAAGATATCAAGAAACAAAGAAAGAAAGTAACTAATAAAGAAACTAAAGATAGAATGAGAGAAGGTATTAAAGCTAGAATGAAAGATATCAAGAGAGAAAGAAATGAAAGTATGTAAAAAAGAAACTAAAAATAGAATGAGAGAAGGTATGAAAGATAGAATCTAAGAGATCAAGAAAGAAAGAAAAAAAGAAAGAAAGAAAGAACGAAAGGAATTAATAAAGAAACTAAAGATAGAGTGAGTGAAGATATGACTGGTAGAATGAAAGATATCAAGAAAGAAAGAAAGAAAGAAAGATTGTAATAAAGAAAAACTAAAGATGAAATGAGAGAAGGTATGAAATACAGAATGAAATATATCAAGATAGAAAGAAAGAAAGTAAATAATAAAGAAAATAAAGATAGAATGAGGGAAGTTATTAAATCTAGAATGAAAGATAGAAGAAAGAAAGAAAGAAAGAAACTAATAAAGAAACTAAAGATAGAATGAGAGAAGGTATGAAAGCTAGAATGAAAGATATCAAGGAAGTAAGAAAAAAAGAAATCAATAAAGAAATTAAAGATGAAATGAGAGAAATATGAAACCTAGAATGAAAGATATGAAGAAAGAAAGAGAGAAAGAAAGTAACTAATAAAGAAACTAAAGATAGAATGAGAGAAGGTATGAAAGCTGGAATGTAAGATATAAAGAAAGAAAGAAATAAAAGTAAGTAAAATAGAAACTAAAGATAGAATGAGAGAAGGTATTATAGCTAGAATGAAAGATATGAAGGAAGGAAGAAAAAAAGAAATCAATAAAGAAATTAAAGATGAAATGAGAGAAATATGAAACCTAGAATGAAAGATATCAAGAAAGAAAGAAAGAAAGAAAGTAATAAAGAAACTAAAGATAGAATGAGAGAAGGTATGAAAGCTACAATGAAAGATATCAAGAAAGAAAGAAAGAAAGAAATCAATAAAGAAATTAAAGATGAAATGAGAGAAATATGAAACCTAGAATGAAAGATATCATGAAAGAAAGAAAGAAAGAAAGTAATAAAGAAACTAAAGATAGAATGAGAGAAGGTATGAAAGCTAGAATGAAAGATATCAAGGAAAAGAAAAAAAGAAATCAATAAAGAAATTAAAGATGAAATGAGAGAAATATGAAACCTAGAATGAAAGATATGAAGAAAGAAAGAGAGAAAGAAAGTAACTAATAAAGAAACTAAAGATAGAATGAGAGAAGGTATGAAAGCTGCAATGTAAGATATAAAGAAAGAAAGAAATAAAAGTAAGTAAAATAGAAACTAAAGATAGAATGAGAGAAGGTATGATAGCTAGAATGAAAGATATCAAGGAAGGAAGAAAAAAAGAAATCAATAAAGAAATTAAAGATGAAATGAGAGAAATATGAAACCTAGAATGAAAGATATCAAGAAAGAAAGAAAGAAAGAAAGTAATAAAGAAACTAAAGATAGAATGAGAGAAGGTATGAAAGCTACAATGAAAGATATCAAGAAAGAAAGAAAGAAAGAAATCAATAAAGAAACTAAAGATAAAATGAGAGAAGGTATGAAATACATAATGAAATATATCAAGAAAGAAACAAAGAAAGTAACTAATAAAGAAACTAAAGATAGAATGAGAGAATGTATGAAAGCTAGAATGAAAGATATCGAGAAAGGAAAAAGGAAGAAAGTAGAAATGAAGTAATAAAGAAACTTAAGATAGAATGAGAGAAGATATGAAAGCTAGAATGAAAGATATCAGGAAAGAAAGAAAGAAAGAAAGTAGTAAAGAAACTAAAGATGAAATGAGAGAAGGTATGAAAGCTAGAATGAAAGATATCAATAAAAAAGAAAGAAAGAAAGAACGTAATAAGGAAACTAAAGATAGAATGAGAGAAGATATGAAAGCTAGAATGAAAGATATCAAGAAAGAAAGAAATAAAAATAAGTAAAATAGAAACTAAAGATAGAATGAGAGAAGGTATGTTAGCTAGAATGAAAGATATCAAGGAAGAAAGAAAAAAAGAAATCAATAAAGAAATTAAAGAGGAAATGAGAGAAATATGAAACCTAGAATGCAAGATATCAAGAAAGAAAGAAAGAAAGATATAAAGAAATTAAAGAGGAAATGAGAGAAATATGAAACCTAGAATGAAAGATATCAAGAAAGAAAGAAAGAAATCAATAAAGAAACTAAAGATAAAATGAGAGAATGTATGAAATACATTATGAAATACATCAAAAAAGAAAAAAGAAAGTAACTAATAAAGAAACTAAAGAAAGAATGAGATAAGGTATGAAAGCTAGAATGAAAGATATCAAGAAAGAATGAAAGAAACAAAGAAAGTAATTAATAAAGAAACTAAAGATAGAATGAAAGAAGGTATGAAAGCTAGAATGGAAGATATCAAGAAAGAATGAATGAAAGAAAGAAAGTCATAAAGAAACTAAAGAGAATGATTGAAGGTATGAAAGCTAGAATGTAAGATATCAAGAAAGAAAGAAATGAATGTAATTAAAAAAGAAACTAAAGATAGAATGAGAGAAGGTATGAAAGATAGAATCTAAGATATCAAGAAAGAAAGAAAGAAAGAAAAAAGAAAGAACGAAAGTAATTAATAAAGAAACTAAAGATAGAATGAAAGAAGGTATGAAAGCTAGAATGAAAGATATCAATTAAAAGAAAGAAAGAAAGAAAGTAATAAAGAAACTAAAGATAGAATGAGAGAAGATATGATAGCTAGAATGAAAGATATCAAGAAAGAAAGAAAGAAAGAAATCAATAAAGAAACTAAAGATAAAATGAGAGAAGGTATGAAATCGAGAACGAAAGATATGAAGAAAGAAAGAGAGAAAGAAAGTAACTAATAAAGAAACTAAAGATAGAATGAGAGAGCGTATTAAAGCTAGAATGAAAGATATCAAGAAAGAAAGAAAGAAAGTAAGTAATAAAGAAACTAAAGATAGAATGAGAGAAGGTATGAAAGCTGGAATGTAAGATATCAAGAAAGAAAGAAATAAAAGTAAGTAAAATAGAAACTAAAGATAGAATGAGAGAAGGTATGATAGCTAGAATTAATGAAATCAAGGAAGAAAGAAAAAAAGAAATCAATAAAGAAATTAAAGAGGAAATGAGAGAAATATGAAACCTACAATGCAAGATATCAAGAAAGAAAGAAAGAAAGTAATAAAGAAACTAAAGATAGAATGAGAGAATGTATGAAAGCTAGAATGAAAGATATCAAGAAAGAAAGAAAGAAAGAAATCAATAAAGAAACTAAAGATAAAATGAGAGAAGGTATGAAATCGAGAATGAAAGATATGAAGAAAGAAAGAGAGAAAGAAAGTAACTAATAAAGAAACTAAAGATAGAATGAGAGAGCGTATTAAAGCTATAATGAAAGATATCAAGAAAGAAAGAAATGAAAGTAAGTAAAAAAGAAACTAAAGATAGAATGAGAGAAGGTATGAAAGCTAGAATGAAAGATATCAAGAAAGAAAGAAAGAAATCACTAGAGAAACTAAAGATGAAATGAGAGAAGGTATGAAAGCTAGAATGAAAGATATCAAGAAAGAAAGTAATAAGAAACTAAAGATACAATGAGAGAAGATATTAAAGCTAGAATGAAAGATATCAAGAAAGAAAGAAAGAAAATAAGAAAGTAATTTAGAAACTAAAGATGGAACGAGAGAAGATATGCGAGCTAGAATGAAAGCTATAAAGAACGAAAGAAAGAAAGAAAGAATGTAATAAAGAAACTAAAGATAGAATGAGAGAAGGAATGAATGCTAGAATTAAATATATCAAGAAAGAAAAAAGGAAGAAAGTAGAAACAAAGTAATAAAGAAACTAAAGATTGAATGAGTGAAGATATGAATGCTAGAATGAAAGATATCTAGAAAGAAATAAAAAAAGAAATTAAGTAGTAAAGAAACTAAAGATAGAATCAGAGAAGTTATGAGAGCTGGAATGAAAGATATCAAAAAAGAAAGAAGGAAAGAAAGAAGGAACGAAAGTAATTAATAAAGAAACTAAAGATAGAATGAAAGAAGGTATGAAAGCTAGAATGAAAGATATCAAGAAAGAAAGAAAGAAAGAAAGTAATAAAGAAACTAAAGATAGAATGAGAGAAGGTATGAAAGATAGAATCTACGATATCCAGAAAAAAAGAAAGAAAGAAAAAAGAAAGAATGAAAGTAATTAATAAAGAAACTAAAGATAGAATGAAAGAAGTTATGAAAGCTAGAATGAAAGATATCAATTAAAAGAAAGAAAGAAAGAAAGTAATAAAGAAACTAAAGACAGAATGAGAGAAGATATGATAGCTAGAATGAATGATATCAAGGAAGAAAGAAAAAAAAAATCAATAAAGAAACTAAAGAGGAAATGAGAGAAATATGAAACCTAGAATGAAAGATATGAAGAAAGAAAGTAAGTAATAAAGAAACTAAAGATAGAATGAGAGAATATATGAAAGCTAGAATGAAAGATATCAAGAAAGAAAGAAAGAAAGAAATCAATAAAGAAACTAAAGATAAAATGAGAGAATGTATGAAATACATTATGAAATATATCAAGAAAGAAACAAAGAAAGTAACTAATAAAGAAACTAAAGAAAGAATGAGAGAAGGTATGAAAGCAAGAATGAAAGATATCAAGAATGAAAGAAACAAAGAAAGTAATTAATAAAGAAACTAAAGATAGATTGAAAGAAGGTATGAATGCTAGAATGAAAGATATCAAGAAAGAATGAATGAAAGAAAGAAAGTAATAAAGAAACTAAAGAGAATGATTGAAGGTATGAAAGCTAGAATGTAAGATATCAAGAAAGAAAGAAATGAATGTAATTAAAAAAGAAACTAAAGGTAGAATGAGAGAAGGTATGAAAGACAGAATCTAAGATATCAAGAAAGAAAGAAAGAAAGAAAAAAAGAAAGAACGAAAGTTATTAATAAAGAAACTAAAGATAGAATGAAAGAAGGTATGAATGCTAGAATGAAAGATATCAATTAAAAAAAGAAAGAAAGAAAGTAATAAAGAAACTAAAGATAGAATGAGAGAAGATATGATAGCTAGAATGAAAGTAATCAAGAAAGAAAAAAAGAAAGAAATCAATAAAGAAACTAAAGATAAAATGAGAGAAGGTATGAAATCGAGAACGAAAGATATGAAGAAAGAAAGAGAGAAAGAAAGTAACTAATAAAGAAACTAAAGATAGAATGAGAGACCATATTAAAGCTAGAATGAAAGATATCAAGAAAGAAAGAAATGAAAGTAAGTAAAAAAGAAACTAAAGATAGAATGAGAGAAGGTATGATAGCTAGAATGAAAGATTTCAAGGAAGAAAGAAAAAAAGAAATCAATAAAGATATTAAAGAGGAAATGAGAGAAATATGAAACCTAGAATGCAAGATATCAAGAAAGAAAGAAAGTAATAAAGAAACTAAAGATAGAATGAGAGAATGTATGAAAGCTGAAATGAAAGATATCTAGAAAGAAAGAAAGAAAGAAATCAATAAAGAAACTAAAGATAAAATGAGAGAAGGTATGAAATACATAATGAAATATATCAAGAAAGAAAAAAAGAAAGTAACTAATAAAGAAACTAAAGATAGAATGAGAGAAGGTATGAAAGCTAGAATGAAACATATCAAAAAAGAATGAAAGAAACAAAGAAAGTAATTAATAAAGAAACTAAAGATAGAATGAAAGAAGGTATGAATGCTAGAATGAAAGATATCAAGAAAGAATGAATGAAAGAAAGAAAGTAATAAAGAAACTAAAGAGAATGATTGAAGGTATGAAAGCTAGAATGTAAGATATCAAGAAAGAAAGAAATGAATGTAATTAAAAAAGAAACTAAAGATAGAATGAGAGAAGGTATGAAAGACAGAATCTAAGATATCAAGAAAGAAAGAAAGAAAGAAAAAAAGAAAGAACGAGAGTTATTAATAAAGAAACTAAAGATAGAATGAAAGAAGGTATGAAAGCTAGAATGAAAGATATCAATTAAAAAAAGAAAGAAAGTAATAAAGAAACTAAAGATAGAATGAGAGAAGATATGATAGCTAGAATGAAAGTAATCAAGAAAGAAAAAAAGAAAGAAATCAAAAGAAACTAAAGATAAAATGAGAGAAGGTATGAAATCGAGAACGAAAGATATGAAGAAAGAAAGAGAGAAAGAAAGTAACTAATAAAGAAACTAAAGATAGAATGAGAGACCATATTAAAGCTAGAATGAAAGATATCAAGAAAGAAAGAAATGAAAGTAAGTAAAAAAGAAACTAAAGATAGAATGAGAGAAGGTATGATAGCTAGAATGAAAGATTTCAAGGAAGAAAGAATAAAAGAAATCAATAAAGAAATTAAAGAGGAAATGAGAGAAATATGAAACCTAGAATGCAAGATATCAAGAAAGAAAGAAAGTAATAAAGAAACTAAAGATAAAATGAGAGAAGGTATGAAATCGAGAATGAAAGATATGAAGAAAGAAAGAGAGAAAGAAAGTAACTAATAAAGAAACTAAAGATAGAATGAGAGAGCGTATTAAAGCTAGAATGAAAGCTATCAAGAAAGAATGAATGAAAGAAAGAAAGTAATAAAGAAACTAAAGAGAATGATTGAAGGTATGAAAGCTAGAATGTAAGATATCAGGAAACAAACAAAGAAAGTAACTAATAAAGAAACTAAAGATAGAATGAGAGAAGGTATGAAAGCTAGAATGAAACATATCAAAAAAGAATGAAAGAAACAAAGAAAGTAATTAATAAAGAAACTAAAGATAGAATGAAAGAAGGTATGAATGCTAGAATGAAAGATATCAAGAAAGAATGAATGAAAGAAAGAAAGTAATAAAGAAACTAAAGAGAATGATTGAAGGTATGAAAGCTAGAATGTAAGATATCAAGAAAGAAAGAAATGAATGTAATTAAAAAAGAAACTAAAGATAGAATGAGAGAAGGTATGAAAGAAAGAATCTAAGATATCAAGAAAGAAAGAAAGAAAGAAAAAAGAAAGAACGAAAGTAATTAATAAAGAAACTAAAGATAGAATGAAAGAAGGTATGAAAGCTAGAATGAAAGATATCAATTTAAAAAAAGAAAGAAAGTAGTAAAGAAACTAAAGATAGAATGAGAGAAGATATGATAGCTAGAATGAAAGATATCAAGAAAGAAAGAAAGAAAGAAATCAATAAAGAAACTAAAGATAAAATGAGAGATGGTATGAAATCGAGAATGAATGATATGAAGAAAGAAAGAGAGAAAGAAAGTAACTAATAAAGAAACTAAAGATAGAATGAGAGAGCGTATTAAAGCTAGAATGAAAGATATCAAGAAAGAAAGAAAGAAAGTAAGTAATAAAGAAACTAAAGATAGAATGAGAGAAGGTATGAAAGCTGGAATGTAAGATATCAAGAAAGAAAGAAATAAAAGTAAGTAAAATAGAAAGTAAAGATAGAATGAGAGAAGGTATGATAGCTAGAATGAATGAAATCAAGGAAGAAAGAAAAAAAGAAATCAATAAAGAAATTAAAGAGGAAATGAGAGAAATATGAAACCTACAATGCAAGATATCAAGAAAGAAAGAAAGAAAGTAATAAAGAAACTAAAGAAAGAATGAGAGAATGTATGAAAGCTAGAATGAAAGATATCAAGAAAGAAAGAAAGAAAGAAAGAAATCAATAAAGAAACTAAAGATAAAATGAGAGAAGGTATGAAATCGAGAATGAAAGATAAGAAGAAAGAAAGAGAGAAAGAAAGTAACTAATAAAGAAACTAAAGATAGAATGAGAGAGCGTATTAAAGCTATAATGAAAGATATCAAGAAAGAAAGAAAGAAATCACTAGAGAAACTAAAGATAGAATGAGAGAAGGTATGAAAGCTAGAATGAAAGATATCAAGAAAGAAAGAAAGAAATCACTAGAGAAACTAAAGATGAAATGAGAGAAGGTATGAAAGCTAGAATGAAAGATATCAAGAAAGAAAGTAATAAGAAACTAAAGATACAATGAGAGAAGATATTAAAGCTAGAATGAAAGATATCAAGAAAGAAAGAAAGAAAATAAGAAAGTAATTTAGAAACTAAAGATGGAACGAGAGAAGATATGCGAGCTAGAATCAAAGCTATCAAGAAAGAAAGAAAGAAAGAAAGAAAGAATGTAATAAAGAAACTAAAGATAGAATGAGAGAAGGAATGAATGCTAGAATTAAATATATCAAGAAAGAAAAAAGGAAGAAAGTAGAAACAAAGTAATAAAGAAACTAAAGATTGAATGAGTGAAGATATGAATGCTAGAATGAAAGATATCTAGAAAGAAATAAAAAAAGAAATTAAGTAGTAAAGAAACTAAAGATAGAATCAGAGAAGTTATGAGAGCTGGAATGAAAGATATCAAAAAAGAAAGAAAGAAAGAAAGAAGGAACGAAAGTAATTAATAAAGAAACTAAAGATAGAATGAAAGAAGGTATGAAAGCTAGAATGAAAGACATCAAGAAAGAAAGAAAGAAAGAAAGTAATAAAGAAACTAAAGATAGAATGAGAGAAGGTATGAAAGATAGAATGAAAGATATCAATTAAAAAAAAGAAAGAAAGAAAGTAATAAAGAAACTAAAGACAGAATGAGAGAAGATATGATAGCTAGAATGAATGATATCAAGGAAGAAAGAAAAAAAGAAATCAATAAAGAAACTAAAGAGGAAATGAGAGAAATATGAAACCTAGAATGAAAGATATGAAGAAAGAAAGTAAGTAATAAAGAAACTAAAGATAGAATGAGAGAATATAAGAAAGCTAGAATGAAAGATAGAAAGAAACAAAGAAAGAAATCAATAAAGAAACTAAAGATAAAATGAGAGAATGTATGAAATACATTATGAAATATATCAAGAAAGAAACAAAGAAAGTAACTAATAAAGAAACTAAAGAAAGAATGAGAGAAGGTATGAAAGCAAGAATGAAAGATATCAAGAATGAAAGAAACAAAGAAAGTAATTAATAAAGAAACTAAAGATAGAATGAAAGAAGGTATGAATGCTAGAATGAAAGATATGAAGAAAGAATGAATGAAAGAAAGAAAGTAATAAAGAAACTAAAGAGAATGATTGAAGGTATGAAAGCTAGAATGTAAGATATCAAGAAAGAAAGAAATGAATGTAATTAAAAAAGAAACTAAAGGTAGAATGAGAGAAGGTATGAAAGACAGAATCTAAGATATCAAGAAAGAAAGAAAGAAAGAAAAAAAGAAAGAACGAAAGTTATTAATAAAGAAACTAAAGATAGAATGAAAGAAGGTATGAAAGCTAGAATGAAAGATATCAATTAAAAAAAGAAAGAAAGAAAGTAATAAAGAAACTAAAGATAGAATGAGAGAAGATATGATAGCTAGAATGAAAGTAATCAAGAAAGAAAAAAAGAAAGAAATCAATAAAGAAACTAAAGATAAAATGAGAGAAGGTATGAAATCGAGAACGAAAGATATGAAGAAAGAAAGAGAGAAAGAAAGTAACTAATAAAGAAACTAAAGATAGAATGAGAGACCATATTAAAGCTAGAATGAAAGATATCAAGAAAGAAAGAAATGAAAGTAAGTAAAAAAGAAACTAAAGATAGAATGAGAGAAGGTATGATAGCTAGAATGAAAGATTTCAAGGAAGAAAGAAAAAAAGAAATCAATAAAGAAATTAAACTGGAAATGAGAGAAATATGAAACCTAGAATGCAAGATATCAAGAAAGAAAGAAAGTAATAAAGAAACTAAAGATAGAATGAGAGAATGTATGAAAGCTGAAATGAAAGATATCTAGAAAGAAAGAAAGAAAGAAATCAATAAAGAAACTAAAGATAAAATGAGAGAAGGTATGAAATACATAATGAAATATATCAAGAAAGAAAAAAAGAAAGTAACTAATAAAGAAACTAAAGATAGAATGAGAGAAGGTATGAAAGCTAGAATGAAACATATCAAAAAAGAATGAAAGAAACAAAGAAAATAATTAATAAAAAAACTAAAGAAAGAATGAAAGAAGGTATGAATGCTAGAATGAAGGATATCAAGAAAGAATGAAAGAAAGAAAGAAAGTAATAAAGAAACTAAAGAGAATGATTGAAGGTATGAAAGCTAGAATGTAAGATATCAAGAAAGAAAGAAATGAATGTAATTAAAAAAGAAACTAAAGATAGAATGAGAGAAGGTATGAAAGACAGAAACTAAGATATCAAGAAAGAAAGAAAGAAAGAAAAAAAGAAAGAACGAGAGTTATTAATAAAGAAACTAAAGATAGAATGAAAGAAGGTATGAAAGCTAGAATGAAAGATATCAATTAAAAAAAGAAAGAAAGTAATAAAGAAACTAAAGATAGAATGAGAGAAGATATGATAGCTAGAATGAAAGTAATCAAGAAAGAAAAAAAGAAAGAAATCAATAAAGAAACTAAAGATAAAATGAGAGAAGGTATGAAATCGAGAACGAAAGATATGAAGAAAGAAAGAGAGAAAGAAAGTAACTAATAAAGAAACTAAAGATAGAATGAGAGACCATATTAAAGCTAGAATGAAAGATATCAAGAAAGAAAGAAATGAAAGTAAGTAAAAAAGAAACTAAAGATAGAATGAGAGAAGGTATGATAGCTAGAATGAAAGATTTCAAGGAAGAAAGAATAAAAGAAATCAATAAAGAAATTAAAGAGGAAATGAGAGAAATATGAAACCTAGAATGCAAGATATCAAGAAAGAAAGAAAGTAATAAAGAAATTAAAGATAGAATGAGAGAATGTATGAAAGCTGAAATGAAAGATATCTAGAAAGAAAGAAAGAAAGAAATCAATAAAGAAACTAAAGATAAAATGAGAGAAGGTATGAAATACATAATGAAATATATCAAGAAAGAAACAAAGAAAGTAACTAATAAAGAAACTAAAGATAGAATGAGAGAAGGTATGAAAGCTAGAATGAAACATATCAAAAAAGAATGAAAGAAACAAAGAAAGTAATTAATAAAGAAACTAAAGATAGAATGAAAGAAGGTATGAATGCTAGAATGAAAGATATCAAGAAAGAATGAATGAAAGAAAGAAAGTAATAAAGAAACTAAAGAGAATGATTGAAGGTATGAAAGCTAGAATGTAAGATATCAAGAAAGAAAGAAATGAATGTAATTAAAAAAGAAACTAAAGATAGAATGAGAGAAGGTATGAAAGACAGAATCTAAGATATCAAGAAAGAGAGAAAGAAAGAAAAAAAGAAAGAACGAAAGTAATTAATAAAGAAACTAAAGATAGAATGAAAAAAGGTATGAAAGCTAGAATGAAAGATATCAATTAAAAAAAAGAAAGAAAGAAAGTAATAAAGAAACTAAAGATAGAATGAGAGCAGATATGATAGCTAGAATGAAAGTTATCAAGAAAGAAAGAAAGAAAGAAATCAATAAAGAAACTAAAGATAAAATGAGAGAAGGTATGAAATCGAGAATGAAAGATATGAAGAAAGAAAGAGAGAAAGAAAGTAACTAATAAAGAAACTAAAGATAGAATGAGAGAGCGTATTAAAGCTAGAATGAAAGATATCAAGAAAGAAAGAAATGAAAGTAAGTAAAAAAGAAACTAAAGATAGAATGAGAGAAGGTATGATAGCTGGAATGAAAGATTTCAAGGAAGAAAGAAAAAAAGAAATCAATAAAGAAAATAAAGAGGAAATGAGAGAAATATGAAACCTAAAATGCAAGATATCAAGAAAGAAAGAAAGTAATAAAGAAACTAAAGATAGAATGAGAGAATGTATGAAAGCTAGAATGAAATATATCAAGAATGAAACAAAGAAAGTAACTAATAAAGAAACTAAAGATAGAATGAGAGAAGGTATGAAAGCTAGAATGAATGATATCAAGAAAGAATGAAAGAAACAAAGAAAGTAATTAATAAAGAAACGAAAGATAGAATGAAAGAAGGTATGAATGCTAGAATGAAAGATATCAAGAAAGAATGAAAGAAAGAAAAAAAGTAATAAAAAAACTAAAGAGAATGATTGAAGGTATGAAAGCTAGAATGTAAGATATCAAGAAAGAAAGAAAGAAAGAAATCAATAAAGAAACTAAAGATAAAATGAGAGAAGGTATGAAATACATAATGAAATATATCAAGAATGAAACAAAGAAAGTAACTAATAAAGAAACTAAAGATAGAATGAGAGAAGGTATGAAAGCTAGAATGAATGATATCAAGAAAGAATGAAAGAAACAAAGAAAGTAATTAATAAAGAAACGAAAGATAGAATGAAAGAAGGTATGAATGCTAGAATGAAAGATATCAAGAAAGAATGAAAGAAAAAAAAAGGTAATAAAAAAACTAAAGAGAATGATTGAAGGTATGAAAGCTAGAATGTAAGATATCAAGAAAGAAAGAAATGAATGTAATTAAAAAAGAAACTAAAGATAGAATGAGAGAAGGTATGAAAGCTAGAATGAAAGATATCAATTAAAAAAAAGAAAGAAAGTAGTAAAGAAACTAAAGATAGAATGAGAGAAGATATGATAGCTAGAATGAAAGATCAAGAAAGAAAGAAAGAAAGAAATCAATAAAGAAACTAAAGATAAAATGAGAGACGGTATGAAATCGAGAATGAAAGATATGAAGAAAGAAAGAGAGAAAGAAAGTAACTAATAAAGAAACTAAAGATAGAATGAGAGAGCGTATTAAAGCTAGAATGAAAGATATCAAGAAAGAAAGAAAGAAAGTAAGTAATAAAGAAACTAAAGATAGAATGAGAGAAGGTATGAAAGCTGGAATGTAAGATATCAAGAAAGAAAGAAATAAAAGTAAGTAAAATAGAAACTAAAGATAGAATGAGAGAAGGTATGATAGCTAGAATGAATGATATCAAGGAAGAAAGAAAAAAAGAAATCAATAAAGAAATTAAAGAGGAAATGAGAGAAATATGAAACCTAGAATGCAAGATATCAAGAAAGAAAGAAAGAAAGTAATAAAGAAACTATAGATAGAATGAGAGAATGTATGAAAGCTACAATGAAAGATATCAAGAAAGAAAGAAAGAAAGAAATCAATAAAGAAACTAAAGATAAAATGAGAGAAGGTATGAAATACATAATGAAATATATCTAGAAAGAAACAAAGAAAGTAACTAATAAAGAAACTAAAGATAGAATGAGAGAATGTATGAAAGCTAGAATGAAAGATATCAAGAAAGAATGAAAGAAACAAAGAAAGTAATTAATAAAGAAACTAAAGATAGAATGAGAGAAGATATGATAGCTAGAATGAAAGATATCAAGAAATAAAGAAAGAAAGAAATCAATGAAGAAACTAAAGATAAAATGAGAGAAGGTATGAAATCGAGAATAAAAGATATGAAGAAAGAAAGAGAGAAAGAAAGTAACTAATAAAGAAACTAAAGATAGAATGAGAGAGCGTATTAAAGCTATAATGAAAGATATCAAGAAAGAAAGAAATGAAAGTAAGTAAAAAAGAAACTAAAGATAGAATGAGAGAATTTATGAAAGCTAGAATGAAAGATATCAAGAAAGAAAGAAAGAAATCACTAGAGAAACTAAAGATGAAATGAAAGAAGGTATGAAAGCTAGAATGAAAGATATCAAGAAAGAAAGTAATAAGAAACTAAAGATACAATGAGAGAAGGTATTAAAGCTAGAATGAAAGATATCAAGAAAGAAAGAAAGAAAATAAGAAAGTAATTTAGAAACTAAAGATGGAACGAGAGAAGATATGCGAGCTAGAATGAAAGCTATCAAGAAAGAAAGAAAGAAAGAAAGAATGTAATAAAGAAACTAAAGATAGAATGAGAGAAGGAATGAATGCTAGAATTAAATATATCAAGAAAGAAAAAAGGAAGAAAGTAGAAACAAAGTAAAAAAGAAACTAAAGATTGAATGAGTGAAGATATGAATGCTAGAATGAAAGATATCTAGAAAGAAATAAAAAAAGAAATTAAGTAGTAAAGAAACTAAAGATAGAATCAGAGAAGTTATGAGAGCTGGAATGAAAGATATCAAAAAAGAAAGAAAGAAAGAAAGAAGGAACGAAACTAATTAATAAAGAAACTAAAGATAGAATGAAAGAAGGTATGAAAGCTAGAATGAAAGATATCAAGAAAGAAAGAAAGAAAGTAACTAATAAAGAAACTAAAGATAGAATGAGAGAAGGTATTAAAGCTAGAATGAAAGATATCAAGAGAGAAAGAAATGAAAGTATGTAAAAAAGAAACTAAAAATAGAATGAGAGAAGGTATGAAAGATAGAATCTAAGAGATCAAGAAAGAAAGAAAAAAAGAAAGAAAGAAAGAACGAAAGTAATTAATAAAGAAACTAAAGATGAAATGAGAGAAGGTATGAAATACAGAATGAAAGATATAAAGATAGAAAGAAAGAAAGTAACTAATAAAGAAAATAAAGATAGTATGAGGGAAGTTATTAAATCTAGAATGAAAGATAGAAGAAAGAAAGAAAGAAAGAACCTAATAAAGAAACTAAAGATAGAATGAGAGAAGGTTTGAAAGCTAGAATGAAAGATATCAAGGAAGTAAGAAAAAAGAAATCAATAAAGAAATTAAAGAGGAAATGAGAGAAATATGAAACCTAGAATGCAAGATATCAAGAAAGAAAGAAAGAAAATAATAAAGAAACTAAAGATAAAATGAGAGAAGGTATGAAATACATAATGAAATATATCAAGAAAGAAACAAAGAAAGTAACTAATAAAGAAACTAAAGATAGAATGAGAGAATGTATGAAAGCTAGAATGAAAGATATCAAGAAAGGAAAAAGGAAGAAAGTAGAAATGAAGTAATAAAGAAACTTAAGATAGAATGAGTGAAGATATGAAAGCTTGAATGAAAGATATCAGGAAAGAAAGAAAGAAAGAAAGTAGTAAAGAAACTAAAGATGAAATGAGAGAAGGTATGAAAGCTAGAATGAAAGATATCAATAAAAAAGAAAGAAAGAAAGAACGTAATAAAGAAACTAAAGATAGAATGAGAGAAGATATGAAAGCTAGAATGAAATATATCAAGAAAGAAATAAATAAAAGTTAGTAAAATAGAAACTAAAGATAGAATGAGAGAAGGTATGTTAGCTAGAATGAAAGATATCAAGTAAGAAAGAAAAAAACAAATCAATAAAGAAATTAAAGAGGAAATGAGAGAAATATGAAACCTAGAATGCAAGATATGAAGAAAGAAAGAAAGAAAGTAATAAAGAAACTAAAGATAGAATGAGAGAATGTATGAAAGCTAGAATGAAAGATATCAAGAAAGAAAGAAAGAAATCAATAAAGAAACTAAAGATAAAATGAGAGAATGTATGAAATACATTATGAAATATATCAAAAAAGAAAAAAAGAAAGTAAATAATAAAGAAACTAAAGAAAGAATGAGAGAAGGTATGAAAGCTAGAATGAAAGATATCAAGAAAGAATGAAAGATACAAAGAAAGTAATTAATAAAGAAACTAAAGATAGAATGAAAGAAGGTATGAAAGCTAGAATGGAAGATATCAAGAAAGAATGAATGAAAGAAAGTCATAAAGAAACTAAAGAGAATGATTGAAGGTATGAAAGCTAGAATGTAAGATATCAAGAAAGAAAGAAATGAATGTAATTAAAAAAGAAACTAAAGATAGAATGAGAGAAGGTATGAAAGATAGAATCTAAGATATCAAGAAAGAAAGAAAGAAAGAAAAAAGAAAGAACGAAAGTAATTAATAAAGAAACTAAAGATAGAATGAAAGAAGGTATGAAAGCTAGAATGAAAGATATCAATTAAAAAAAAGAAAGAAAGAAAGTAATAAAGAAACTAAAGATAGAATGAGAGAAGATATGATAGCTAGAATGAAAGATATCAAGAAAGAAAGAAAGAAAGAAATTAATAAAGAAACTAAAGATAAAATGAGAGAAGGTATGAAATCGAGAACGAAAGATATGAAGAAAGAAAGAGAGAAAGAAAGTAACTAATAAAGAAATTAAAGATAGAATGAGGGAGCATATTAAAGCTAGAATGAAAGATATAAAGAAAGAAAGAAATGAAAGTAAGTAAAAAAGAAACTAAAGATAGAATGAGAGAAGGTATCATAGCTAGAATGAAAGATTTCAAGGAAGAAAGAAAAAAAGAAATCAATAAAGAAATTAAAGAGGAAATGAGAGAAATATGACCTAGAATGCAAGATATCAAGAAAGAAAGAAAGTAATACAGAAACTAAAGATAGAATGAGAGAATGTATGAAAGCTGAAATGAAAGATATCAAGAAAGAAAGAAATGAAAGTAAGTAAAAAAGAAACTAAAGATAGAATGAGAGAAGGTATGATAGCTAGAATGAAAGATTTCAAGGAAGAAAGAAAAAAAAGAAATCAATAAAGAAATTAAAGAGCAAATTAAAGAAATATGAAACCTAGAATGCAAGATATCAAGAAAGAAAGAAAGTAATAAAGAAACTAAAGATAGAATGAGAGAATGTATGAAAGCTGAAATGAAAGATATCAAGAAAGAAAGAAAGAAAGAAATCAATAAAAAAGCTAAAGATAAAATGAGAGAAGGTATGAAATACATAAAGAAATATATCAAGAACGAAACAAAGAAAGTAACTAATAAAGAAACTAAAGATAGAATGAGAGAAGGTATGAAAGATAGAATGAAACATATCAAGAAAGAATGAAAGAAACAAAGAAAGTAATTAATAAAGAAACTAAAGATAGAATGAAAGAAGGTATGAATGCTAGAATGAAAGATATCAAGAAAGAATGAATGAAAGAAAGAAAGTAATAAAGAAACTAAAGAGAATGATTGAAGGTATGAAAGCTAGAATGTAAGATATCAAGGAAGAAAGAAATGAATGTAATTAAAAAAGAAACTAAAGATAGAATGAGAGTAGGTATGAAAGATAGAATCTAAGATATCAAGAAAGAAAGAAAGAAAGAAAGAAAAAAAGAAAGAACGAAAGTTATTAATAAAGAAACTAAAGATAGAATGAAAGAAGGTATGAAAGCTAGAATGAAAGATATCAATTAAAAAAAGAAAGAAAGAAAGTAATAAAGAAACTAAAGATAGAATGAGAGAAGATATGATAGCTAGAATGAAAGTTATCAAGAAAGAAAGAAAGAAAGAAATCAATAAAGAAACTAAAGATAAAATGAGAGAAGGTATGAAATCGAGAATGAAAGATATGAAGAAAGAAAGAGAGAAAGAATGTAACTAATAAAGAAACTAAAGATAGAATGAGAGACCATATTAAAGCTAGAATGAAAGATGTCAAGAAAGAAAGAAATGAAAGTAAGTAAAAAAGAAACTAAAGATAGAATGAGAGAAGGTATCATAGCTAGAATGAAAGATTTCAAGGAAGAAAGAAAAAAAGAAATCAATAAAGAAATTAAAGAGGAAATGAGAGAAATATGACCTAGAATGCAAGATATCAAGAAAGAAAGAAAGTAATACAGAAACTAAAGATAGAATGAGAGAATGTATGAAAGCTGAAATGAAAGATATCAAGAAAGAAAGAAATGAAAGTAAGTAAAAAAGAAACTAAAGATAGAATGAGAGAAGGTATGATAGCTGGAATGAAAGATTTCAAGGAAGAAAGAAAAAAAGAAATCAATAAAGAAATTAAAGAGGAAATGAGAGAAATATGAAACCTAGAATGCAAGATATCAAGAAAGAAAGAAAGAAAGTAATAAAGAAACTAAAGATAGAATGAGAGAATGTATGAAAGCTACAATGAAAGATATCAAGAAAGAAAGTAATAAGAAACTAAAGATACAATGAGAGAAGGTATTAAAGCTAGAATGAAAGATATCAAGAAAGAAAGAAAGAAAATAAGAAAGTAATTTAGAAACTAAAGATGGAACGAGAGAAGATATGCGAGCTAGAATGAAAGCTATCAAGAAAGAAAGAAAGAAAGAAAGAATGTAATAAAGAAACTAAAGATAGAATGAGAGAAGGAATGAATGCTAGAATTAAATATATCAAGAAAGAAAAAAGGAAGAAAGTAGAAACAAAGTAAAAAAGAAACTAAAGATTGAATGAGTGAAGATATGAATGCTAGAATGAAAGATATCTAGAAAGAAATAAAAAAAGAAATTAAGTAGTAAAGAAACTAAAGATAGAATCAGAGAAGTTATGAGAGCTGGAATGAAAGATATCAAAAAAGAAAGAAAGAAAGAAAGAAGGAACGAAACTAATTAATAAAGAAACTAAAGATAGAATGAAAGAAGGTATGAAAGCTAGAATGAAAGATATCAAGAAAGAAAGAAAGAAAGTAACTAATAAAGAAACTAAAGATAGAATGAGAGAAGGTATTAAAGCTAGAATGAAAGATATCAAGAGAGAAAGAAATGAAAGTATGTAAAAAAGAAACTAAAAATAGAATGAGAGAAGGTATGAAAGATAGAATCTAAGAGATCAAGAAAGAAAGAAAAAAAGAAAGAAAGAAAGAACGAAAGTAATTAATAAAGAAACTAAAGATGAAATGAGAGAAGGTATGAAATACAGAATGAAAGATATAAAGATAGAAAGAAAGAAAGTAACTAATAAAGAAAATAAAGATAGTATGAGGGAAGTTATTAAATCTAGAATGAAAGATAGAAGAAAGAAAGAAAGAAAGAACCTAATAAAGAAACTAAAGATAGAATGAGAGAAGGTTTGAAAGCTAGAATGAAAGATATCAAGGAAGTAAGAAAAAAGAAATCAATAAAGAAATTAAAGAGGAAATGAGAGAAATATGAAACCTAGAATGCAAGATATCAAGAAAGAAAGAAAGAAAATAATAAAGAAACTAAAGATAAAATGAGAGAAGGTATGAAATACATAATGAAATATATCAAGAAAGAAACAAAGAAAGTAACTAATAAAGAAACTAAAGATAGAATGAGAGAATGTATGAAAGCTAGAATGAAAGATATCAAGAAAGGAAAAAGGAAGAAAGTAGAAATGAAGTAATAAAGAAACTTAAGATAGAATGAGTGAAGATATGAAAGCTTGAATGAAAGATATCAGGAAAGAAAGAAAGAAAGAAAGTAGTAAAGAAACTAAAGATGAAATGAGAGAAGGTATGAAAGCTAGAATGAAAGATATCAATAAAAAAGAAAGAAAGAAAGAACGTAATAAAGAAACTAAAGATAGAATGAGAGAAGATATGAAAGCTAGAATGAAAGATATCAAGAAAGAAATAAATAAAAGTTAGTAAAATAGAAACTAAAGATAGAATGAGAGAAGGTATGTTAGCTAGAATGAAAGATATCAAGTAAGAAAGAAAAAAACAAATCAATAAAGAAATTAAAGAGGAAATGAGAGAAATATGAAACCTAGAATGCAAGATATGAAGAAAGAAAGAAAGAAAGTAATAAAGAAACTAAAGATAGAATGAGAGAATGTATGAAAGCTAGAATGAAAGATATCAAGAAAGAAAGAAAGAAATCAATAAAGAAACTAAAGATAAAATGAGAGAATGTATGAAATACATTATGAAATATATCAAAAAAGAAAAAAAGAAAGTAAATAATAAAGAAACTAAAGAAAGAATGAGAGAAGGTATGAAAGCTAGAATGAAAGATATCAAGAAAGAATGAAAGATACAAAGAAAGTAATTAATAAAGAAACTAAAGATAGAATGAAAGAAGGTATGAAAGCTAGAATGGAAGATATCAAGAAAGAATGAATGAAAGAAAGTCATAAAGAAACTAAAGAGAATGATTGAAGGTATGAAAGCTAGAATGTAAGATATCAAGAAAGAAAGAAATGAATGTAATTAAAAAAGAAACTAAAGATAGAATGAGAGAAGGTATGAAAGATAGAATCTAAGATATCAAGAAAGAAAGAAAGAAAGAAAAAAGAAAGAACGAAAGTAATTAATAAAGAAACTAAAGATAGAATGAAAGAAGGTATGAAAGCTAGAATGAAAGATATCAATTAAAAAAAAGAAAGAAAGAAAGTAATAAAGAAACTAAAGATAGAATGAGAGAAGATATGATAGCTAGAATGAAAGATATCAAGAAAGAAAGAAAGAAAGAAATCAATAAAGAAACTAAAGATAAAATGAGAGAAGGTATGAAATCGAGAACGAAAGATATGAAGAAAGAAAGAGAGAAAGAAAGTAACTAATAAAGAAATTAAAGATAGAATGAGGGAGCATATTAAAGCTAGAATGAAAGATATAAAGAAAGAAAGAAATGAAAGTAAGTAAAAAAGAAACTAAAGATAGAATGAGAGAAGGTATCATAGCTAGAATGAAAGATTTCAAGGAAGAAAGAAAAAAAGAAATCAATAAAGAAATTAAAGAGGAAATGAGAGAAATATGACCTAGAATGCAAGATATCAAGAAAGAAAGAAAGTAATACAGAAACTAAAGATAGAATGAGAGAATGTATGAAAGCTGAAATGAAAGATATCAAGAAAGAAAGAAATGAAAGTAAGTAAAAAAGAAACTAAAGATAGAATGAGAGAAGGTATGATAGCTAGAATGAAAGATTTCAAGGAAGAAAGAAAAAAAAGAAATCAATAAAGAAATTAAAGAGCAAATTAAAGAAATATGAAACCTAGAATGCAAGATATCAAGAAAGAAAGAAAGTAATAAAGAAACTAAAGATAGAATGAGAGAATGTATGAAAGCTGAAATGAAAGATATCAAGAAAGAAAGAAAGAAAGAAATCAATAAAAAAGCTAAAGATAAAATGAGAGAAGGTATGAAATACATAAAGAAATATATCAAGAACGAAACAAAGAAAGTAACTAATAAAGAAACTAAAGATAGAATGAGAGAAGGTATGAAAGATAGAATGAAACATATCAAGAAAGAATGAAAGAAACAAAGAAAGTAATTAATAAAGAAACTAAAGATAGAATGAAAGAAGGTATGAATGCTAGAATGAAAGATATCAAGAAAGAATGAATGAAAGAAAGAAAGTAATAAAGAAACTAAAGAGAATGATTGAAGGTATGAAAGCTAGAATGTAAGATATCAAGGAAGAAAGAAATGAATGTAATTAAAAAAGAAACTAAAGATAGAATGAGAGTAGGTATGAAAGAGAATCTAAGATATCAAGAAAGAAAGAAAGAAAGAAAGAAAAAAAGAAAGAACGAAAGTTATTAATAAAGAAACTAAAGATAGAATGAAAGAAGGTATGAAAGCTAGAATGAAAGATATCAATTAAAAAAAGAAAGAAAGAAAGTAATAAAGAAACTAAAGATAGAATGAGAGAAGATATGATAGCTAGAATGAAAGTTATCAAGAAAGAAAGAAAGAAAGAAATCAATAAAGAAACTAAAGATAAAATGAGAGAAGGTATGAAATCGAGAATGAAAGATATGAAGAAAGAAAGAGAGAAAGAATGTAACTAATAAAGAAACTAAAGATAGAATGAGAGACCATATTAAAGCTAGAATGAAAGATGTCAAGAAAGAAAGAAATGAAAGTAAGTAAAAAAGAAACTAAAGATAGAATGAGAGAAGGTATCATAGCTAGAATGAAAGATTTCAAGGAAGAAAGAAAAAAAGAAATCAATAAAGAAATTAAAGAGGAAATGAGAGAAATATGACCTAGAATGCAAGATATCAAGAAAGAAAGAAAGTAATACAGAAACTAAAGATAGAATGAGAGAATGTATGAAAGCTGAAATGAAAGATATCAAGAAAGAAAGAAATGAAAGTAAGTAAAAAAGAAACTAAAGATAGAATGAGAGAAGGTATGATAGCTGGAATGAAAGATTTCAAGGAAGAAAGAAAAAAAGAAATCAATAAAGAAATTAAAGAGGAAATGAGAGAAATATGAAACCTAGAATGCAAGATATCAAGAAAGAAAGAAAGAAAGTAATAAAGAAACTAAAGATAGAATGAAAGAAGGTATGAAAGCTAGAATGAAAGATATCAATTAAAAAAAGAAAGAAAGAAAGTAATAAAGAAACTAAAGATAGAATGAGAGAAGATATGATAGCTAGAATGAAAGTTATCAAGAAAGAAAGAAAGAAAGAAATCAATAAAGAAACTAAAGATAAAATGAGAGAAGGTATGAAATCGAGAATGAAAGATATGAAGAAAGAAAGAGAGAAAGAATGTAACTAATAAAGAAACTAAAGATAGAATGAGAGACCATATTAAAGCTAGAATGAAAGATGTCAAGAAAGAAAGAAATGAAAGTAAGTAAAAAAGAAACTAAAGATAGAATGAGAGAAGGTATCATAGCTAGAATGAAAGATTTCAAGGAAGAAAGAAAAAAAGAAATCAATAAAGAAATTAAAGAGGAAATGAGAGAAATATGACCTAGAATGCAAGATATCAAGAAAGAAAGAAAGTAATACAGAAACTAAAGATAGAATGAGAGAATGTATGAAAGCTGAAATGAAAGATATCAAGAAAGAAAGAAATGAAAGTAAGTAAAAAAGAAACTAAAGATAGAATGAGAGAAGGTATGATAGCTGGAATGAAAGATTTCAAGGAAGAAAGAAAAAAGAAATCAATAAAGAAATTAAAGAGGAAATGAGAGAAATATGAAACCTAGAATGCAAGATATCAAGAAAGAAAGAAAGAAAGTAATAAAGAAACTAAAGATAGAATGAGAGAATGTATGAAAGCTAGAATGAAAGATATCAAGAAAGAAAGAAAGAAATCAATAAAGTAACTAAAGATAAAATGAGAGAATGTATGAAATACATTATGAAATATATCAAGAATGAAACAAAGAAAGTAACTAATAAAGAAACTAAAGATAGAATGAGAGAATGTATGAAAGCTAGAATGAATGATATCAAGAAAGAATGAAAGAAACAAAGAAAGTAATTAATAAAGAAACTAAAGATAGAATGAAAGAAGGTATGAATGCTAGAATGAAAGATATCAAGAAAGAATGAAAGAAAGAAAAAAAGTAATAAAGAAACTAAAGAGAATGATTGAAGGTATGAAAGCTAGAATGTAAGATATCAAGAAAGAAAGAAATGAATGTAATTAAAAAAGAAACTAAAGATAGAATGAGAGAAGGTATGTAAGATAGAATCTAAGATATCAAGAAAGAAAGAAAGAAAGAAAAATGAAAGAACGAAAGTAATTAATAAAGAAACTAAAGATAGAATGAAAGAAGGTATGAAAGCTAGAATGAAAGATATCAATTAAAAAAAAGAAAGAAAGAAAGTAGTAAAGAAACTAAAGATAAAATGAGAGAAGATATGATAGCTACAATGAAAGATATCAAGAAAGAAAGAAAGAAAGAAATCAATAAAGAAACTAAAGATAAAATGAGAGATGGTATGAAATCGAGAAAGAAAGATATGAAGAAAGAAAGAGAGAAAGAAAGTAACTAATAAAGAAACTAAAGATAGAGTGAGAGAGCGTATTAAAGCTAGAATGAAAGATATCAAGAAAGAAAGAAAGAAAGTAAGTAATAAAGAAACTAAAGATAGAATGAGAGAAGGTATGAAATCTGGAATGTAAGATATCAAGAAAGAAAGAAATAAAATTAAGTAAAATAGAAACTAAAGATAGAATGAGTGAAGGTATGATACCTAGAATGAATGATTTCAAGGAAGAAAGAAAAAAAGAAATCAATAAAGAAATTAAAGAGGAAATGAGAGAAATATGAAACCTAGAATGCAAGATATCAAGAAAGAAAGAAAGAAAGTAATAAAGAAACTAAAGATAGAATGAGAGAATGTATGAAAGCTACAATGAAAGATATCAAGAAAGAAAGAAAGAAAGAAATCAATAAAGAAACTAAAGATAAAATGAGAGAAGGTATGAAATACATAATGAAATATATCTAGAAAGAAACAAAGAAAGTAACTAATAAAGAAACGAAAGATAGAATGAGAGAATGTATGAAAGCTAGAATGAAAGATATCAAGAAAGAATGAAAGAAACAAAGAAAGTAATTAATAAAGAAACTAAAGATAAAATGAGAGAAGGTATGAAATCGAGAATAAAAGATAGGAAGAAAGAAAGAGAGAAAGAAAGAAACTAATAAAGAAACTAAAGATAGAATGAGAGAAGGTATGAAAGCTTGAATGAAAGATATCAAGAAAGAAAGAAAGAAAGTAACTAATAAAGAAACTATAGATAGAATGAGAGAAGGTATTAAAGCTAGAATGAAAGATATCAAGAGAGAAAGAAATGAAAGTATGTAAAAAAGAAACTAAAAATAGAATTAGAGAAGGTATGAAAGCTTGAATCTAAGAGATCAAGAAAGAAAGAAAAAAAGAAAGAAAGAGAGAACGAAAGTAATTAATAAAGAAACTAAAGATGAAATGAGAGAAGGTATGAAATACAGAATGAAATATATCAAGATAGAAAGAAAGAAAGTAACTAATAAAGAAAATAAAGATAGAATGAGGGAAGTTATTAAATCTAGAATGAAAGATAGAAGAAAGAAAGAAAGAAAGAAAATAATTAAGAAACTAAAGATAGAATGAGAGAAGGTATGAAAGCTAGAATGAAAGATATCAAGGAAGTAAGAAAAAAAGAAATCAATAAAGAAATTAAAGATGAAATGAGAGAAATATGAAACCTAGAATGAAAGATATGAAGAAAGAAAGAGAGAAAGAAAGTAACTAATAAAGAAACTAAAGATATAATGAGAGAGCGTATTAAAGCTAGAATGAAAGATATCAAGAAAGAAAGAAAGAAAGAAAGTAATAAAGAAACTAAAGTTAAATGAGAGAAGGTATGAAATACAGAATGAAATATATCAAGAAAGAAAGAAAGAAAGAAAGTAATAAAGAAACTAAAGATAGAATGAGAGAATATATGAAAGCTAGAATGAAAGATATCAAGAAAGAAAGAAAGAAATCAATAAAGAAACTAAAGATAAAATGAGAGAAGGTATGAAATCCAGAATGAAAGATATCAAGAAACAAAGAAAGAAAGAAAGAAAGAAATTAATAAAGAAACTAAAGATAGAATGAGAGAAGGTATTAAAGCTAAAATGAAAGATATAAAGAATGAAAGAAAGTAAGAAAGTAATAAAGAATCTAAAGATAGAACGCGAGAAGGTATGAGAGCGAGAATGAAAGATATCAAGAAAGGAAAAAGGAAGAAAGTTGAAATGAAGTAATAAAGAAATTTAAGATAGAATGAGTGAAGATATGAAAGCTAGAATGAAAGATATCTGGAAAGAAAGAAAGTAATAAAGAACCTAATGATAGAATGAGAGAATGTATGAAAGCTAGAATGAAAGATATCAAGAAAGAAAGAAAGAAAGAAATCAATAAAGAAACTAAAGATAGAATGAGAGAAGGTATGAAAGGTAGAATGAAAGATATCAAGAAAGAATGAAAGAAAGAAAGAAAGTAATTAATAAAGAAACTAAAGATAGAATGAAAGAAGGTATGAAAGCTAGAATGAAAGATATCAAGAAAGAATGAAAGAAAGAAGGAAAGTAATAAAGAAACTAAAGAGAATGATTGAAGGTATGAATGCTAGAATGTAGGATATCAAGAAAGAAAGAAAGAAAGAAAGAAAGTAATAAAGAAAATGAAGATAGAATGATTGAAGGTATGAAAGCTAGAATAAAAGATATCAAGAAAGAATGAAAGAAAGAAAGTAACTAATAAAGAAACGAAATTTAGAATGAGAGAAGGTATGAAAGCTAGAATGAAAGATATCAATAAAAAAGAAAGAAAGAAAGAACGTAATAAAGAAACTAAAGATATGATGAGAGAAGGTATGAAAGCTAGAATGAAAGATATCAAGAAAGAATGAAAGAAACAAAGAAAGTAATTAATAAAGAAACTAAAGATAGAATGAAAGTAGGTATGAATGCTAGAATGAAAGATATCAAGAAAGAATGAAAGAAAGTAACTAATAAAGAAACTTAAGATAGAATGAGAGAAGGTATGAAAGCTAGAATGAAAGATATCAAGAAAGAATGAAAGAAAGAAAGAAAGTAATTAATAAAGAAACTAAAGATAGAATGAAAGAAGGTATGAAAGCTAGAATGAAAGATATCAAGAAAGAATGAAAGAAAGAGAGAAAGTAATAAAGAAACTAAAGAGAATGATTGAAGGTATGAATGCTAGAATGTAAGATATCAAGAAAGAAAGAAAGAAAGAAAGTAATAAAGAAAATGAAGATAGAATGATTGAAGGTATGAAAGCAAGAATGAAAGATATCAAGAACGAATGAAAGAAAGAAAGTAACTAATAAAGAAACGAAAGATAGAATGAGAGAAGGTAGGAAAGCTAGAATGAAAGATATCAAGAAAGAATGAAAGAAAGAAAGTAACTAATAAAGAAACGAAAGATATAATGAGAGAAGGTAGGAAAGCTAGAATGAAAGATATCAAGGAAGTAAGAAAAAAGAAAGAAAGTAATAAAGAAACTAAAGATAGAATGAGACAATGTATGAAAGCTAGAATGAAAGATGTCAAGAAAGAAGAAAGAAAGAAATCAAAAAAGAAACAAATGTTAAATGAGAGAAGGTATGAAATACAGAATGAAATATATCAAGCAAGCAAGAAAGAAAGAAAGTAATAAAGAAACTAAAGATAGAATGAGAGAATATATGAAAGCTAGAATGAAAGATATCAAGAAAGAAAGAAAGAAATCAATAAAGAAACTAAAGATAAAATGAGAGAAGGTATGAAATCCAGAATGAAAGATATAAAGAAACAATGAAAGAAAGAAAGAAACTAATAAAGAAACTAAAGATAGAATGAGAGAAAGTATTAAAGCTAAAATGAAAGATATCAAGAATGAAAGAAAGTAAGAATGTAATAAAGAAACTAAAGATAGAACGAGAGAAGGTATGAGAGCGAGAATGAAAGATATCAAGAAAGGAAAAAGGAAGAAAGTAGAAATGAAGTAATAAAGAAACTTAAGATAGAATGAGTGAAGATATGAAAGCTAGAATGAAAGATATCTGGAAAGAAAGAAAAAAAGAAAGTAGTAAAGAAACTAAAGATGAAATGAGAGAAGGTATGAAAGCTAGAATGAAAGATATCAATAAAAAAGAAAGAAAGAAAGAACGTAATAAAGAAACTAAAGATAAAATGAGAGATTGTATGAAATCGAGAATGAAAGATATGAAGAAAGAAAGAGAGAAAGAAAGTAACTAATAAAGAAACTAAAGATAGAATGAGAGAGCGTATTAAAGCTAGAATGAAAGATATCAAGAAAGAATGAAAGAAAGTAAGTAATAAAGAAACTAAAGATAGAATGAGAGAAGGTATGAAAGCTGGAATGTAAGATATCAAGAAAGAAAGAAATAAAAGTAAGTAAAATAGAAACTAAAGATAGAATGAGAGAAGTTATGATAGCTAGAATGAATGATTTCAAGGAAGAAAGAAAAAAAGAAATCAATAAAGAAATTAAAGAGGAAATGAGAGAAATATGAAACCTAGAATGCAAGATATCAAGAAAGAAAGAAAGAAAGTAATAAACTAAAGATAGAATGAGAGAATGTATGAAAGCTACAATGAAAGATATCAAGAAAGAAAGAAAGAAAGAAATCAATAAAGAAACTAAAGATAAAATGAGAGAAGGTATGAAATACATAATGAAATATATCTAGAAAGAAACAAAGAAAGTAACTAATAAAGAAACTAAAGATAGAATGAGAGAATGTATGAAAGCTAGAATGAAAGATATCAAGAAAGAATGAAAGAAACAAAGAAAGTAATTAATAAAGAAACTAAAGATAGAATGAGAGAAGATATGATAGCTAGAATGAAAGATATCAAGAAAGAAAGAAAGAAAGAAAGTAATAAAGAAACTAAAGATAGAATGAGAGAAGGTATGAAAGCTGGAATGTAAGATATCAAGAAAGAAAGAAATGAAAGAAAGTAAAAAAAAAACTAAAGATAGAATGAGAGAAGGTATGAAACCTAGAATGAAAAATATCAAGAAAGAAAGAAAGAAAGTAACTAATAAAGAAACTTAAGAAAGAATGAGAGAAGCTATTAAAGCTAGAATGAAAGATATCAAGAGAGAAAGAAATGAAAGTATGTAAAAAAGAAACTAAAAATAGAATGAGAGAAGGTATGAAAAATAGAATCTAAGAGATCAAGAAAGAAAGAAAAAAAGAAAGAACGAAAGAACGAAAGGAATTAATAAAGAAACTAAAGATAGAATGAGTGAAGATATGACAGGTAGAATGAAAGATATCAAGAAAGAAAGAAAGATAGAAAGATTGTAATAAAGAAACTAAAGATAGAATGAGAGAAGGTATGAAAGCTAGAATGAAAGATATCAAGGAAGTAAGAAAAAAAGAAATCAATAAAGAAATTAAAGATGAAATGGGAGAAGGTATGAAATCGAGAATAAAAGATATGAAGAAAGAAAGAGAGAAAGAAAGTAACTAATAAAGAAACTAAAGATAGAATGAGAGAGCGTATTAAAGCTATAATGAAAGATATCAAGAAAGAAAGAAATGAAAGTAAGTAAAAAAGAAACGAAAGATAGAATGAGAGAAGGTATGAAAGCTAGAATGAAAGATATCAAGAAAGAAAGAAAGAAATCACTAGAGAAACTAAAGATGAAATGAGAGAAGGTATGAAAGCTAGAATGAAAGATATCAAGAAAGAAAGAAAGAAAATAAGAAAGTAATTTAGAAACTAAAGATGGAACGAGAGAAGATATGCAAGCTAGAATGAAAGCTATCAAGAAAGAAAGAAAGAAAGAAAGAATATAATAAAGAACCTAAAGATAGAATGAGAGAAGTTATGAATGCTAGAATTAAATATATCAAGAAAGAAAAATGGAAGAAATTAGAAACAAAGTAATAAAGAAACTAAAGATTGAATGAGTGAAGATATGAATGCTAGAATGAAAGATATCTAGAAAGAAATAAAAAAAGAAATTAAGTAGTAAAGAAACTAAAGATAGAATCAGAGAAGTTATGAGAGCTGGAATGAAAGACATCAAAAAAGAAAGAAAGAAAGAAAGAAGGAGCAAAATAATTAATAAAGAAACTAAAGATAGAATGAAAGAAGGTATGAAAGCTAGAATGAAAGATATCAAGAAAGAAATAAAGAAAGAAAGTAATAAAGAAACTAAAGATAGAATGAGAGAAGGTATGATAGCTGGAATGTAAGATATCAAGAAAGAAAGAAATGAAAGAAAGTAAAAAAAACTAAAGATAGAATGAGAGAAGGTATGAAAGCTAGAATGAAAGATATCAATAAAAAAGAAAGAAAGTAACTAATAAAGAAACTAAAGATAGAATGAGAGAAGGTATTAAAGCTAGAATGAAATATATCAAGAGAGAAAGAAATGAAAGTATGTAAAAAAGATACTAAAAATAGAATGAGAGAAGGTATGAAAGATAGAATCTAAGAGATCAAGAAAGAAAGAAAAAAAGAAAGAAGGAAAGAACGAAAGGAATTAATAAAGAAACTAAAGATAGAATGAGTGAAGATATGACAGGTAGAATGAAAAATATCAAGAAAGAAAGAAAGATAGAAAGATTGTAATAAAGAAACTAAAGATAGAATGAGAGAAGGTATGAAAGCTAGAATGAAAGATATCAAGGAAGTAAGAAAAAAAGAAATCAATAAAGAAATTAAAGATCAAATGAGAGAAATATGAAACCTAGAATGAAAGATATGAAGAAAGAAAGAGAGAAAGAAAGTAACTAATAAAGAAACTAAAGATAGAATGAGAGAAGGTATGAAAGCTGAAATGTAAGATATCAAGAAAGAAAGAAATAAAAGTAAGTAAAATAGAAACTAAAGATACAATGAGAGAAGGTATGATAGCTAGAATGAAAGAAATCAAGGAAGTAAGAAAAAAGAAATCAATAAAGAAATTAAAGATGAAATGAGAGAAATATGAAACCTAGAATGAAAGATATCAAGAAAGAAAGAAAGAAAGAAAGTAATAAAGAAACTAAAGATAGAATGAGAGAAGATATGAAAGCTGGAATGTAAGATATCAAGAAGGAAAGAAATAAAAGTAAGTAAAATAGAAACTAAAGATAGAATGAGAGAAGGTATGATAGCTAGAATGAATGATATCAAGGAAGAAAGAAAAAAAGAAATCAATAAAGAAATTAAAGAGGAAATGAGAGAAATATGAAACCTAGAATGCAAGATATCAAGAAAGAAAGAAAGAAAGTAATAAAGAAACTAAAGATAGAATGAGAGAATGTATGAAAGCTAGAATGAAAGATATCAAGAAAGAAAGAAAGAAATCAATAAAGTAACTAAAGATAAAATGAGAGAATGTATGAAATACATTATGAAATATATCAAAAAAGAAAAAAAGAAAGTAACTAATAAAGAAACTAAAGAAAGAATGAGAGAAGGTATGAAAGCTAGAATGAAAGATATCAAGAAAGAATGAAAGAAACAAAGAAAATAATTAATAAAGAAACTAAAGATAGAATGAAAGAAGGTATGAAAGCTAGAATGGAAGATATCAAGAAAGAATGAATGAAAGAAAGAAAGTCATAAAGAAACTAAAGAGAATGATTGAAGGTATGAAAGCTAGAATGAAAGATATCAAGAAAGAAATAAAGAAAGAAAGTAATAAAGAAACTAAAGATAGAATGAGAGAAGGTATGAAAGCTGGAATGTAAGATATCAAGAAAGAAAGAAATGAAAGAAAGTAAAAAAAACTAAAGATAGAATGAGAGAAGGTATGAAAGCTAGAATGAAAGATATCAATAAAAAAGAAAGAAAGTAACTAATAAAGAAACTAAAGATAGAATGAGAGAAGGTATTAAAGTTAGAATGAAATATATCAAGAGAGAAAGAAATGAAAGTATGTAAAAAAGATACTAAAAATAGAATGAGAGAAGGTATGAAAGATAGAATCTAAGAGATCAAGAAAGAAAGAAAAAAAGAAAGAAGGAAAGAACGAAAGGAATTAATAAAGAAACTAAAGATAGAATGAGTGAAGATATGACAGGTAGAATGAAAAATATCAAGAAAGAAAGAAAGATAGAAAGATTGTAATAAAGAAACTAAAGATAGAATGAGAGAAGGTATGAAAGCTAGAATGAAAGATATCAAGGAAGTAAGAAAAAAAGAAATCAATAAAGAAATTAAAGATGAAATGAGAGAAATATGAAACCTAGAATGAAAGATATGAAGAAAGAAAGAGAGAAAGAAAGTAACTAATAAAGAAACTAAAGATAGAATGAGAGAAGGTATGAAAGCTGAAATGTAAGATATCAAGAAAGAAAGAAATAAAAGTAAGTAAAATAGAAACTAAAGATACAATGAGAGAAGGTATGATAGCTAGAATGAAAGATATCAAGGAAGTAAGAAAAAAGAAATCAATAAAGAAATTAAAGATGAAATGAGAGAAATATGAAACCTAGAATGAAAGATATCAAGAAAGAAAGAAAGAAAGAAAGTAATAAAGAAACTAAAGATAGAATGAGAGAAGGTATGAAAGCTGGAATGTAAGATATCAAGAAGGAAAGAAATAAAAGTAAGTAAAATAGAAACTAAAGATAGAATGAGAGAAGGTATGATAGCTAGAATGAATGATATCAAGGAAGAAAGAAAAAAAGAAATCAATAAAGAAATTAAAGAGGAAATGAGAGAAATATGAAACCTAGAATGCAAGATATCAAGAAAGAAAGAAAGAAAGTAATAAAGAAACTAAAGATAGAATGAGAGAATGTATGAAAGCTAGAATGAAAGATATCAAGAAAGAAAGAAAGAAATCAATAAAGTAACTAAAGATAAAATGAGAGAATGTATGAAATACATTATGAAATATATCAAAAAAGAAAAAAAGAAAGTAACTAATAAAGAAACTAAAGAAAGAATGAGAGAAGGTATGAAAGCTAGAATGAAAGATATCAAGAAAGAATGAAAGAAACAAAGAAAATAATTAATAAAGAAACTAAAGATAGAATGAAAGAAGGTATGAAAGCTAGAATGGAAGATATCAAGAAAGAATGAATGAAAGAAAGAAAGTCATAAAGAAACTAAAGAGAATGATTGAAGGTATGAAAGCTAGAATGTAAGATATCAAGAAAGAAAGAAATGAATGTAATTAAAAAAGAAACTAAAGATAGAATGAAAGAAGGTATGAAAGCTAGAATGAAAGATATCAATTAAAAAAAAGAAAGAAAGAAAGTAATAAAGAAACTAAAGATAGAATGAATGAAGATATGATGGCTAGAATGAAAGATATCAAGAAAGAAAGAAAGAAAGAAATCAATAAAGAAACTAAAGATAAAATGAGAGAAGGTATGAAATCGAGAACGAAAGATATGAAGAAAGAAAGAGAGAAAGAAAGTAACTAATAAAGAAACTAAAGATAGAATGAGAGAGCATATTAAAGCTAGAATGAAAGATATCAAGAAAGAAAGAAATGAAAGTAAGTAAAAACGAAACTAAAGATAGAATGAGAGAAGGTATGATAGCTAGAATGAAAGATTTCAAGGAAGAAAGAAAAAAAGAAATCAATAAAGAAATTAAAGAGGAAATGAGAGAAATATGAAACCTAGAATGCAAGATATCAAGAAACAAAGAAAGTAATAAAGAAACTAAAGATAGAATGAGAGAAAGTATGAAAGCTAGAATGAAAGATATCAAGAAAGAAAGAAAGAAAGAAATCAATAAAGAAACTAAAGATAAAATGAGAGAAGGTATGAAATACATAATGAAATATATCAAGAATGAAACAAAGAAAGTAACTAATAAAGAAACTAAAGATAGAATGAGAGAAGGTATGAAAGCTAGTATGAAACATATCAAAAAAGAATGAAAGAATCAAAGAAAGTAATTAATAAAGAAAATTAAGATAGAATGAAAGAAGGTATGAATGCTAGAATGAAAGATATCAAGAAAGAATTAATGAAAGAAAGAAAGTAATAAAGAAACTAAAGAGAATGATTGAAGGTATGAAAGCTAGAATGTAAGATATCAAGAAAGAAAGAAATGAATGTAATTAAAAAAGAAACTAAATATAGAATGAGAGAAGGTATGAAATACAGAATCTAAGATATCAAGAAAGAAAGAAAGAAAGAAAAAAGAAAGAATGAAAGTAATTAATAAAGAAACGAAAGATAGAATGAAAGAAGGTATGAAAGCTAGAATGAAAGATATCAATTAAAAAAAAGAAGAAAGAAAGTAATAATGAAACTAAAGATAGAATGAGAGAAGATATGATAGCTAGAATGAAAGATATCGAGAAAGAAAGAAAGAAAGAAATCAATAAAGAAACTAAAGATAAAATGAGAGAAGGTATGAAATCGAGAATGAAAGATATGAAGAAAGTAAGAGAGAAAGAAAGTAACTAATAAAGAAACTAAAGATAGAATGAGAGAGCGTATTAAAGCTAGAATGAAAGATATCAATAAAGAAAGAAATGAAAGTAAGTAAAAAAGAAACTAAAGATAGAATGAGAGAAGGTATGATAGCTGGAATGAAAGATTTCAAGGAAGAAAGAAAAAAAGAAATCAATAAAGAAATTAAAGAGGAAATGAGAGAAATATGAAACCTAGAATGCAAGATATCAAGAAACAAAGAAAGTAATAAAGAAACTAAAGATAAAATGAGAGAAGGTATGAAATACATAATGAAATATATCAAGAATGAAACAAAGAAAGTAACTAATAAAGAAACTAAAGATAGAATGAAAGAAGGTATGAATGCTAGAATGAAAGATATCAAGAAAGAATGAAAGAAAGAAAGAAAGTAATTATTAAAGAAACTAAAGATAGAATGAAAGAAGGTATGAATGCTAGAATGAAAGATATCAAGAAAGAATGAATGAAAGAAAGAAAGTAATAAAGAAACTAAAGAGAATGATTGAAGGTATGAAAGCTAGAATGTAAGATATCAAGAAAGAAAGAAATGAATGTAATTGAAATAGAAACTAAAGATAGAATGAGAGAAGGTATGAAAGACAGAATCTAAGATATCAAGAAAGAAAGAAAGAAAGAAAGAAAAGAAAGAACGAAAGTAATTAATAAAGAAACTAAAGATAGAATGAAAGAAGGTATGAAAGCTAGAATGAAAGATATCAAGGAAGTTAGAAAAAAGAAAGAAAGTAATAAAGAAACTAAAGATAGAATGAGACAATGTATGAAAGCTATAATGAAAGATGTCAAGAAAGAAAGAAAGAAAGAAAGAAATCAAAAAAGAAACTAATGTTAAAT
This sequence comes from Intellagama lesueurii, assembly GCA_037013535.1. NCBI lineage: Eukaryota > Metazoa > Chordata > Lepidosauria > Squamata > Agamidae > Intellagama > Intellagama lesueurii. The sequence goes on from JBAJHW010000035.1 coordinate 213,000, forward strand.
GAGAGAAGGTATGAAATACAGAATGAAATATATCAAGCAAGAAAGAAAGAAAGAAAGTAATAAAGAAACTAATGATAGAATGAGAGAATATATGAAAGCTAGAATGAAAGATATCAAGAAAGAAAGAAAGAAATCAATAAAGAAACTAAAGATAAAATGAGAGAAGGTATGAAATCCAGAATGAAAGATATCAAGAAACAATGAAAGAAAGAAAGAAACTAATAAAGAAACTAAAGATAGAATGAGAGAAGGTATTAAAGCTAAAATGAAAGATATCAAGAATGAAAGTAAGAAAGTAATAAAGAAACTAAAGATAGAACGTGAGAAGGTATGAGAGCGAGAATGAAAGATATCAAGAAAGGAAAAAGGAAGAAAGTTGAAATGAAGTAATAAAGAAACTTAAGATAGAATGAGTGAAGATATGAAAGCTAGAATGAAAGATATCTGGAAAGAAAGAAAGTAATAAAGAACCTAATGATAGAATGAGAGAATGTATGAAAGCTAGAATGAAAGATATCAAGAAAGAAAGAAAGAAATCAATAAAGAAACTAAAGATAGAATGAAAGAAGGTATGAAAGCTAGAATGAAAGATATCAAGAAAGAATGAAAGAAAGAAGGAAAGTAATAAAGAAACTAAAGGGAATGATTGAAGGTATGAATGCTAGAATGTAGGATATCAAGAAAGAAAGAAAGAAAGAAAGAAAGAAAGTAATAAGGAAAATGAAGATAGAATGATTGAAGGTATGAAAGCTAGAATGAAAGATATCAAGAAAGAATGAAAGAAAGAAAGTAACTAATAAAGAAACGAAATTTAGAATGAGAGAAGGTATGAAAGCTAGAATGAAAGATATCAATAAAAAAGAAAGAAAGAAAGAACGTAATAAAGAAACTAAAGATATAATGAGAGAAGGTATGAAAGCTAGAATGAAAGATATCAAGAAAGAATGAAAGAAAGAAAGTAACTAATAAAGAAACGAAATTTAGAATGAGAGAAGGTATGAAAGCTAGAATGAAAGATATCAATAAAAAAGAAAGAAAGAAAGAACGTAATAAAGAAACTAAAGATATAATGAGAGAAGGTATGAAAGCTAGAATGAAAGATTTCAAGAAAGAATGAAAGAAACAAAGAAAGTAATTAATAAAGAAACTAAAGATAGAATGAAAGAAGGTATGAATGCTAGAATGAAAGATATCAAGAAAGAATGAAAGAAAGTAACTAATAAAGAAAGGAAAGATAGAATGAGAGAAGGTATGAAAGCTAGAATGAAAGATATCAAGAAAGAATGAAAGAAAGAAAGAAAGTAATTAATAAAGAAACTAAAGATAGAATGAAAGAAGGTATGAAAGCTAGAATGAAAGATATCAAGAAAGAATGAAAGAAAGAGAGAAAGTAATAAAGAAACTAAACAGAATGATTGAAGGTATGAATGCTAGAATGTAAGATATCAAGAAAGAAAGAAAGTAATAAAGAAAATGAAGATAGAATGATTGAAGGTATGAAAGCAAGAATGAAAGATATCAAGAACGAATGAAAGAAAGAAAGTAACTAATAAAGAAACGAAAGATAGAATGAGAGAAGGTAGGAAAGCTAGAATGAAAGATATCAAAAAAGAATGAAAGAAAGAAAGTAACTAATAAAGAAACGAAAGATATAATGAGAGAAGGTAGGAAAGCTAGAATGAAAGATATCAAGGAAGTAAGAAAAAAGAAAGAAAGTAATAAAGAAACTAAAGATAGAATGAGACAATGTATGAAAGCTAGAATGAAAGATGTCAAGAAAGAAGAAAGAAAGAAATCAAAAAAGAAACAAATGTTAAATGAGAGAAGGTATGAAATACAGAATGAAATATATCAAGCAAGAAAGAAAGAAAGAAAGTAATAAAGAAACTAAAGATAGAATGAGAGAATATATGAAAGCTAGAATGAAAGATATCAAGAAAGAAAGAAAGAAATCAATAAAGAAACTAAAGATAAAATGAGAGAAGGTATGAAATCCAGAATGAAAGATATCAAGAAACAATGAAAGAAAGAAAGAAACTAATAAAGAAACTAAAGATAGAATGAGAGAAGGTATTAAAGCTAAAATGAAAGATATCAAGAATGAAAGAAAGTAAGAAAGTAATAAAGAAACTAAAGATAGAACGAGAGAAGGTATGAGAGCGAGAATGAAAGATATCAAGAAAGAAAGAAAAAAAGAAAGTAGTAAAGAAACTAAAGATGAAATGAGAGAAGGTATGAAAGCTAGAATGAAAGATATCAATAAAAAAGAAAGAAAGAAAGAACGTAATAAAGAAACTAAAGATAAAATGAGAGATGGTATGAAATCGAGAATGAAAGATATGAAGAAAGAAAGAGAGAAAGAAAGTAACTAATAAAGAAACTAAAGATAGAATGAGAGAGCGTATTAAAGCTAGAATGAAAGATATCAAGAAAGAATGAAAGAAAGTAAGTAATAAAGAAACTAAAGATAGAATGAGAGAAGGTATGAAAGCTGGAATGTAAGATATCAAGAAAGAAAGAAATAAAAGTAAGTAAAATAGAAACTAAAGATAGAATGAGAGAAGGTATGATAGCTAGAATGAATGATTTCAAGGAAGAAAGAAAAAAAGAAATCAATAAAGAAATTAAAGAGGAAATGAGAGAAATATGAAACCTAGAATGCAAGATATCAAGAAAGAAAGAAAGAAAGTAATAAAGAAACTAAAGATAGAATGAGAGAATGTATGAAAGCTACAATGAAAGATATCAAGAAAGAAAGAAAGAAAGAAATCAATAAAGAAACTAAAGATAAAATGAGAGAAGGTATGAAATACATAATGAAATATATCTAGAAAGAAACAAAGAAAGTAACTAATAAAGAAACTAAAGATAGAATGAGAGAATGTATGAAAGCTAGAATGAAAGATATCAAGAAAGAATGAAAGAAACAAAGAAAGTAATTAATAAAGAAACTAAAGATAGAATGAGAGAAGATATGATAGCTAGAATGAAAGATATCAAGAAAGAAAGAAAGAAAGAAAGTAATAAAGAAACTAAAGATAGAATGAGAGAAGGTATGAAAGCTGGAATGTAAGATATCAAGAATGAAAGAAATGAAAGAAAGGAAAAAAAAAACTAAAGATAGAATGAGAGAAGGTATGAAACCTAGAATGAAAAATATCAAGAAAGAAAGAAAGAAAGTAACTAATAAAGAAACTAAAGAAAGAATGAGAGAAGTTATTAAAGCTAGAATGAAAGATATCAAGAGAGAAAGAAATGAAAGTATGTAAAAAAGAAACTAAAAATAGAATGAGAGAAGGTATGAAAGATAGAATCTAAGAGATCAAGAAAGAAAGAAAAAACGAAAGAACGAAAGAACGAAAGGAATTAATAAAGAAACTAAAGATAGAATGAGTGAAGATATGACAGGTAGAATGAAAGATATCAAGAAAGAAAGAAAGATAGAAAGATTGTAATAAAGAAACTAAAGATAGAATGAGAGAAGGTATGAAAGCTAGAATGAAAGATATCAAGGAAGTAAGAAAAAAAGAAATCAATAAAGAAATTAAAGATGAAATGGGAGAAGGTATGAAATACATAATGAAATATATCTAGAAAGAAACAAAGAAAGTAACTAATAAAGAAACTAAAGATAGAATGAGAGAATGTATGAAAGCTAGAATGAAAGATATCGAGAAAGAATGAAAGAAACAAAGTAATTAATAAAGAAACTAAAGATAGAATGAGAGAAGATATGATAGCTAGAATGAAAGATATCAAGAAAGAAAGAAAGAAATCAATAAAGAAACTAAAGATAAAATGAGAGAAGGTATGAAATCGAGAATAAAAGATATGAAGAAAGAAAGAGAGAAAGAAAGTAACTAATAAAGAAACTAAAGATAGAATGAGAGAGCGTATTAAAGCTATAATGAAAGATATCAAGAAAGAAAGAAATGAAAGTAAGTAAAAAAGAAACGAAAGATAGAATGAGAGAAGGTATGAAAGCTAGAATGAAAGATATCAAGAAAGAAAGAAAGAAATCACTAGAGAAACTAAAGATGAAATGAGAGAAGGTATGAAAGCTAGAATGAAAGATATCAAGAAAGAAAGAAAGAAAATAAGAAAGTAATTTAGAAACTAAAGATGGAACGAGAGAAGATATGCAAGCTAGAATGAAAGCTATCAAGAAAGAAAGAAAGAAAGAAAGAATGTAATAAAGAACCTAAAGATAGAATGAGAGAAGTTATGAATGCTAGAATTAAATATATCAAGAAAGAAAAATGGAAGAAATTAGAAACAAAGTAATAAAGAAACGAAAGATTGAATGAGTGAAGATATGAATGCTAGAATGAAAGATATCTAGAAAGAAATAAAAAAAGAAATTAAGTAGTAAAGAAACTAAAGATAGAATCAGAGAAGTTATGAGAGCTGGAATGAAAGATATCAAAAAAGAAAGAAAGAAAGAAAGAAGGAGCGAAATAATTAATAAAGAAACTAAAGATAGAATGAAAGAAGGTATGAAAGCTAGAATGAAAGATATCAAGAAAGAAATAAAGAAAGAAAGTAATAAAGAAACTAAAGATAGAATGAGAGAAGGTATGAAAGCTGGAATGTAAGATATCAAGAAAGAAAGAAATGAAAGAAAGTAAAAAAAAACTAAAGATAGAATGAGAGAAGGTATGAAAGCTAGAATGAAAGATATCAATAAAAAAGAAAGAAAGTAACTAATAAAGAAACTAAAGATAGAATGAGAGAAGGTATTAAAGCTAGAATGAAATATATCAAGAGAGAAAGAAATGAAAGTATGTAAAAAAGATACTAAAAATAGAATGAGAGAAGGTATGAAAGATAGAATCTAAGAGATCAAGAAAGAAAGAAAAAAAGAAAGAAGGAAAGAACGAAAGGAATTAATAAAGAAACTAAAGATAGAATGAGTGAAGATATGACAGGTAGAATGAAAAATATCAAGAAAGAAAGAAAGATAGAAAGATTGTAATAAAGAAACTAAAGATAGAATGAGAGAAGGTATGAAAGCTAGAATGAAAGATATCAAGGAAGTAAGAAAAAAAGAAATCAATAAAGAAATTAAAGATGAAATGAGAGAAATATGAAACCTAGAATGAAAGATATGAAGAAAGAAAGAGAGAAAGAAAGTAACTAATAAAGAAACTAAAGATAGAATGAGAGAAGGTATGAAAGCTGAAATGTAAGATATCAAGAAAGAAAGAAATAAAAGTAAGTAAAATAGAAACTAAAGATACAATGAGAGAAGGTATGATAGCTAGAATGAAAGATATCAAGGAAGTAAGAAAAAAGAAATCAATAAAGAAATTAAAGATGAAATGAGAGAAATATGAAACCTAGAATGAAAGATATCAAGAAAGAAAGAAAGAAAGAAAGTAATAAAGAAACTAAAGATAGAATGAGAGAAGGTATGAAAGCTGGAATGTAAGATATCAAGAAGGAAAGAAATAAAAGTAAGTAAAATAGAAACTAAAGATAGAATGAGAGCAGGTATGATAGCTAGAATGAATGATATCAAGGAAGAAAGAAAAAAAGAAATCAATAAAGAAATTAAAGAGGAAATGAGAGAAATATGAAACCTAGAATGCAAGATATCAAGAAAGAAAGAAAGAAAGTAATAAAGAAACTAAAGATAGAATGAGAGAATGTATGAAAGCTAGAATGAGATATCAAGAAAGAAAGAAAGAAATCAATAAAGTAACTAAAGATAAAATGAGAGAATGTATGAAATACATTATGAAATATATCAAAAAAGAAAAAAAGAAAGTAACTAATAAAGAAACTAAAGAAAGAATGAGAGAAGGTATGAAAGCTAGAATGAAAGATATCAAGAAAGAATGAAAGAAACAAAGAAAATAATTAATAAAGAAACTAAAGATAGAATGAAAGAAGGTATGAAAGCTAGAATGGAAGATATCAAGAAAGAATGAATGAAAGAAAGAAAGTCATAAAGAAACTAAAGAGAATGATTGAAGGTATGAAAGCTAGAATGTAAGATATCAAGAAAGAAAGAAATGAATGTAATTAAAAAAGAAACTAAAGATAGAATGAAAGAAGGTATGAAAGCTAGAATGAAAGATATCAATTAAAAAAAAGAAAGAAAGAAAGTAATAAAGAAACTAAAGATAGAATGAATGAAGATATGATGGCTAGAATGAAAGATATCAAGAAAGAAAGAAAGAAAGAAATCAATAAAGAAACTAAAGATAAAATGAGAGAAGGTATGAAATCGAGAACGAAAGATATGAAGAAAGAAAGAGAGAAAGAAAGTAACTAATAAAGAAACTAAAGATAGAATGAGAGAGCATATTAAAGCTAGAATGAAAGATATCAAGAAAGAAAGAAATGAAAGTAAGTAAAAACGAAACTAAAGATAGAATGAGAGAAGGTATGATAGCTAGAATGAAAGATTTCAAGGAAGAAAGAAAAAAAGAAATCAATAAAGAAATTAAAGAGGAAATGAGAGAAATATGAAACCTAGAATGCAAGATATCAAGAAAGAAAGAAAGTAATAAAGAAACTAAAGATAGAATGAGAGAATGTATGAAAGCTGAAATGAAAGATATCAAGAAAGAAAGAAAGAAAGAAATCAATAAAGAAACTAAAGATAAAATGAGAGAAGGTATGAAATACATAATGAAATATATCAAGAAAGAAACAAACAAAGAAAGTAACTAATAAAGAAACTAAAGATAGAATGAGAGAAGGTATGAAAGCTAGAATGAAACATATCAAAAAAGAATGAAAGAAACAAAGAAAGTAATTAATAAAGAAACTAAAGATAGAATGAAAGAGCGTATTAAAGCTAGAATGAAAGATATCAAGAAAGAAAGAAATGAAAGTAAGTAAAAAAGAAACTAAAGATAGAATGAGAGAAGGTATGATAGCTGGAATGAAAGATTTCAAGGAAGAAAGAAAAAAAGAAATCAATAAAGAAATTAAAGAGGAAATGAGAGAAATATGAAACCTAGAATGCAAGATATCAAGAAAGAAAGAAAGTAATAAAGAAACTAAAGATAGAATGAGAGAAGGTATGAAAGACAGAATCTAAGATATCAAGAAAGAAAGAAAGAAAGAAAAAAAGAAAGAACGAAAGTAATTAATAAAGAAACTAAAGATAGAATGAAAGAAGGTATGAAAGCTAGAATGAAAGATATCAATTAAAAAAAGAAAGAAAGAAAGTAATAAAGAAACTAAAGATAGAATAAGAGAAGATATGATAGCTAGAATGAAAGATATGAAGAAAGAAAGAAGGAAAGAAATCAATAAAGAAACTAAAGATAAAATGAGAGAAGGTATGAAATCGAGAATGAAAGATATGAAGAAAGAAAGAGAGAAAGAAAGTAACTAATAAAGAAACTAAAGATAGAATGAGAGAGCATATTAAAGCAAGAATGAAAGATATCAAAAAAGAAAGAAATGAAAGTAAGTAAAAAAGAAACTAAAGATAGAATGAGAGAAGGTATGATAGCTAGAATGAAAGATTTCAAGGAAGAAAAAAAAAGAAATCAATAAAGAAATTAAAGAGGAAATGAGAGAAATATGAAACCTAGAATGCAAGATATCAAGAAAGAAAGAAAGTAATAAAGAAACTAAAGATAGAATGAGAGAATGTATGAAAGCTGAAATGAAAGCTATCAAGAAAGAAAGAAAGAAAGAAATCAATAAAGAAACTAAAGATAAAATGAGAGAAGGTATGAAATACATAATGAAATATATCAAGAAAGAAACAAAGAAAGTAACTAATAAAGAAACTAAAGATAGAATGAGAGAAGGTATGAAAGCTAGAATGAAACATATCAAAAAAGAATGAAAGAATCAAAGAAAGTAATTAATAAAGAAAATTAAGATAGAATGAAAGAATGTATGAATGCTAGAATGAAAGATATCAAGAAAGAATTAATGAAAGAAAGAAAGTAATAAAGAAACTAAAGAGAATGATTGAAGGTATGAAAGCTAGAATGTAAGATATCAAGAAAGAAAGAAATGAATGTAATTAAAAAAGAAACTAAATATAGAATGAGAGAAGGTATGAAATACAGAATCTAAGATATCAAGAAAGAAAGAAAGAAAGAAAAAAGAAAGAATGAAAGTAATTAATAAAGAAACTAAAGATAGAATGAAAGAAGGTATGAAAGCTAGAATGAAAGATATCAATTAAAAAAAAGAAGAAAGAAAGTAATAAAGAAACTAAAGATAGAATGAGAGAAGATATGATAGCTAGAATGAAAGATATGAAGAAAGAAAGAGAGAAAGAAAGTAACTAATAAAGAAACTAAAGATAGAATGAGAGAGCGTATTAAAGCTAGAATGAAAGATATCAAGAAAGAAAGAAATGAAAGTAAGTAAAAAAGAAACTAAAGATAGAATGAGAGAAGGTATGATAGCTGGAATGAAAGATTTCAAGGAAGAAAGAAAAAAAGAAATCAATAAAGAAATTAAAGAGGAAATGAGAGAAATATGAAACCTAGAATGCAAGATATCAAGAAAGAAAGAAAGTAATAAAGAAACTAAAGATAGAATGAGAGAAAGTATGAAAGCTAGAATGAAAGATATCAAGAAAGAAAGAAAGAAAGAAATCAATAAAGAAACTAAAGATAAAATGAGAGAAGGTATGAAATACATAATGAAATATATCAAGAATGAAACAAAGAAAGTAACTAATAAAGAAACTAAAGATAGAATGAGAGAAGGTATGATAGCTGGAATGAAAGATTTCAAGGAAGAAAGAAAAAAAGAAATCAATAAAGAAATTAAAGAGGAAATGAGAGAAATGTAAAAAATAGAATGCAAGATATCAAGAAGGAAAGAAAGTAATAAAGAAACTAAAGATAGAATGAGAGAATGTATGAAAGCTAGAATGAAAGATATCAAGAAAGAAAGAAAGAAAGAAATCAATAAAGAGACTAAAGATAAAATGAGAGAAGGGATGAAATACATAATGAAATATATCAAGAAAGAAAGAAAGAAAGTAACTAATAAAGAAACTAAAGATAGAATGAGAGAAGGTATGAAAGCTAGAATGAATGATATCAAGAAAGAATGAAAGAAACAAAGAAAGTAATTAATAAAGAAACTAAAGATAGAATGAAAGAAGGTATGAATGCTAGAATGAAAGATATCAAGAAAGAATGAAAGAAAGAAAGAAAGTAATTAATAAAGAAACTAAAGATAGAATGAAAGAAGGTATGAATGCTAGAATGAAAGATATCAAGAAAGAATGAATGAAAGAAAGAAAGTAATAAAGAAACTAAAGAGAATGATTGAAGGTAAGAAAGCTAGAATGTAAGATATCAAGAAAGAAAGAAATGAATGTAATTAAAAAAGAAACTAAAGATAGAATGAGAGAAGGTATGAAAGACAGAATCTGAGATATCAAGAAAGAAAGAAAGAAAGAAAAAAGAAAGAACGAAAGTAATTAATAAAGAAACTAAAGATAGAATGAAAGAAGGTATGAAAGCTAGAATGAAAGATATCAATTAAAAAAAGAAAGAAAGAAAGTAATAAAGAAACTAAAGATTGAATCAGAGAAGATATGATAGCTAGAATGAAAGATATGAAGAAAGAAAGAAAGAAAGAAATCAATAAAGAAACTAAAGATAAAATGAGAGAAGGTATGAAATCGAGAAGGAAAGATATGAAGAAAGAAAGAGAGAAAGAAAGTAACTAATAAAGAAACTAAAGATAGAATGAGAGAGCATATTAAAGCTAGAATGAAAGATATCAAGAAAGAAAGAAATGAAAGTATGTAAAAAAGAAACTAAAGATAGAATGAGAGAAGGTATGATAGCTAGAATGAAAGATTTCAAGGAAGAAAGAAAAAAAGAAATCAATAAAGAAATTAAAGAGGAAATGAGAGAAATATGAAACCTAGAATGCAAGATGTCAAGAAAGAAAGAAAGTAATAAAGAAACTAAAGATAGAATGAGAGAATGTATGAAAGCTGAAATGAAAGATATCAAGAAAGAAAGAAAGAAAGAAATCAATAAAGAAACTAAAGATAAAATGAGAGAAGGTATGAAATACATAATGAAATATATCAAGAAAGAAACAAAGAATGTAACTAATAAAGAAACTAAAGATAGAATGAGAGAAGGTATGAAAGCTAGAATGAAACATATCAAAAAAAGAATGAAAGAAACAAAGAAAGTAATTAATAAAGAAAATTAAGACAGAATGAAAGAAGGTATGAATGCTAGAATGAAAGATATCAAGAAAGAATTAATGAAAGAAAGAAAGTAATAAAGAAACTAAAGAGAATGATTGAAGGTATGAATGCTAGAATGAAAGATATCAAGAAAGAATGAAAGAAAGAAAGAAAGTAATAAAGAAACTAAAGAGAATGATTGAAGGTATGAAAGCTAGAATGTAAGATATCAAGAAAGAAAGAAATGAATGTAATTAAAAAAGAAACTAAAGATAGAATGAGAGAAGGTATGAAAGATAGAATCTAAGATATCAAGAAAGAAAGAAAGCAAGAAAAAAGAAAGAACGAAAGTAATTAATAAAGAAACTAAAGATAGAATGAAAGAAGGTATGAAAGCTAGAATGAAAGATATCAATTAAAAAAAAGAATGAAAGAAAGTAGTAAAGAAACTAAAGATAGAATGAGAGAAGATATGATAGCTACAATGAAAGATATCAAGAAAGAAAGAAAGAAAAAAATCAATAAAGAAACTAAAGATAAAATGAGAGATGGTATGAAATCGAGAATGAAAGATATGAAGAAAGAAAGAGAGAAAGAAAGTAACTAATAAAGAAACTCAAGATAGAATGAGAGAGCGTATTAAAGCGAGAATGAAAGATATCAAGAAAGAAAGAAATGAAAGTAAGCAAAAAAGAAACTAAAGATAGAATGAGAGAAGGTATGAAAGCTGGAATGTAAGATATCAAGAAAGAAAGAAATAAAAGTAAGTAAAATAGAAACTAAAGATAGAATGAGAGAAGGTATGATAGCTAGAATGAATGATATCAAGGAAGAAAGAAAAAAAGAAATCAATAAAGAAATTAAAGAGGAAATGAGAGAAATATGAAACCTAGAATGCAAGATAAGAAAGAAAGAAAGAAAGTAATAAAGAACCTCAAGATAGAATGAGAGAATGTATGAATGCTAGAATGAAAGATATCAAGAAAGAATGAAAGAAACAAAGAAAGTAATTAATAAAGAAACTAAAGATAGAATGAGAGAAGATATGATAGCTAGAATGAAAGATATCAAGAAAGAAAGAAAGAAAGAAATCAATAAAGAAACTAAAGAAAAAATTAGAGAAGGTATGAAATCGAGAATAAAAGATATGAAGAAAGAAAGAGAGAAAGAAAGTAACTAATAAAGAAACTAAAGATAGAATGAGAGAGCGTATTAAAGCTATAATGAAAGATATCAAGAAAGAAAGAAATGAAAGTAAGCAAAAAAGAAACTAAAGATAGAATGAGAGAAGGTATGAAAGCTAGAATGAAAGATATCAAGAAAGAAAGAAAGAAATCACTAGAGAAACTAAAGATGAAATGAGAGAAGGTATGAAAGCTAGAATGAAAGATATCAAGAAAGAAAGTAATAAGAAACTAAAGATGGAACGAGAGAAGATATGCGAGCTAGAATGAAAGCTATCAAGAAAGAAAGAAAGAAAGAAAGAATGTAATAAAGAAACTAATGATAGAATGAGAGAAGGAATGAATGCTAGAATTAAGTATATAAAGAAAGAAAAAAGGAAGAAAGTAGAAACAAAGTAATAAAGAAAATAAAGATTGAATGAGTGAAGATATGAATGCTAGAATGAAAGATATCTAGAAAGAAATAAAAAAAGAAATTAAGTAGTAAAGAAACTAAAGATAGAATCAGAGAAGTTATGAGAGCTGGAAGGAAAGATATCAAAAAAGAAAGAAAGAAAGAAAGAAGGAACGAAAGTAATTAATAATGAAACTAAAGATAAAATGAGAGAAGGTATGAAATACATAATGAAATATATCAAGAAAGAAACAAAGAAAGTAACTAATAAAGAAACTAAAGATAGAATGAGAGAATGTATGAAAGCTAGAATGAAAGATATCCAGAAAGGAAAAAGGAAGAAAGTAGAAATGAAGTAATAAAGAAACTTAAGATAGAATGAGTGAAGATATGAAAGCTAGAATGAAAGATATCAAGAAAGAAAGAAATAAAAGTAAGTAAAAAAGAAACTAAAGATAGAATGAGAGAAGGTATGATAGCTAGAATGAAAGATATCAAGGAAGAAAGAAAAAAGAAATCAAAGAAATTAAAGAGGAAATGAGAGAAATATGAAACATAGAATGCAAGATATCAAGAAAGAAAGAAAGAAATCAATAAAGAAACTAAAGATAAAATGAGAGAATGTATGAAATACATTATGAAATATATCAAAAAAGAAAAAAAGAAAGTAACTAATAAAGAAACTAAAGATAGAATGAGAGAAGGTATGAAAGCTAGAATGAAAGATATCAAGAAAGAATGAAAGAAACAAAGAAAGTAATTAATAAAGAAACTAAAGATAGAATGAAAGAAGGTATGAAAGCTAGAATGGAAGATATCAAGAAAGAATGAATGAAAGTAAGAAAGTAATAAAGAAACTAAAGAGAATGATTGAAGGTATGAAAGCTAGAATGTAAGATATCAAGGAAGAAAGAAATGAATGTAATTAAAAAAGAAACTAAAGATAGAATGAGAGAAGGTTTGAAAGACAGAATCTAAGATATCAAGAAAGAAAGAAAGAAAGAAAAAAAGAAAGAACGAAAGTAATTAATAAAGAAACTAAAGATAGAATGAAAGAAGGTATGAAAGCTGGAATGAAAGATATCAATTAAAAGAAAGAAAGAAAGAAAGTAATAAAGAAACTAAAGATAGAATGAGAGAAGATATGATAGCTAGAATGAAAGATATCAAGAAAGAAAGAAAGAAAGAAATCAATAAATAAACGAAAGATAAAATGAGAGAAGGTATGAAATCGAGAATGAAAGATATGAAGAAAGAAATAGAGAAAGAAAGTAACTAATAAAGAAACTAAAGATAGAATGAGAGAGCATATTAAAGCTAGAATGAAAGATATCAAGAAAGAAAGAAATGAAAGTAAGTAAAAAAGAAACTAAAGATAGAATGAGAGAAGGTATGATAGCTAGAATGAAAGATTTCAAGGAAGAAAGAAAAAAAGAAATCAATAAAGAAATTATAGAGAGGAAATGAGAGAAATATGAAACCTAGAATGCAAGATATCAAGAAAGAAAGAAAGTAATAAAGAAACTAAAGATAGAATGAGAGAATGTATGAAAGCTGAAATGAAAGATATCAAGAAAGAAAGAAAGAAAGAAATCAATAAAGAAACTAAAGATAAAATGAGAGAAGGTATGAAAACTAGAATGAATGATATCAAGAAAGAATGAAAGAAACAAAGAAAGTAATTAATAAAGAAACTAAAGATAGAATGAAAGAAGGTATGAATGCTAAAATGAAAGATATCAAGAAAAAATGAAAGAAAGAAAGAAAGTAATAAAGAAACTAAAGAGAATGATTGAAGGTATGAAAGCTAGAATGTAAGATATCAAGAAAGAAAGAAAGAAAGAAAAAAGAAAGAACGAAAGTAATTAATAAAGAAACTAAAGATAGAATGAAAGAAGGTAGGAAAGCTAGAATGAAAGATATCAATTAAAAAAAGAAAGAAAGAAAGTAGTAAAGAAACTAAAGATAGAATGAGAGAAGATATGATAGCTACAATGAAAGTTATCAAGAAAGAAAGAAAGAAATCAATAAAGAAACTAAAGATAAAATGAGAGATGGTATGAAATCGAGAATGAAAGATATGAAGACAGAAAGAGAGAAAGAAAGTAACTAATAAAGAAACTAAAGATAGAATGAGAGAGCGTATTAAAGCTAGAATGAAAGATATCAAGAAAGAAAGAAAGAAAGAAAGTAAGTAATAAAGAAACTAAAGATAGAATGAGAGAAGGTATGAAAGCTGGAATGTAAGATATCAAAAAGAAAGAAATAAAAGTAAGTAAAATAGAAACTAAAGATAAAATGAGAGAAGGTGTGATAGCTAGAATGAATGATATCAAGGAAGAAAGAAAAAAAGAAATCAATAAAGAAATTAAAGAGGAAATGAGAGAAATATGAAACCTAGAATGCAAGATATCAAGAAAGAAAGAAAGTAATAAAGAAACTAACGATAGAATGAGAGAATGTATGAAAGCTACAATGAAAGATATCAAGAAAGAAAGAAAGAAAGAAATCAATAAAGAAACTAAAGATAAAATGAGAGAAGGTATGAAATACATAATGAAATATATCAAGAAAGAAACAAAGAAAGTAACTAATAAAGAAACTAAAGATAGAATGAGAGAATGTATGAAAGCTAGAATGAAAGATATCAAGAAAGAAAGAAAGAAAGAAATCAATAAAGAAACTAAAGATAAAATGAGAGAAGGTATAAAATCGAGAATAAAAGATATGAAGAAAGAAAGAGAGAAAGAAAGTAACTAATAAAGAAACTAAAGATAGAATGAGAGAAGGTATGAAAGCTAGAATGAAAGATATCAAGAAAGAAAGAAAGAAATCACTAGAGAAACTAAAGATGAAATGAGAGAAGGTATGAAAGCTAGAATGAAAGATATCAAGAAAGAAAGTAATAAGAAACTAAAGATACAATGAGAGAAGGTATTAAAGCTAGAATGAAAGATATCAAGAAAGAAAGAAAGAAAATAAGAAAGTAATTAAGAAACTAAAGATGGAACGAGAGAAGATATGCGAGCTAGAATGAAAGCTATAAAGAAAGAAAGAAAGAAAGAAGGTAATAAAGAAACTAAAGATAGAATGAGAGAAGGTATGAATGCAAGAATGAAAGATATCTAGAAAAAAATAAAAAAAGAAATTAAGTAGTAAAGAAACTAAAGATAGAATCAGAGAAGTTATGAGAGCTGGAATGAAAGATATCAAAAAAGAAAGAAAGAAAGAAAGAAAGAAGGAACGAAAGTAATTAATAAAGAAACTAAAGATAGAATGAAAGAAGGTATGAAAGCTAGAATGAAAGATATCAAGAAAGAAAGAAAGAAAGAAAGTAATAAAGAAACTAAAGATAGAATGAGTGAAGATATGACAGGTAGAATGAAAGATATCAAGAAAGAAAGAAAGAAAGAAAGAAAGATTGTAATAAAGAAACTAAAGATGAAATGAGAGAAGGTATGAAATACAGAATGAAATATATCAAGATAGAAAGAAAGAAAGAAAGAAAGAAAGAAAGAAAGAAAGAAAGAAAGAAAAGTAATAAAGAAACTAAAGATAGAATAAGAGAAGGTATGAAATACAGAATGAAATATATCAAGGAAGTAAGAAAACAAGAAATCAATAAAGAAATTAAAGATGAAATGAGAGAAATATGAAACCTAGAATGAAAGACATCAAGAAACAAAGAAAGAAAGAACGTAATAAAGAAACTAAAGATATCAAGAAAGAAAGAAAGAAAGAATTAAAGAAAGAAAGAAAGAAAGAAAGAAAGTAATAAGGAAACTAAAGATAGAATGAGAAAATGTATGAAATACATAATGAAATATATCAAGAAAGAAAGAAAGAAAGAAATCAATAAAGAATCAAAAGATAAAATGAGAGAAGTTATGAAATACAGAATGAAATATATCAAGAAAGAAAGAAAGAAAGTAACTGATAAAGAAAATAAAGATAGAATGAGAGAAGGTATTGAAGCTAGAATGAAAGATATCAAGAAAGAATGAAATGAAAGTAAGTAAAAAAGAAACTAAAGATAGAATGAGAGAAGGTATGAAAGCTGGAATGAAAGATATCAAGAAAGAAAGAAAGAAAGAAATCAAGAAAGAAATTAAAGATGAAATGAGAGAAGGTATGAAAGCTAGAAGGAAAGATATCAAGAAAGAAAGAAAGAAAGAAAGAAAGAAAGAAAGAAAGAAAGAAAGAAAGAAAGTAATAAAGAAACTAAAGATAGAATGAGAGAATACATGAAAGCTAGAATGAAAGATATCAAGAAAGAAAGAAAGAAATCAATAAAGAAACTAAAGAAAAAAGGGGGGAAGGTATGAAATCCAGAATGAAAGATATCAAGAAACAAAGAAAGAAAGAAAGAAACTAATAAAGAAACTAAAGATAGAATGAGAGAAGGTATTAAAGCTAGAATGAAAGATATCAAGAATGAAAGAAAGTAAGAAAGTAATAAAGAAACTAAAGATAGAACGCGACAAGGTATGAGAGCGAGAATGAAAGATATCAAGAAAGGAAAAAGGAAGAAAGTAGAAATGAAGTAATAAAGAAACTTAAGATAGAATAAGTGAAGATATGAAAGCTAGAATGAAAGATATCTGGAAAGAAAGAAAGAAAGAAAGTAGTAAAGAAACTAAAGATGAAATGAGAGAAGGTATGAAAGCTAGAATGAAAGATATCAATAAAAAAGAAAGAAAGAAAGAACGTAATAAAGAAACTAAAGATAGAATGAGAGAAGATATGAAAGCTAGAATGAAAGATATCAAGAAAGAAAGAAATGAAAGTAAGTAAAATAGAAACTAAAGATAAATTGAGAGAAGGTATGAAATACATAATGAAATATATCAAGAAAGAAACAAAGAAAGTAACTAATAAAGAAACTAAAGATAGAATGAGAGAAGGTATGAAAGCTAGAATGAAAGATATGAAGGAAGAAAGAAAGTAATAAAGAACCTAATGATAGAATGAGAGAATGTATGAAAGCTAGAATGAAAGATATGAAGAAAGAAAGAAAGAAAGTAACTAATAAAGAAACTAAAGATAGAATGAGAGAAGGTATGAAAGCTAGAATGAAAGATATCAAGAAAGAATGAAAGAAAGAAAGAAAGTAATTAATGAAGAAACTAAAGATAGAATGAAAGAAGGTATGAAAGCTAGAATGAAAGATATCAAGAAAGAATGAAAGAAAGAAAGAAAGTAATAAAGAAACTAAAGAGAATGATTGAAGGTATGAATGCTAGAATGTAAGATATCAAGAAAGAAAGAAAGAAAGAAAGAAAGAAAGAAAGAAAGAAAGAAAGAAAGTAATAAAGAAAATGAAGATAGAATGATTGAAGGTATGAAAGCTAGAATGAAAGATATCAAGAAAGAATGAAAGAAAGAAAGTAAGTAATAAAGAAACGAAAGATAGAATGAGAGAAGGTAGGAAAGCTAGAATGAAAGATATCAAGGAAGTAAGAAAAAAGAAAGTAACTAATAAAGAAACTAAAGATAAAATGAGACAATGTATGAAAGCTAGAATGAAAGATGTCAAGAATGAAGGAAAGAAAGAAATCAAAAAAGAAACTAAAGTTAAATGAGAGAAGGTATGAAATACAGAATGAAATATATCAAGAAAGAAAGAAAGAAAGAAAGGAAGAAAGAAAGAAAGTAATAAAGAAACTAAAGATAGAATGAGAGAATACATGAAAGCTAGAATGAAAGATATCAAGAAAGAAAGAAAGAAATCAATAAAGAAACTAAAGATAAAATGAGAGAAGGTATGAAATCCAGAATGAAAGATATCAAGAAACATAGAAAGAAAGAAAGAAACTAATAAAGAAACTAAAGATAGAATGAGAGAAGGTATTAAAGCTAGAATGAAAGATATCAAGAATGAAAGAAAGTAAGAAAGTAATGAAGAATCTAAAGATAGAACGCGACAAGGTATGAGAGCGAGAATGAAAGATATCAAGAAAGGAAAAAGGAAGAAAGTAGAAATGAAGTAATAAAGAAACTTAAGATAGAATAAGTGAAGATATGAAAGCTAGAATGAAAGATATCTGGAAAGAAAGAAAGAAAGAAAGTAGTAAAGAAACTAAAGATGAAATGAGAGAAGGTATGAAAGCTAGAATGAAAGATATCAATAAAAAAGAAAGAAAGAAAGAACGTAATAAAGAAACTAAAGATAGAATGAGAGAAGTTATGAAAGCTAGAATGAAAGATATCAAGAAAGAAAGAAATGAAAGTAAGTAAAATAGAAACTAAAGATAAATTGAGAGAAGGTATGAAATACATAATGAAATATATCAAGAAAGAAACAAAGAAAGTAACTAATAAAGAAACTAAAGATAGAATGAGAGAAGGTATGAAAGCTAGAATGAAAGATATCAAGGAAGAAAGAAAGTAATAAAGAACCTAATGATAGAATGAGAGAATGTATGAAAGCAAGAATGAAAGATATGAAGAAAGAAAGAAAGAAAGTAAAGAAACTAAAGATAGAATGAGAGAAGGTATGAAAGCTAGAATGAAAGATATCAAGAAAGAATGAAAGAAAGAAAGAAAGTAATTAATAAAGAAACTAAAGATAGAATGAAAGAAGGTATGAAAGCTAGAATGAAAGATATCAAGAAAGAATGAAAGAAAGAAAGAAAGTAATAAAGAAACTAAAGAGAATGATTGAAGGTATGAATGCTAGAATGTAAGATATCAAGAAAGAAAGAAAGAAAGAAAGAAAGAAAGAAAGAAAGAAAGAAAGAAAGAAAGAAAGAAAGAAAGAAAGAAAGTAAGTAATAAAGAAAATGAAGATAGAATGATTGAAGGTATGAAAGCTAGAATGAAAGATATCAAGAAAGAATGAAAGAAAGAAAGTAAGTAATAAAGAAACGAAAGATAGAATGAGAGAAGGTAGGAAAGCTAGAATGAAAGATATCAAGGAAGTAAGAAAAAAGAAAGTAACTAATAAAGAAACTAAAGATAAAATGAGACAATGTATGAAAGCTAGAATGAAAAATATCAAGAAAGAAAGAAAGAAATCAATAAAGAAACTATAGATAAAATGAGAGAAGGTATGAAATCCAGAATGAAAGATATCAAGAAACAAACAAAGAAAGAAGAAACTAATAAAGAAACTAAAGATAGAATGAGAGTAGGTATTAAAACTAAAATGAAAGATATCAAGAATGAAAGAAAGTAAGAAAGTAATAAAGAAACTAAAGAAAAAATGAGAGAAGGTATGAAAGCTAGAATGAAAGATATCAAGAAAGAATGAAAGAAAGAAAGTAGTAAAGAAACTAAAGATGAAATGAGAGAATTTATGAAAGCTAGAATGAAAGATATCAATAAAAAGAAAGAAAGAAAGAAAGTAATAAAGAAACTAAAGATAAAATGAGAGAAGGTATGAAAGCTAGAATGAAAGATATCAAGAAAGAATGAAAGAAACAAAGAAAGTAATTAATAAAGAAACTAAAGATAGAATGAAAGAAGTTATGAATGCTAGAATGAAAGATATCTGGAAAGAAAGAAAGAAAGAAAGTAGTAAAGAAACTAAAGATGAAATGAGAGAATTTATGAAAGCTAGAATGAAAGATATCAATAAAAAAAAGAAAGAAAGAAAGTAATAAAGAAACTAAAGATAAAATGAGAGAAGGTATGAAAGCGAGAATGAAAGATATCAAGAAAGGAAAAAGGAAGAAAGTAGAAATGAATTAATAACGAAACTTAAGATAGAATGAGTGAAGATATGAAAGCTAGAATGAAAGATATCTGGAAAGAAAGAAAGAAAGAAAGTAGTAAAGAAACTAAAGATGAAATGAGAGAATTTATGAAAGCTAGAATGAAAGATATCAATAAAAAAAGGAAAGAAAGAAAGTAATAAAGAAACTAAAGATAAAATGAGAGAAGGTATGAAAGCTAGAATGAAAGATATCAAGATAGAATGAAAGAAAGTAACTAATAAAGAAACTAAAGATAGAATGAGAGAAGGTATGAAAGCTAGAATGAAAGATATCAAGAAAGAATGAAAGAAAGAAAGAAAGTAATAAAGAAACTAAAGAGAATGATTGAAGGTATGAATGCTAGAATGTAAGATATCAAGAAAGAAAGAAAGAAAGAAAGAAAGAAAGTAATAAAGAAAATGAAGATAGAATGATTGAAGGTATGAAAGCTAGAATAAAAGATATCAAGAAAGAAAGAAAGAAAGAAAGTAATAAAGAAACTAAAGATAAAATGAGAGAAGGTATGAAATACAGAATGAAATATATCAAGAAAGAAAGAAAGAAAGAAAGTAATAAAGAAACTAAAGATAGAATGAGAGAATATATGAAAGCTAGAATGAAAGATATCAAGAAAGAAAGAAAGAAATCAATAAAGAAACTAAAGATAAAATGAGAGAAGGTATGAAATCCAGAATGAAAGATATCAAGAAAGAAAGAAAGAAAGAAAGTAATAAAGAAACTAAAGATAAAATGAGAGAAGGTATGAAATCCAGAATGAAAGATATCAAGAAACAAACAAAGAAAGAAAGAAAGTAATAAAGAAACTAAAGAGAATGATTGAAGGTATGAATGCTAGAATGTAAGATATCAAGAAAGAAAGAAAGAAAGAAAGAAAGAAAGAAAGAAAGAAAGAAAGTAATAAAGAAAATGAAGATAGAATGATTGAAGGTATGAAAGGAAGAATGAAAGATATCAAGAAAGAATGAAAGAAAGAAAGTAACTAATAAAGAAACGAAAGATAGAATGAGAGAAGGTAGGAAAGCTAGAATGAAAGATATCAAGGAAGTAAGAAAAAAGAAAGTAACTAATAAAGAAACTAAAGATAAAATGAGACAATGTATGAAAGCTAGAATGAAAGATGTTAAGAAAGAAAGAAAGAAAGAAATCAAAAAAGAAACTAAAGTTAAATGAGAGAAGGTATGAAATACAGAATGAAATATATCAAGAAAGAAAGAAAGAAAGAAAGAAAGAAAGTAATAAAGAAACTAAAGATAGAATGAGAGATTATATGAAAGCTAGAATGAAAGATATCAAGAAAGAAAGAAAGAAATCAATAAAGAAACTATAGATAAAATGAGAGAAGGTATGAAATCCAGAATGAAAGATATCAAGAAACAAAGACAGAAAGAAAGAAACTAATAAAGAAACTAAAGATAGAATGAGAGTATGTATTAAAACTAAAATGAAAGATATCAAGAATGAAAGAAAGTAAGAAAGTAATAAAGAAACTAAAGATAGAACGCGAGAAGGTGTGAGAGCGAGAATGAAAGATATCAAGAAAGGAAAAAGGAAGAAAGTAGAAATGAAGTAATAAAGAAACTTAAGGTAGAATGAGTGAAGATATGAAAGCTAGAATGAAAGATATCTGGAAAGAAAGAAAGAAAGAACGTAGTAAGGAAACTAAAGATAAAATGAGAGAAGGTATGAAAGCTAGAATGATAGAATGAAAGATATCAAGAAGGAATGAAAGAAAGAAAGAAAGTAATAAGGAAACTAAAGAGAATGATTGAAGGTATGAAAGCTAGAATGTAAGATATCAAGAAAGAAAGAAATGAATGTAATTAAAAAAGAAACTAAAGATAGAATGAGAGAAGGTATGAAAGATAGAATCTAAGATATCAAGAAAGAAAGAAAGAAAGAAAAAAGACAGAACCAAAGTAATTAATAAAGAAACTAAAGATAGAATGAAAGAAGGTATGAAAGCTAGAATGAAAGATATCAATTAAAAGAAAGAAAGAAAGAAAGAAAGTAGTAAAGAAACTAAAGATAGAATGAGAGAAGATATGATAGCTACAATGAACGATATCAAGAAAGAAAGAAAGAAAGAAATCAATAAAGAAACTAAAGATAAAATGAGAGAGCGTATTAAAGCTAGAATGAAAGATATCAAGAAAGAAGGAAAGAAAGTAAGTAATAAAGAAACTAAAGATAGAATGAGAAAATGTATGAAAGCTACAATGAAAGATATCAAGAAAGAAAGAAAGAAAGAAATCAAAAAAGAAACAAAAGATAAAATGAGAGAAGGTATGAAATACATAATGAAATATATCAAGAAAGAAACAAAGAAAGTAACTAATAAAGAAACTAAAGATAGAATGAGAGAATGTATGAAAGCTAGAATGAAAGATATCAAGAAAGAATGAAAGAAACAAAGAAAGTAATTAATAAAGAACCTAAAGATAGAATGAGAGAAGATATGATAGCTAGAATGAAAGATATCAAGAAAGAAAGAAAGAAAGAAATCAATAAAGAAACTAAAGATAAAATGAGAGAAGGTATGAAATCGAGAATAAAAGATATGAAGAAAGAAAGAGAGAAAGAAAGTAACTAATAAAGAAACTAAAGATAGAATGAGAGAGCGTATTAAAGCTATAATGAAAGATATCAAGAAAGAAAGAAATGAAAGTAAGTAAAAAAGAAACTAAAGATAGAATGAGAGAAGGTATGAAAGCTAGAATGAAAGATATCAAGAAAGAAAGAAAGAAATCACTAGAGAAACTAAAGATGAAATGAGAGAAGGTATGAAAGCTAGAATGAAAGATATCAAGAAAGAAAGTAATAAGAAACTATAGATACAATGAGAGAAGTTATTAAAGCTAGAATGATAGATATCAAGAAAGAAAAAAAGAAAATAAGAAAGTAATTTAGAAACTAAAGAAAGAACGAGAGAAGATATGCAAGCTAGAATGAAAGCTATCAAGAAAGAAAGAAAGAAAGAATGTAATGAAGAAACTAAAGATAGAATGAGAGAAGGTATGGATGCTAGAATTAAATATATCAAGAAAGAAAAAAGGAAGAAAGTAGAAACAAAGTAATAAAGAAACTAAAGATTGAATGAGTTAAGATATGAATGCTAGAATGAAAGATATCTAGAAAGAAATAAAAAAAGAAATTAAGTAGTAAAGAAACTAAAGATAGAATCAGAGAAGTTATGAGAGCTGGAATGAAAGATATCAAAAAAGAAAGAAAGAAAGAAAGAAGGAACGAAAGTAATTAATAAAGAAACTAAAGATAGAATGAAAGAAGGTATGAAAGCTAGAATGAAAGATATCAAGAAAGAAAGAAAGAAAGAAAGTAATAAAGAAACTAAAGATAGAATGAGAGAAGGTATGAAAGCTGGAATGTAAGATATCAAGAAAGAAAGAAATGAAAGAAAGTAAAAAAAACTAAAAATAGAATGAGAGAAGGTATTAAAGCTAGAATCTAAGAGATCAAGAAAGAAAGAAAAAAGTAAGAAAGAAAGAATGAAAGTAATAATAAAGAAACTAAAGATAGAATGAGTGAAGATATGACAGGTAGAATGAAAGATATCAAGAAAGAAAGAAAGAAAGAAAGATTGTAATAAAGAAACTAAAGATGAAATGAGAGAAGGTATGAAACCTAGAATGAAAGATATCAAGAAAGAAAGAAAGAAAGAAAGAAAGAAACTAATAAAGAAACTAAAGATAGAATGAGAGAAGGTATGAAAGCTAGAATGAAAGATATCAAGGAAGTAAGAAAAAAAGAAATCAATAAAGAAATTAAAGATGAAATGAGAGAAATATGAAACCTAAAATGAAAGATATAAAGAAACAAAGAAAGAAAGAAAGAAACTAATAAAGAAACTAAAGATATCAAGAAAGAAAGAAAGAAAGAATTTAAGAAAGAAAAAAAGAAAGAAAGTAATAAAGAAACTAAAGATAGAATGAGAAAATGTATGAAATACATAATGAAATATATCAAGAAAGAAAGAAAGAAAGAAATCAATAAAGAATCTAAAGATAAAAAGAGAGAAGTTATGAAATACAGAATGAAATATATCAAGAAAGAAAGAAAGAAAGTAACTAATAAAGAAAATAAAGATAGAATGATAGAAGGTATTGAAGCTAGAATGAAAGATATCAAGAAAGAAAGAAATGAAAGTAAGTAAAAAAGAAACTAAAGATAGAATGAGAGAAGGTATGAAAGCTGGAATGAAAGATATCAAGAAAGAAAGAAAGAAATCAAGAAAGAAATTAAAGATGAAATGAGAGAAGGTATGAAAGTTAGAATGAAAGATATCAAGAAAGAAAGAAAGAAAGAAAGAAAGAAAGAAAGTAATAAAGAAACTAAAGATAGAATGAGAGAATATATGAAAGCTAGAATGAAAGATATCAAGAAAGAAAGAAAGAAATCAATAAAGAAACTAGATAAAATGAGAGAAGGTATGAAATCCAGAATGAAGGATATCAAGAAAGAAACAAAGAAAGTAACTAATAAAGAAACTAAAGATAGAATGAGAGAATGTATGAAAGCTAGAATGAAAGATATCAAGAAAGAATGAAAGAAACAAAGAAAGTAATTAATAAAGAAACTAAAGATAGAATGAGAGAAGATATGATAGCTAGAATGAAAGATATCAAGAAAGAAAGAAAGAAAGAAATCAATAAAGAAACTAAAGATAAAATGAGAGAAGGTATGAAATCGAGAAAAAAAGATATGAAGAAAGAAAGAGAGAAAGAAAGTAACTAATAAAGAAACTAAAGATAGAATGAGAGAGCGTATTAAAGCTATAATGAAAGATATCAAGAAAGAAAGAAATGAAAGTAAGTAAAAAAGAATCTAAAGATAGAATGAGAGAAGGTATGAAAGCTAGAATGAAAGATATCAAGAAAGAAAGAAAGAAAGAAATCACTAGAGAAACTAAAGATGAAATGAGAGAAGGTATGAAAGCTAGAATGAAAGATATCAAGAAAGAAAGAAAGAAAGAAATCACTAGAGAAACTAAAGATGAAATGAGAGAAGGTATGAAAGATAGAATGAAAGATATAAAAAAGAAAGAAAGTAATAAAGAAAGTAAAGATACAATGAGAGAAGGTATGAAATCTAGAATGAAAGATATCAAGAAAGAATGAAAGAAAGAAAGAAAGTAATAAAGAAACGAAAGATAGAATGAGAGAAGGTAGGAAAGCTAGAATGAAAGATATCAAGGAAGTAAGAAAAAAGAAAGTAACTAATAAAGAAACTAAAGATAAAATGAGACAATGTATGAAAGCTAGAATGAAAGATGTCAAGAATGAAGGAAAGAAAGAAATCAAAAAAGAAACTAAAGTTAAATGAGAGAAGGTATGAAATACAGAATGAAATATATCAAGAAAGAAAGAAAGAAAGAAAGGAAGAAAGAAAGAAAGTAATAAAGAAACTAAAGATAGAATGAGAGAATACATGAAAGCTAGAATGAAAGATATCAAGAAAGAAAGAAAGAAATCAATAAAGAAACTAAAGATAAAATGAGAGAAGGTATGAAATCCAGAATGAAAGATATCAAGAAACAAAGAAAGAAAGAAAGAAACTAATAAAGAAACTAAAGATAGAATGAGAGAAGGTATTAAAGCTAGAATGAAAGATATCAAGAATGAAAGAAAGTAAGAAAGTAATGAAGAATCTAAAGATAGAACGCGACAAGGTATGAGAGCGAGAATGAAAGATATCAAGAAAGGAAAAAGGAAGAAAGTAGAAATGAAGTAATAAAGAAACTTAAGATAGAATAAGTGAAGATATGAAAGCTAGAATGAAAGATATCTGGAAAGAAAGAAAGAAAGAAAGTAGTAAAGAAACTAAAGATGAAATGAGAGAAGGTATGAAAGCTAGAATGAAAGATATCAATAAAAAAGAAAGAAAGAAAGAACGTAATAAAGAAACTAAAGATAGAATGAGAGAAGTTATGAAAGCTAGAATGAAAGATATCAAGAAAGAAAGAAATGAAAGTAAGTAAAATAGAAACTAAAGATAAATTGAGAGAAGGTATGAAATACATAATGAAATATATCAAGAAAGAAACAAAGAAAGTAACTAATAAAGAAACTAAAGATAGAATGAGAGAAGGTATGAAAGCTAGAATGAAAGATATCAAGGAAGAAAGAAAGTAATAAAGAACCTAATGATAGAATGAGAGAATGTATGAAAGCAAGAATGAAAGATATGAAGAAAGAAAGAAAGAAAGTAAAGAAACTAAAGATAGAATGAGAGAAGGTATGAAAGCTAGAATGAAAGATATCAAGAAAGAATGAAAGAAAGAAAGAAAGTAATTAATAAAGAAACTAAAGATAGAATGAAAGAAGGTATGAAAGCTAGAATGAAAGATATCAAGAAAGAATGAAAGAAAGAAAGAAAGTAATAAAGAAACTAAAGAGAATGATTGAAGGTATGAATGCTAGAATGTAAGATATCAAGAAAGAAAGAAAGAAAGAAAGAAAGAAAGAAAGAAAGAAAGAAAGAAAGAAAGAAAGAAAGAAAGAAAGAAAGTAATAAAGAAAATGAAGATAGAATGATTGAAGGTATGAAAGCTAGAATGAAAGATATCAAGAAAGAATGAAAGAAAGAAAGTAAGTAATAAAGAAACGAAAGATAGAATGAGAGAAGGTAGGAAAGCTAGAATGAAAGATATCAAGGAAGTAAGAAAAAAGAAAGTAACTAATAAAGAAACTAAAGATAAAATGAGACAATGTATGAAAGCTAGAATGAAAAATATCAAGAAAGAAAGAAAGAAATCAATAAAGAAACTATAGATAAAATGAGAGAAGGTATGAAATCCAGAATGAAAGATATCAAGAAACAAACAAAGAAAGAAGAAACTAATAAAGAAACTAAAGATAGAATGAGAGTAGGTATTAAAACTAAAATGAAAGATATCAAGAATGAAAGAAAGTAAGAAAGTAATAAAGAAACTAAAGAAAAAATGAGAGAAGGTATGAAAGCTAGAATGAAAGATATCAAGAAAGAATGAAAGAAAGAAAGTAGTAAAGAAACTAAAGATGAAATGAGAGAATTTATGAAAGCTAGAATGAAAGATATCAATAAAAAGAAAGAAAGAAAGAAAGTAATAAAGAAACTAAAGATAAAATGAGAGAAGGTATGAAAGCTAGAATGAAAGATATCAAGAAAGAATGAAAGAAACAAAGAAAGTAATTAATAAAGAAACTAAAGATAGAATGAAAGAAGTTATGAATGCTAGAATGAAAGATATCTGGAAAGAAAGAAAGAAAGAAAGTAGTAAAGAAACTAAAGATGAAATGAGAGAATTTATGAAAGCTAGAATGAAAGATATCAATAAAAAAAAGAAAGAAAGAAAGTAATAAAGAAACTAAAGATAAAATGAGAGAAGGTATGAAAGCGAGAATGAAAGATATCAAGAAAGGAAAAAGGAAGAAAGTAGAAATGAATTAATAACGAAACTTAAGATAGAATGAGTGAAGATATGAAAGCTAGAATGAAAGATATCTGGAAAGAAAGAAAGAAAGAAAGTAGTAAAGAAACTAAAGATGAAATGAGAGAATTTATGAAAGCTAGAATGAAAGATATCAATAAAAAAAGGAAAGAAAGAAAGTAATAAAGAAACTAAAGATAAAATGAGAGAAGGTATGAAAGCTAGAATGAAAGATATCAAGATAGAATGAAAGAAAGTAACTAATAAAGAAACTAAAGATAGAATGAGAGAAGGTATGAAAGCTAGAATGAAAGATATCAAGAAAGAATGAAAGAAAGAAAGAAAGTAATAAAGAAACTAAAGAGAATGATTGAAGGTATGAATGCTAGAATGTAAGATATCAAGAAAGAAAGAAAGAAAGAAAGAAAGAAAGTAATAAAGAAAATGAAGATAGAATGATTGAAGGTATGAAAGCTAGAATAAAAGATATCAAGAAAGAAAGAAAGAAAGAAAGTAATAAAGAAACTAAAGATAAAATGAGAGAAGGTATGAAATACAGAATGAAATATATCAAGAAAGAAAGAAAGAAAGAAAGTAATAAAGAAACTAAAGATAGAATGAGAGAATATATGAAAGCTAGAATGAAAGATATCAAGAAAGAAAGAAAGAAATCAATAAAGAAACTAAAGATAAAATGAGAGAAGGTATGAAATCCAGAATGAAAGATATCAAGAAAGAAAGAAAGAAAGAAAGTAATAAAGAAACTAAAGATAAAATGAGAGAAGGTATGAAATCCAGAATGAAAGATATCAAGAAACAAACAAAGAAAGAAAGAAAGTAATAAAGAAACTAAAGAGAATGATTGAAGGTATGAATGCTAGAATGTAAGATATCAAGAAAGAAAGAAAGAAAGAAAGAAAGAAAGAAAGAAAGAAAGTAATAAAGAAAATGAAGATAGAATGATTGAAGGTATGAAAGGAAGAATGAAAGATATCAAGAAAGAATGAAAGAAAGAAAGTAACTAATAAAGAAACGAAAGATAGAATGAGAGAAGGTAGGAAAGCTAGAATGAAAGATATCAAGGAAGTAAGAAAAAAGAAAGTAACTAATAAAGAAACTAAAGATAAAATGAGACAATGTATGAAAGCTAGAATGAAAGATGTTAAGAAAGAAAGAAAGAAAGAAATCAAAAAAGAAACTAAAGTTAAATGAGAGAAGGTATGAAATACAGAATGAAATATATCAAGAAAGAAAGAAAGAAAGAAAGTAATAAAGAAACTAAAGATAGAATGAGAGATTATATGAAAGCTAGAATGAAAGATATCAAGAAAGAAAGAAAGAAATCAATAAAGAAACTATAGATAAAATGAGAGAAGGTATGAAATCCAGAATGAAAGATATCAAGAAACAAAGAGAGAAAGAAAGAAACTAATAAAGAAACTAAAGATAGAATGAGAGTAGGTATTAAAACTAAAATGAAAGATATCAAGAATGAAAGAAAGTAAGAAAGTAATAAAGAAACTAAAGATAGAACGCGAGAAGGTGTGAGAGCGAGAATGAAAGATATCAAGAAAGGAAAAAGGAAGAAAGTAGAAATGAAGTAATAAAGAAACTTAAGGTAGAATGAGTGAAGATATGAAAGCTAGAATGAAAGATATCTGGAAAGAAAGAAAGAAAGAACGTAGTAAGGAAACTAAAGATAAAATGAGAGAAGGTATGAAAGCTAGAATGAAAGATATCAAGAAGGAATGAAAGAAAGAAAGAAAGTAATAAGGAAACTAAAGAGAATGATTGAAGGTATGAAAGCTAGAATGTAAGATATCAAGAAAGAAAGAAATGAATGTAATTAAAAAAGAAACTAAAGATAGAATGAGAGAAGGTATGAAAGATAGAATCTAAGATATCAAGAAAGAAAGAAAGAAAGAAAAAAGACAGAACCAAAGTAATTAATAAAGAAACTAAAGATAGAATGAAAGAAGGTATGAAAGCTAGAATGAAAGATATCAATTAAAAGAAAGAAAGAAAGAAAGAAAGTAGTAAAGAAACTAAAGATAGAATGAGAGAAGATATGATAGCTACAATGAACGATATCAAGAAAGAAAGAAAGAAAGAAATCAATAAAGAAACTAAAGATAAAATGAGAGAGCGTATTAAAGCTAGAATGAAAGATATCAAGAAAGAAGGAAAGAAAGAAAGTAATAAAGAAACTAAAGATAGAATGAGAAAATGTATGAAAGCTACAATGAAAGATATCAAGAAAGAAAGAAAGAAAGAAATCAAAAAAGAAACAAAAGATAAAATGAGAGAAGGTATGAAATACATAATGAAATATATCAAGAAAGAAACAAAGAAAGTAACTAATAAAGAAACTAAAGATAGAATGAGAGAATGTATGAAAGCTAGAATGAAAGATATCAAGAAAGAATGAAAGAAACAAAGAAAGTAATTAATAAAGAAACTAAAGATAGAATGAGAGAAGATATGATAGCTAGAATGAAAGATATCAAGAAAGAAAGAAAGAAAGAAATCAATAAAGAAACTAAAGATAAAATGAGAGAAGGTATGAAATCGAGAATAAAAGATATGAAGAAAGAAAGAGAGAAAGAAAGTAACTAATAAAGAAACTAAAGATAGAATGAGAGAGCGTATTAAAGCTATAATGAAAGATATCAAGAAAGAAAGAAATGAAAGTAAGTAAAAAAGAAACTAAAGATAGAATGAGAGAAGGTATGAAAGCTAGAATGAAAGATATCAAGAAAGAAAGAAAGAAATCACTAGAGAAACTAAAGATGAAATGAGAGAAGGTATGAAAGCTAGAATGAAAGATATCAAGAAAGAAAGTAATAAGAAACTATAGATACAATGAGAGAAGTTATTAAAGCTAGAATGATAGATATCAAGAAAGAAAGAAAGAAAATAAGAAAGTAATTTAGAAACTAAAGAAAGAACGAGAGAAGATATGCAAGCTAGAATGAAAGCTATCAAGAAAGAAAGAAAGAAAGAATGTAATGAAGAAACTAAAGATAGAATGAGAGAAGGTATGGATGCTAGAATTAAATATATCAAGAAAGAAAAAAGGAAGAAAGTAGAAACAAAGTAATAAAGAAACTAAAGATTGAATGAGTTAAGATATGAATGCTAGAATGAAAGATATCTAGAAAGAAATAAAAAAAGAAATTAAGTAGTAAAGAAACTAAAGATAGAATCAGAGAAGTTATGAGAGCTGGAATGAAAGATATCAAAAAAGAAAGAAAGAAAGAAAGAAGGAACGAAAGTAATTAATAAAGAAACTAAAGATAGAATGAAAGAAGGTATGAAAGCTAGAATGAAAGATATCAAGAAAGAAAGAAAGAAAGAAAGTAATAAAGAAACTAAAGATAGAATGAGAGAAGGTATGAAAGCTGGAATGTAAGATATCAAGAAAGAAAGAAATGAAAGAAAGTAAAAAAAACTAAAAATAGAATGAGAGAAGGTATTAAAGCTAGAATCTAAGAGATCAAGAAAGAAAGAAAAAAGTAAGAAAGAAAGAATGAAAGTAATAATAAAGAAACTAAAGATAGAATGAGTGAAGATATGACAGGTAGAATGAAAGATATCAAGAAAGAAAGAAAGAAAGAAAGATTGTAATAAAGAAACTAAAGATGAAATGAGAGAAGGTATGAAACCTAGAATGAAAGATATCAAGAAAGAAAGAAAGAAAGAAAGAAAGAAACTAATAAAGAAACTAAAGATAGAATGAGAGAAGGTATGAAAGCTAGAATGAAAGATATCAAGGAAGTAAGAAAAAAAGAAATCAATAAAGAAATTAAAGATGAAATGAGAGAAATATGAAACCTAAAATGAAAGATATAAAGAAACAAAGAAAGAAAGAAAGAAACTAATAAAGAAACTAAAGATATCAAGAAAGAAAGAAAGAAAGAATTTAAGAAAGAAAAAAAGAAAGAAAGTAATAAAGAAACTAAAGATAGAATGAGAAAATGTATGAAATACATAATGAAATATATCAAGAAAGAAAGAAAGAAAGAAATCAATAAAGAATCTAAAGATAAAAAGAGAGAAGTTATGAAATACAGAATGAAATATATCAAGAAAGAAAGAAAGAAAGTAACTAATAAAGAAAATAAAGATAGAATGATAGAAGGTATTGAAGCTAGAATGAAAGATATCAAGAAAGAAAGAAATGAAAGTAAGTAAAAAAGAAACTAAAGATAGAATGAGAGAAGGTATGAAAGCTGGAATGAAAGATATCAAGAAAGAAAGAAAGAAATCAAGAAAGAAATTAAAGATGAAATGAGAGAAGGTATGAAAGTTAGAATGAAAGATATCAAGAAAGAAAGAAAGAAAGAAAGAAAGAAAGAAAGAAAGTAATAAAGAAACTAAAGATAGAATGAGAGAATATATGAAAGCTAGAATGAAAGATATCAAGAAAGAAAGAAAGAAATCAATAAAGAAACTAGATAAAATGAGAGAAGGTATGAAATCCAGAATGAAGGATATCAAGAAAGAAACAAAGAAAGTAACTAATAAAGAAACTAAAGATAGAATGAGAGAATGTATGAAAGCTAGAATGAAAGATATCAAGAAAGAATGAAAGAAACAAAGAAAGTAATTAATAAAGAAACTAAAGATAGAATGAGAGAAGATATGATAGCTAGAATGAAAGATATCAAGAAAGAAAGAAAGAAAGAAATCAATAAAGAAACTAAAGATAAAATGAGAGAAGGTATGAAATCGAGAATAAAAGATATGAAGAAAGAAAGAGAGAAAGAAAGTAACTAATAAAGAAACTAAAGATAGAATGAGAGAGCGTATTAAAGCTATAATGAAAGATATCAAGAAAGAAAGAAATGAAAGTAAGTAAAAAAGAAACTAAAGATAGAATGAGAGAAGGTATGAAAGCTAGAATGAAAGATATCAAGAAAGAAAGAAAGAAAGAAATCACTAGAGAAACTAAAGATGAAATGAGAGAAGGTATGAAAGCTAGAATGAAAGATATCAAGAAAGAAAGAAAGAAAGAAATCACTAGAGAAACTAAAGATGAAATGAGAGAAGGTATGAAAGATAGAATGAAAGATATAAAAAAGAAAGAAAGTAATAAAGAAAGTAAAGATACAATGAGAGAAGGTATGAAATCTAGAATGAAAGATATCAAGAAAGAATGAAAGAAAGAAAGAAAGTAATAAAGAAAATAAAGAGAATGATTGAAGGTATGAAAGCGAGAATGTAAGATATCAAGAAAGAAAGAAATGACTGTAATTAAAAAAGAAACTAAAGAGAGAATGAGAGAAGGTATGAAAGATAGAATGAAAGATATCAATTGAAAAAAAGAAAGAAAGTAATAAAGAAACTAAAGATAGAATGAGAGAAGATATGATAGCTAGAATGAAAGATATCAAGAAAGAAAGAAAGAAAGAAATCAATAAAGAAACTAAAGATAAAATGAGAGAAGGTATGAAATCGAGAATGAAAGATATGAAGAAAGAAAAAGAGAAAGAAAGTAACTAATAATGAAACTAAAGATAGAATGAGAGAGCGTATTAAAGCTAAAATGAAAGATATCAAGAAAGAAAGAAATGAAAGTAAGTAAAAAAGAAACTAAAGATAGAATGAGAGAAGGTATGAAAGCTAGAATGAAAGATATCAAGAAAGAAAGAAAGAAAGAAATCACTAGAGAAACTAAAGATGAAATGAGAGAATTTATGAAAGCTAGAATGAAAGATATCAAGAAAGAAAGAAAGTAATAAAGAAACTACAGATACAATGATAGAAGGTATGAAATCTAGAATGAAATATATCAAGAAAGAAAGAAAGTAACTAATAAAGAAACTAAAGATAGAATGAGAGAAGGTATGAAAGCTAGAATGAAAGATATCAAGAAAGAAATAAAGAAAGAATTCACTAGAGAAACTAAAGATGAAATGAGAGACGGTATGAAAGCTAGAATGAAAGATATCAAGAAAGAAAGTAAGAAAGAAAGTAATAAAGAAACTAAAGATAGAATGAGAAAATGTATGAAATACATAATGAAATATATCAAGAAAGAAAGAAAGAAAGAAATCAATAAAGAATCTAAAGATTAAATGAGAGAAGGTATGAAATACAGAATGAAATATAATAAGAAAGAAAGAAAGAAAGTAACTAATAAAGAAACTAAAGATAGAATGAGAGAAGGTATGAAAGCTAGAATGAAAGATATCAAGAAAGAAAGAAAGAAAGAAAGAAAGAAAGAAAGAACAAAAGTAATTAATTAAGAAACTAAAGATAGAATGAAAGAAGGTATGAAAGCTAGAATGAAAGATATCAAGAAAGAATGAAAGAAAGAAAGAAAGTAATTAATAAAGAAACTAAAGATAGAATGAAAGAAGGTATGAAAGCTAGAATGAAAGATATCAAGAAAGAATGAAAGAAAGAAAGAAAGTAATAAAGAAACGAAAGAGAAGGATTGAAGGTATGAAAGCTAGAATGTAAGGTATCAAGAAAGAAAGAAATGAATGTAATTAAAAAAGAAACTAAAGATAGAATGAGAGAAGGTATGAAAAATAGAATCTAAGATATCAAGAAAGAAAGAAAGGAAGAAAGTAACTAATAAAGGAATTAAAGATAGAATGAGAGAAGGTATTAAAGCTAGAATGAAAGATATTAAGGAAGTAAGAAAAAAAGAAATCAATAAAGAAATTAAAGATGAAATGAGAGAATGTATGAAAGATAGAATGAAAGATATCAAGAAAGAAAGAAAGAAATCAATAAAGAAACTAAAGATAAAATGAGAGAAGGTATGAAAGCTAGAATGAAAGATATCAAGAAAGAATGAAGGAAAGAAAGAAAGTAATAAAGAAACTAAAGAGAAGGATTGAAGGTATGAAAGCTAGAATGTAAGATATCAAGAAAGAAAGAAATGAATGTAATTAAAAAAGAAACTAAAGATAGAATGA
Organism: Intellagama lesueurii; assembly: GCA_037013535.1. NCBI lineage: Eukaryota > Metazoa > Chordata > Lepidosauria > Squamata > Agamidae > Intellagama > Intellagama lesueurii. The sequence goes on from JBAJHW010000035.1 coordinate 246,801, forward strand.
GAGAAGGTATGAAAGCTAGAATGTAAGATATCAAGAAAGAAAGAAAGAAAGAAAGTAACTAATAAAGGAATTAAAGATAGAATGAGAGAAGGTATGAAAGCTAGAATGAAAGATATCAAGAAAGAAAAAAATGAAAGTAAGTAAAAAAGAAACTAAAGATAGAATGAGAAAATGTATGAAATACATAATGAAATATATCAAGAAAGAAAGAAAGAAAGAAATCACTAGAGAAACTAAAGATGAAATGAAAGAAGGTATGAAAGCTACAATGAAAGATATCAAGAAAGAAAGAAAGTAATAAAGAAACTAAAGATGAAATGAGAGAGGGTATGAAATCTAGAATGAAAGATATCAAGAAAGAATGAAAGAAAGAAAGTAATAAAGAAAATAAAGATAGAATGAGAGAGCGTATTAAAGCTAAAATGAAAGATATCAAGAAAGAAAGAAATGAATGTAATTAAAAAAGAAACTAAAGATAGAATGAGAGAAGGTATGAAAGATAGAATCTAAGATATCAAGGAAGAAAGAAAGAAAAAAAGAAAGAACGAAAGTAATTAGTAAAGAAACTAAAGATAGAATGAAAGAAGGTATGAAATCTAAAATGAAAGATATGAAATAAAAAAAGAAAGAAAGTAATAAAGAAACTAAAGATAGAATGAGAGAAGATATGATGGCTAGAATGAAAGATATCAAGAAAGAAAGAAAGAAAGAAATCAATAAAGAAACTAAAGATAAAATGAGAGAAGGTATGAAATCGAGAATGAAAGATATGAAGAAAGAAAGAGAGAAAGAAAGTAACTAATAAAGAAACTAAAGATAGAATGAGAGAGCGTATTAAAGCTAAAATGAAAGATATCAAGAAAGAAAGAAATGAAAGTAAGTAAAAAAGAAACTAAAGATAGAATGAGAGAAGGTATGAAAGCTAGAATGAAAGATATCAAGAAAGAAAGAAAGAAAGAAATCACTAGAGAAACTAAAGATGAAATGAGAGAATTTATGAAAGCTAGAATGAAAGATATCAAGAAAGAAAGAAAGTAATAAAGAAACTACAGATACAATGATAGAAGGTATGAAATCTAGAATGAAATATATCAAGAAAGAAAGAAAGAAAGTAACTAATAAAGAAACTAAAGATAGAATGAGAGAAGGTATGAAAGCTAGAATGAAAGATATCAAGAAAGAAAGAAAGAAAGAATTCACTAGAGAAACTAAAGATGAAATGAGAGACGGTATGAAAGCTAGAATGAAAGATATCAAGAAAGAAAGTAAGAAAGAAAGTAATAAAGAAACTAAAGATAGAATGAGAAAATGTATGAAATACATAATGAAATATATCAAGAAAGAAAGAAAGAAAGAAATCAATAAAGAATCTAAAGATTAAATGAGAGAAGGTATGAAATACAGAATGAAATATATTAAGAAAGAAAGAAAGAAAGTAACTAATAAAGAAACTAAAGATAGAATGAGAGAAGGTATGAAAGCTAGAATGAAAGATATCAAGAAAGAATGAAAGAAAGAAAGAAAGTAATTAATAAAGAAACTAAAGATAGAATGAAAGAAGGTATGAAAGCTAGAATGAAAGATATCAAGAAAGAATGAAAGAAAGAAAGAAAGTAATAAAGAAACGAAAGAGAAGGATTGAAGGTATGAAAGCTAGAACGTAAGGTATCAAGAAAGAAAGAAAGAAAGAAAGAAAGAAAGAAAGAAAGAACGAAAGTAATTAATTAAGAAACTAAAGATAGAATGAAAGAAGGTATGAAAGCTAGAATGAAAGATATCAAGAAAGAATGAAAGAAAGAAAGAAAGTAATTAATAAAGAAACTAAAGATAGAATGAAAGAAGGTATGAAAGCTAGAATGAAAGATATCAAGAAAGAATGAAAGAAAGAAAGAAAGTAATAAAGAAACGAAAGAGAAGGATTGAAGGTATGAAAGCTAGAACGTAAGGTATCAAGAAAGAGAGAAATGAATGTAATTAAAACAGAAACTAAAGATAGAATGATAGAAGGTATGAAAAATAGAATCTAAGATATCAAGAAAGAAAGAAAGGAAGAAAGTAACTAATAAAGGAATTAAAGATAGAATGATAGAAGGTATTAAAGCTAGAATGAAAGATATCAAGAAAGAAAAAAATGAAAGTAAGTAAAAAAGAAACTAAAGATAGAATGAGAAAATGTATGAAATACATAATGAAATATATCAAGAAAGAAAGAAAGAAAGAAATCACTAGAGAAACTAAAGATGAAATGAAAGAAGGTATGAAAGCTACAATGAAAGATATCAAGAAAGAAAGAAAGTAATAAAGAAACTAAAGATGAAATGAGAGAGGGTATGAAATCTAGAATGAAAGATATCAAGAAAGAATGAAAGAAAGAAAGTAATAAAGAAAATAAAGATAGAATGAGAGAGCGTATTAAAGCTAAAATGAAAGATATCAAGAAAGAAAGAAATGAATGTAATTAAAAAAGAAACTAAAGATAGAATGAGAGAAGGTATGAAAGATAGAATCTAAGATATCAAGGAAGAAAGAAAGAAAAAAAGAAAGAACGAAAGTAATTAGTAAAGAAACTAAAGATAGAATGAAAGAAGGTATGAAATCTAAAATGAAAGATATGAAATTAAAAAGGAAAGAAAGTAATAAAGAAACTAAAGATAGAATGAGAGAAGATATGATGGCTAGAATGAAAGATATCAAGAAAGAAAGAAAGAAAGAAATCAATAAAGAAACTAAAGATAAAATGAGAGAAGGTATGAAATCGAGAATGAAAGATATGAAGAAAGAAAGAGAGAAAGAAAGTAACTAATAAAGAAACTAAAGATAGAATGAGAGAGCGTATTAAAGCTAAAATGAAAGATATCAAGAAAGAAAGAAATGAAAGTAAGTAAAAAAGAAACTAAAGATAGAATGAGAGAAGGTATGAAAGCTAGAATGAAAGATATCAAGAAAGAAAGAAAGAAAGAAATCACTAGAGAAACTAAAGATGAAATGAGAGAATTTATGAAAGCTAGAATGAAAGATATCAAGAAAGAAAGAAAGTAATAAAGAAACTACAGATACAATGATAGAAGGTATGAAATCTAGAATGAAATATATCAAGAAAGAAAGAAAGAAAGTAACTAATAAAGAAACTAAAGATAGAATGAGAGAAGGTATGAAAGCTAGAATGAAAGATATCAAGAAAGAAAGAAAGAAAGAATTCACTAGAGAAACTAAAGATGAAATGAGAGACGGTATGAAAGCTAGAATGAAAGATATCAAGAAAGAAAGTAAGAAAGAAAGTAATAAAGAAACTAAAGATAGAATGAGAAAATGTATGAAATACATAATGAAATATATCAAGAAAGAAAGAAAGAAAGAAATCAATAAAGAATCTAAAGATTAAATGAGAGAAGGTATGAAATACAGAATGAAATATATTAAGAAAGAAAGAAAGAAAGTAACTAATAAAGAAACTAAAGATAGAATGAGAGAAGGTATGAAAGCTAGAATGAAAGATATCAAGAAAGAATGAAAGAAAGAAAGAAAGTAATTAATAAAGAAACTAAAGATAGAATGAAAGAAGGTATGAAAGCTAGAATGAAAGATATCAAGAAAGAATGAAAGAAAGAAAGAAAGTAATAAAGAAACGAAAGAGAAGGATTGAAGGTATGAAAGCTAGAACGTAAGGTATCAAGAAAGAAAGAAAGAAAGAAAGAAAGAAAGAAAGAAAGAACGAAAGTAATTAATTAAGAAACTAAAGATAGAATGAAAGAAGGTATGAAAGCTAGAATGAAAGATATCAAGAAAGAATGAAAGAAAGAAAGAAAGTAATTAATAAAGAAACTAAAGATAGAATGAAAGAAGGTATGAAAGCTAGAATGAAAGATATCAAGAAAGAATGAAAGAAAGAAAGAAAGTAATAAAGAAACGAAAGAGAAGGATTGAAGGTATGAAAGCTAGAACGTAAGGTATCAAGAAAGAGAGAAATGAATGTAATTAAAACAGAAACTAAAGATAGAATGATAGAAGGTATGAAAAATAGAATCTAAGATATCAAGAAAGAAAGAAAGGAAGAAAGTAACTAATAAAGGAATTAAAGATAGAATGATAGAAGGTATTAAAGCTAGAATGAAAGATATCAAGAAAGAAAAAAATGAAAGTAAGTAAAAAAGAAACTAAAGATAGAATGAGAAAATGTATGAAATACATAATGAAATATATCAAGAAAGAAAGAAAGAAAGAAATCACTAGAGAAACTAAAGATGAAATGAAAGAAGGTATGAAAGCTACAATGAAAGATATCAAGAAAGAAAGAAAGTAATAAAGAAACTAAAGATGCAATGAGAGAGGGTATGAAATCTAGAATGAAAGATATCAAGAAAGAATGAAAGAAAGAAAGTAATAAAGAAAATAAAGAGAATGATTGTAGGTATGAAATCTAGAATGTAAGATATCAAGAAAGAAAGAAATGAATGTAATTAAAAAAGAAACAAAAGATAGAATGAGAGAAGGTATGAAAGATAGAATCTAAGATATCAAGAAAGAAAGAAAGAAAAAAAGAAAGAACGAAAGTAATTAGTAAAGAAACTAAAGATAGAATGAAAGAAGGTATGAAATCTAAAATGAAAGATATGAAATAAAAAAAGAAAGAAAGTAATAAAGAAACTAAAGATAGAATGAGAGAAGATATGATAGCTAGAATGAAAGATATCAAGAAAGAAAGAAAGAAAGAAATCAATAAAGAAACTAAAGATAAAATGAGAGAAGGTATGAAATCGAGAATGAAAGATATGAAGAAAGAAAGAGAGAAAGAAAGTAACTAATAAAGAAACTAAAGATAGAGTGAGAGAGCGTATTAAAACTAGAATGAAAGATATCAAGAAAGAAAGAAATGAAAGTAAGTAAAAAAGAAACTTAAGATAGAATGAGAGAAGGTATGAAAGCTAGAATGAAAGATATCAAGAAAGAAAGAAAGAAAGAAATCACTAGAGAAAATAAAGATGAAATGAGAGAAGGTATGATAGCTAGAATGAATGATATCAAGGAAGAAAGAAAAAAAGAAATCAATAAAGAAATTAAAGAGGAAATGAGAGAAATATGAAACCTAGAATGCAAGATAAGAAAGAAAGAAAGAAAGTAATAAAGAAACTCAAGATAGAATGAGAGAATGTATGAATGCTAGAATGAAAGATATCAAGAAAGAATGAAAGAAACAAAGAAAGTAATTAATAAAGAAACTAAAGATAGAATGAGAGAAGATATGATAGCTAGAATGAAAGATATCAAGAAAGAAAGAAAGAAAGAAATCAATAAAGAAACTAAAGAAAAAATTAGAGAAGGTATGAAATCGAGAATAAAAGATATGAAGAAAGAAAGAGAGAAAGAAAGTAACTAATAAAGAAACTAAAGATAGAATGAGAGAGCGTATTAAAGCTATAATGAAAGATATCAAGAAAGAAAGAAATGAAAGTAAGCAAAAAAGAAACTAAAGATAGAATGAGAGAAGGTATGAAAGCTAGAATGAAAGATATCAAGAAAGAAAGAAAGAAATCACTAGAGAAACTAAAGATGAAATGAGAGAAGGTATGAAAGCTAGAATGAAAGATATCAAGAAAGAAAGTAATAAGAAACTAAAGATGGAACGAGAGAAGATATGCGAGCTAGAATGAAAGCTATCAAGAAAGAAAGAAAGAAAGAAAGAATGTAATAAAGAAACTAATGATAGAATGAGAGAAGGAATGAATGCTAGAATTAAATATATCAAGAAAGAAAAAAGGAAGAAAGTAGAAACAAAGTAATAAAGAAACTAAAGATTGAATGAGTGAAGATATGAATGCTAGAATGAAAGATATCTAGAAAGAAATAAAAAATAAATTAAGTAGTAAAGAAACTAAAGATAGAATCAGAGAAGTTATGAGAGCTGGAATGAAAGATATCAAAAAAGAAAGAAAGAAAGAAAGAAGGAACGAAAGTAATTAATAAAGAAACTAAAGATAAAATGAGAGAAGGTATGAAATACATAATGAAATATATCAAGAAAGAAACAAAGAAAGTAACTAATAAAGAAACTAAAGATAGAATGAGAGAATGTATGAAAGCTAGAATGAAAGATATCCAGAAAGGAAAAAGGAAGAAAGTAGAAATGAAGTAATAAAGAAACTTAAGATAGAATTAGTGAAGATATGAAAGCTAGAATGAAAGATATCAAGAAAGAAAGAAATAAAAGTAAGTAAAAAAGAAACTAAAGATAGAATGAGAGAAGGTATGATAGCTAGAATGAAAGATATCAAGGAAGAAAGAAAAAAGAAATCTAAGAAATTAAAGAGGAAATGAGAGAAATATGAAACATAGAATGCAAGATATCAAGAAAGAAAGAAAGAAATCAATAAAGAAACTAAAGATAAAATGAGAGAATGTATGAAATACATTATGAAATATATCAAAAAAGAAAAAAAGAAAGTAACTAATAAAGAAACTAAAGATAGAATGAGAGAAGGTATGAAAGCTAGAATGAAAGATATCAAGAAAGAATGAAAGAAACAAAGAAAGTAATTAATAAAGAAACTAAAGATAGAATGAAAGAAGGTATGAAAGCTAGAATGGAAGATATCAAGAAAGAATGAATGAAAGTAAGAAAGTAATAAAGAAACTAAAGAGAATGATTGAAGGTATGAAAGCTAGAATGTAAGATATCAAGAAAGAAAGAAATGAATGTAATTAAAAAAGAAACTAAAGATAGAATGAGAGAAGGTTTGAAAGACAGAATCTAAGATATCAAGAAAGAAAGAAAGAAAGAAAAAAAGAAAGAACGAAAGTAATTAATAAAGAAACTAAAGATAGAATGAAAGAAGGTATGAAAGCTGGAATGAAAGATATCAATTAAAAGAAAGAAAGAAAGAAAGTAATAAAGAAACTAAAGATAGAATGAGAGAAGATATGATAGCTAGAATGAAAGATATCAAGAAAGAAAGAAAGAAAGAAATCAATAAATAAACTAAAGATAAAATGAGAGAAGGTATGAAATCGAGAATGAAAGATATGAAGAAAGAAAGAGAGAAAGAAAGTAACTAATAAAGAAACTAAAGATAGAATGAGAGAGCATATTAAAGCTAGAATGAAAGATATCAAGAAAGAAAGAAATGAAAGTAAGTAAAAAAGAAACTAAAGATAGAATGAGAGAAGGTATGATAGCTAGAATGAAAGATTTCAAGGAAGAAAGAAAAAAAGAAATCAATAAAGAAATTATAGAGAGGAAATGAGAGAAATATGAAACCTAGAATGCAAGATATCAAGAAAGAAAGAAAGTAATAAAGAAACTAAAGATAGAATGAGAGAATGTATGAAAGCTGAAATGAAAGATATCAAGAAAGAAAGAAAGAAAGAAATCAATAAAGAAACTAAAGATAAAATGAGAGAAGGTATGAAAGCTAGAATGAAAGATATCAAGAAAGAAAGAAAGAAAGAATTCACTAGAGAAACTAAAGATGAAATGAGAGACGGTATGAAAGCTAGAATGAAAGATATCAAGAAAGAAAGTAAGAAAGAAAGTAATAAAGAAACTAAAGATAGAATGAGAAAATGTATGAAATACATAATGAAATATATCAAGAAAGAAAGAAAGAAAGAAATCAATAAAGAATCTAAAGATTAAATGAGAGAAGGTATGAAATACAGAATGAAATATATTAAGAAAGAAAGAAAGAAAGTAACTAATAAAGAAACTAAAGATAGAATGAGAGAAGGTATGAAAGCTAGAATGAAAGATATCAAGAAAGAAAGAAAGAAAGAAAGAAAGAAAGAAGGAACGAAAGTAATTAATTAAGAAACTAAAGATAGAATGAAAAAAGGTATGAAAGCTAGAATGAAAGATATCAAGAAAGAATGAAAGAAAGAAAGAAAGTAATTAATAAAGAAACTAAAGATAGAATGAAAGAAGGTATGAAAGCTAGAATGAAAGATATCAAGAAAGAATGAAAGAAAGAAAGAAAGTAATAAAGAAACGAAAGAGAAGGATTGAAGGTATGAAAGCTAGAACGTAAGGTATCAAGAAAGAAAGAAATGAATGTAATTAAAAAAGAAACTAAAGATAGAATGAGAGAAGGTATGAAAAATAGAATCTAAGATATCAAGAAAGAAAGAAAGGAAGAAAGTAACTAATAAAGGAATTAAAGATAGAATGATAGAAGGTATTAAAGCTAGAATGAAAGATATCAAGAAAGAAAAAAATGAAAGTAAGTAAAAAAGAAACTAAAGATAGAATGAGAAAATGTATGAAATACATAATGAAATATATCAAGAAAGAAAGAAAGAAAGAAATCACTAGAGAAACTAAAGATGAAATGAAAGAAGGTATGAAAGCTACAATGAAAGATATCAAGAAAGAAAGAAAGTAATAAAGAAACTAAAGATGCATTGAGAGAGGGTATGAAATCTAGAATGAAAGATATCAAGAAAGAATGAAAGAAAGAAAGTAATAAAGAAAATAAAGAGAATGATTGTAGGTATGAAATCTAGAATGTAAGATATCAAGAAAGAAAGAAATGAATGTAATTAAAAAAGAAACAAAAGATAGAATGAGAGAAGGTATGAAAGATAGAATCTAAGATATCAAGAAAGAAAGAAAGAAAGAAAAAAAGAAAGAACGAAAGTAATTAGTAAAGAAACTAAAGATAGAATGAAAGAAGGTATGAAATCTAAAATGAAAGATATGAAATAAAAAAAGAAAGAAAGTAATAAAGAAACTAAAGATAGAATGAGAGAAGATATGATAGCTAGAATGAAAGATATCAAGAAAGAAAGAAAGAAAGAAATCAATAAAGAAACTAAAGATAAAATGAGAGAAGGTATGAATGCTAGAATGAAAGATATCAAGAAAGAATGAAAGAAACAAAGAAAGTAATTAATAAAGAAACTAAAGATAGAATGAGAGAAGATATGATAGCTAGAATGAAAGATATCAAGAAAGAAAGAAAGAAAGAAATCAATAAAGAAACTAAAGAAAAAATTTGAGAAGGTATGAAATCGAGAATAAAAGATATGAAGAAAGAAAGAGAGAAAGAAAGTAACTAATAAAGAAACTAAAGATAGAATGAGAGAGCGTATTAAAGCTATAATGAAAGATATCAAGAAAGAAAGAAATGAAAGTAAGCAAAAAACAAACTAAAGATAGAATGAGAGAAGGTATGAAAGCTAGAATGAAAGATATCAAGAAAGAAAGAAAGAAATCACTAGAGAAACTAAAGATGAAATGAGAGAAGGTATGAAAGCTAGAATGAAAGATATCAAGAAAGAAAGTAATAAGAAACTAAAGATGGAACGAGAGAAGATATGCGAGCTAGAATGAAAGCTATCAAGAAAGAAAGAAAGAAAGAAAGAATGTAATAAAGAAACTAATGATAGAATGAGAGAAGGAATGAATGCTAGAATTAAATATATCAAGAAAGAAAAAAGGAAGAAAGTAGAAACAAAGTAATAAAGAAACTAAAGATTGAATGAGTGAAGATATGAATGCTAGAATGAAAGATATCTAGAAAGAAATAAAAAAAGAAATTAAGTAGTAAAGAAACTAAAGATAGAATCAGAGAAGTTATGAGAGCTGGAATGAAAGATATCAAAAAAGAAAGAAAGAAAGAAAGAAGGAACGAAAGTAATTAATAAAGAAACTAAAGATAAAATGAGAGAAGGTATGAAATACATAATGAAATATATCAAGAAAGAAACAAAGAAAGTAACTAATAAAGAAACTAAAGATAGAATGAGAGAATGTATGAAAGCTAGAATGAAAGATATCCAGAAAGGAAAAAGGAAGAAAGTAGAAATGAAGTAATAAAGAAACTTAAGATAGAATGAGTGAAGATATGAAAGCTAGAATGAAAGATATCAAGAAAGAAAGAAATAAAAGTAAGTAAAAAAGAAACTAAAGATAGAATGAGAGAAGGTATGATAGCTAGAATGAAAGATATCAAGGAAGAAAGAAAAAAGAAATCAAAGAAATTAAAGAGGAAATGAGAGAAATATGAAACATAGAATACAAGATATCAAGAAAGAAGGAAAGAAATCAATAAAGAAACTAAAGATAAAATGAGAGAATGTATGAAATACATTATGAAATATATCAAAAAAGAAAAAAGAAAGTAACTAATAAAGAAACTAAAGATAGAATGAGAGAAGGTATGAAAGCTAGAATGAAAGATATCAAGAAAGAATGAAAGAAACAAAGAAAGTAATTAATAAAGAAACTAAAGATAGAATGAAAGAAGGTATGAAAGCTAGAATGGAAGATATCAAGAAAGAATGAATGAAAGTAAGAAAGTAATAAAGAAACTAAAGAGAATGATTGAAGGTATGAAAGCTAGAATGTAAGATATCAAGAAAGAAAGAAATGAATGTAATTAAAAAAGAAACTAAAGATAGAATGAGAGAAGGTTTGAAAGACAGAATCTAAGATATCAAGAAAGAAAGAAAGAAAGAAAAAAAGAAAGAACGAAAGTAATTAATAAAGAAACTAAAGATAGAATGAAAGAAGGTATGAAAGCTGGAATGAAAGATATCAATTAAAAGAAAGAAAGAAAGAGAGTAATAAAGAAACTAAAGATAGAATGAGAGAAGATATGATAGCTAGAATGAAAGATATCAAGAAAGAAAGAAAGAAAGAAATCAATAAATAAACTAAAGATAAAATGAGAGAAGGTATGAAATCGAGAATGAAAGATATGAAGAAAGAAAGAGAGAAAGAAAGTAACTAATAAAGAAACTAAAGATAGAATGAGAGAGCATATTAAAGCTAGAATGAAAGATATCAAGAAAGAAAGAAATGAAAGTAAGTAAAAAAGAAACTAAAGATAGAATGAGAGAAGGTATGCTAGCTAGAATGAAAGATTTCAAGGAAGAAAGAAAAAAAGAAATCAATAAAGAAATTATAGAGAGGAAATGAGAGAAATATGAAACCTAGAATGCAAGATATCAAGAAAGAAAGAAAGTAATAAAGAAACTAAAGATAGAATGAGAGAATGTATGAAAGCTGAAATGAAAGATATCAAGAAAGAAAGAAAGAAAGAAATCAATAAAGAAACTAAAGATAAAATGAGAGAAGGTATGAAAACTAGAATGAATGATATCAAGAAAGAATGAAAGAAACAAAGAAAGTAATTAATAAAGAAACTAAAGATAGAATGAAAGAAGGTATGAATGCTAAAATGAAAGATATCAAGAAAGAATGAAAGAAAGAAAGAAAGTAATAAAGAAACTAAAGAGAATGATTGAAGGTATGAAAGCTAGAATGTAAGATATCAAGAAAGAAAGAAAGAAAGAAAAAAGAAAGAACGAAAGTAATTAATAAAGAAACTAAAGATAGAATGAAAGAAGGTAGGAAAGCTAGAATGAAAGATATCAATTAAAAAAAGAAAGAAAGAAAGTAGTAAAGCAACTAAAGATAGAATGAGAGAAGATATGATAGCTACAATGAAAGATATCAAGAAAGAAAGAAAGAAATCAATAAAGAAACTAAAGATAAAATGAGAGATGGTATGAAATCGAGAATGAAAGATATGAAGAAAGAAAGAGAGAAAGAAAGTAACTAATAAAGAAACTAAAGATAGAATGAGAGAGCGTATTAAAGCTAGAATGAAAGATATCAAGAAAGAAAGAAAGAAAGTAAGTAATAAAGAAACTAAAGATAGAATGAGAGAAGGTATGAAAGCTGGAATGTAAGATATCAAAAAGAAAGAAATAAAAGTAAGTAAAATAGAAACTAAAGATAAAATGAGAGAAGGTGTGATAGCTAGAATGAATGATATCAAGGAAGAAAGAAAAAAAGAAATCAATAAAGAAATTAAAGAGGAAATGAGAGAAATATGAAACCTAGAATGCAAGATATCAAGAAAGAAAGAAAGAAAGAAATAAAGAAACTAACGATAGAATGAGAGAATGTATGAAAGCTACAATGAAAGATATCAAGAAAGAAAGAAAGAAAGAAATCAATAAAGAAACTAAAGATAAAATGAGAGAAGGTATGAAATACATAATGAAATATATCAAGAAAGAAACAAAGAAAGTAACTAATAAAGAAACTAAAGATAGAATGAGAGAATGTATGAAAGCTAGAATGAAAGATATCAAGAAAGAAAGAAAGAAAGAAATCAATAAAGAAACTAAAGATAAAATGAGAGAAGGTATAAAATCGAGAATAAAAGATATGAAGAAAGAAAGAGAGAAAGAAAGTAACTAATAAAGAAACTAAAGATAGAATGAGAGAAGGTATGAAAGCTAGAATGAAAGATATCAAGAAAGAAAGAAAGAAATCACTAGAGAAACTAAAGATGAAATGAGAGAAGGTATGAAAGCTAGAATGAAAGATATCAAGAAAGAAAGTAATAAGAAACTAAAGATACAATGAGAGAAGGTATTAAAGCTAGAATGAAATATATCAAGAAAGAAAGAAAGAAAATAAGAAAGTAATTAAGAAACTAAAGATGGAACGAGAGAAGATATGCGAGCTAGAATGAAAGCTATAAAGAAAGAAAGAAAGAAAGAAGGTAATAAAGAAACTAAAGATAGAATGAGAGAAGGTATGAATGCAAGAATTAAATATATCAAGAAAGAAAAAAGGAAGAAAGTAGAAACAAAGTAATAAAGAAACTAAAGATTGAATGAGTGAAGATATGAATGCTAGAATGAAAGATATCTAGAAAAAAATAAAAAAAGAAATTAAGTAGTAAAGAAACTAAAGATAGAATCAGAGAAGTTATGAGAGCTGGAATGAAAGATATCAAAAAAGAAAGAAAGAAAGAAAGAAAGAAGGAACGAAAGTAATTAATAAAGAAACTAAAGATAGAATGAAAGAAGGTATGAAAGCTAGAATGAAAGATATCAAGAAAGAAAGAAAGAAAGAAAGTAATAAAGAAACTAAAGATAGAATGAGTGAAGATATGACAGGTAGAATGAAAGATATCAAGAAAGAAAGAAAGAAAGAAAGAAAGATTGTAATAAAGAAACTAAAGATGAAATGAGAAAAGGTATGAAATACAGAATGAAATATATCAAGATAGAAAGAAAGAAAGAAAGAAAGAAAGAAAGAAAGAAAGAAAGAAAGAAAGAAAAGTAATAAAGAAACTAAAGATAGAATAAGAGAAGGTATGAAATACAGAATGAAATATATCAAGGAAGTAAGAAAACAAGAAATCAATAAAGAAATTAAAGATGAAATGAGAGAAATATGAAACCTAGAATGAAAGACATCAAGAAACAAAGAAAGAAAGAACGTAATAAAGAAACTAAAGATATCAAGAAAGAAAGAAAGAAAGAATTAAAGAAAGAAAGAAAGAAAGAAAGAAAGTAATAAAGAAACTAAAGATAGAATGAGAGAATACATGAAAGCTAGAATGAAAGATATCAAGAAAGAAAGAAAGAAATCAATAAAGAAACTAAAGATAAAATGAGAGAAGGTATGAAATCCAGAATGAAAGATATCAAGAAACAAGGAAAGAAAGAAAGAAACTAATAAAGAAACTAAAGATAGAATGAGAGAAGGTATTAAAGCTAAAATGAAAGATATCAAGAATGAAAGAAAGTAAGAAAGTAATAAAGAAACTAAAGATAGAACGCGACAAGGTATGAGAGCGAGAATGAAAGATATCAAGAAAGGAAAAAGGAAGAAAGTAGAAATGAAGTAATAAAGAAACTTAAGATAGAATAAGTGAAGATATGAAATCTAGAATGAAAGATATCTGGAAAGAAAGAAAGAAAGAAAGTAGTAAAGAAACTAAAGATGAAATGAGAGAAGGTATGAAAGCTAGAATGAAAGATATCAATAAAAAAGAAAGAAAGAAAGAACGTAATAAAGAAACTAAAGATAGAATGAGAGAAGATATGAAAGCTAGAATGAAAGATATCAAGAAAGAAAGAAATGAAAGTAAGTAAAATAGAAACTAAAGATAAATTGAGAGAAGGTATGAAATACATAATGAAATATATCAAGAAAGAAACAAAGAAAGTAACTAATAAAGAAACTAAAGATAGAATGAGAGAAGGTATGAAAGCTAGAATGAAAGATATCAAGGAAGAAAGAAAGTAATAAAGAACCTAATGATAGAATGAGAGAATGTATGAAAGCTAGAATGAAAGATATGAAGAAAGAAAGACAGAAAGTAACTAATAAAGAAACTAAAGATAGAATGAGAGAAGGTATGAAAGCTAGAATGAAAGATATCAAGAAAGAATGAAAGAAAGAAAGAAAGTAATTAATAAAGAAACTAAAGATAGAATGAAAGAAGGTATGAAAGCTAGAATGAAAGATATCAAGAAAGAATGAAAGAAAGAAAGAAAGTAATAAAGAAACTAAAGAGAATGATTGAAGGTATGAATGCTAGAATGTAAGATATCAAGAAAGAAAGAAAGAAAGAAAGAAAGAAAGAAAGAAAGAAAGAAAGAAAGAAAGTAATAAAGAAAATGAAGATAGAATGATTGAAGGTATGAAAGCTAGAATGAAAGATATCAAGAAAGAATGAAAGAAAGAAAGTAAGTAATAAAGAAACGAAAGATAGAATGAGAGAAGGTAGGAAAGCTAGAATGAAAGATATCAAGGAAGTAAGAAAAAAGAAAGTAACTAATAAAGAAACTAAAGATAAAATGAGACAATGTATGAAAGCTAGAATGAAAGATATCAAGAAAGAAAGAAAGAAATCAATAAAGAAACTATAGATAAAATGAGAGAAGGTATGAAATCCAGAATGAAAGATATCAAGAAACAAACAAAGAAAGAAGAAACTAATAAAGAAACTAAAGATAGAATGAGAGTAGGTATTAAAACTAAAATGAAAGATATCAAGAATGAAAGAAAGTAAGAAAGTAATAAAGAAATTAAAGAAAAAATGAGAGAAGGTATGAAAGCTAGAATGAAAGATATCAAGAAAGAATGAAAGAAAGAAAGTAGTAAAGAAACTAAAGATGAAATGAGAGAATTTATGAAAGCTAGAATGAAAGATATCAATAAAAAGAAAGAAAGAAAGAAAATAATAAAGAAACTAAAGATAAAATGAGAGAAGGTATGAAAGCTAGAATGAAAGATATCAAGAAAGAATGAAAGAAACAAAGAAAGTAATTAATAAAGAAACTAAAGATAGAATGAAAGAAGGTATGAATGCTAGAATGAAAGATATCTGGAAAGAAAGAAAGAAAGAAAGTAGTAAAGAAACTAAAGATGAAATGAGAGAATTTATGAAAGCTAGAATGAAAGATATCAATAAAAAAAAAGAAAGAAAGAAAGTAATAAAGAAACTAAAGATAAAATGAGAGAAGGTATGAAAGCGAGAATGAAAGATATCAAGAATGGAAAAAGGAAGAAAGTAGAAATGAATTAATAACGAAACTTAAGATAGAATGAGTGAAGATATGAAAGCTAGAATGAAAGATATCTGGAAAGAAAGAAAGAAAGAAAGTAGTAAAGAAACTAAAGATGAAATGAGAGAATTTATGAAAGCTAGAATGAAAGATATCAATAAAAAAAAGAAAGAAAGAAAGTAATAAAGAAACTAAAGATAAAATGAGAGAAGGTATGAAAGCTAGAATGAAAGATATCAAGATAGAATGAAAGAAAGTAACTAATAAAGAAACTAAAGATAGAATGAGAGAAGGTATGAAAGCTAGAATGAAAGATATCAAGAAAGAATGAAAGAAAGAAAGAAAGTAATAAAGAAACTAAAGAGAATGATAGAAGGTATGAATGCTAGAATGTAAGATATCAAGAAAGAAAGAAAGAAAGAAAGAAAGAAAGTAATAAAGAAAATGAAGATAGAATGATTGAAGGTATGAAAGCTAGAATAAAAGATATCAAGAAAGAAAGAAAGAAAGAAAGTAATAAAGAAACTAAAGATAAAATGAGAGAAGGTATGAAATACAGAATGAAATATATCAAGAAAGAAAGAAAGAAAGAAAGTAATAAAGAAACTAAAGATGGAATGAGAGAATATATGAAAGCTAGAATGAAAGATATCAAGAAAGAAAGAAAGAAATCAATAAAGAAACTAAAGATAAAATGAGAGAAGGTATGAAATCCAGAATGAAAGATATCAAGAAAGAAAGAAAGAAAGAAAGTAATAAAGAAACTAAAGATAAAATGAGAGAAGGTATGAAATCCAGAATGAAAGATATCAAGAAACAAAGAAAGAAAGAAAGAAAGTAATAAAGAAACTAAAGAGAATGATTGAAGGTATGAATGCTAGAATGTAAGATATCAAGAAAGAAAGAAAGAAAGAAAGAAAGAAAGAAAGAAAGAAAGAAAGAAAGTAATAAAGAAAATGAAGATAGAATGATTGAAGGTATGAAAGCAAGAATGAAAGATATCAAGAAAGAATGAAAGAAAGAAAGTAACTAATAAAGAAACGAAAGATAGAATGAGAGAAGGTAGGAAAGCTAGAATGAAAGATATCAAGGAAGTAAGAAAAAAGAAAGTAACTAATAAAGAAACTAAAGATAAAATGAGACAATGTATGAAAGCTAGAATGAAAGATGTTAAGAAAGAAAGAAAGAAAGAAATCAAAAAAGAAACTAAAGTTAAATGAGAGAAGGTATGAAATACAGAATGAAATATATCAAGAAAGAAAGAAAGAAAGAAAGAAAGAAAGTAATAAAGAAACTAAAGATAGAATGAGAGATTATATGAAAGCTAGAATGAAAGATATCAAGAATGAAAGAAAGTAAGAAAGTAATAAAGAAACTAAAGATAGATCGCGAGAAGGTGTGAGAGCGAGAATGAAAGATATCAAGAAAGGAAAAAGGAAGATAGTAGAAATGAAGTAATAAAGAAACTTAAGGTAGAATGAGTGAAGATATGAAAGCTAGAATGAAAGATATCTGGAAAGAAAGAAAGAAAGAACGTAGTAAGGAAACTAAAGATAAAATGAGAGAAGGTATGAAAGCTAGAATGAAAGATATCAAGAAAGAATGAAAGAAAGAAAGAAAGTAATAAGGAAACTAAAGAGAATGATTGAAGGTATGAAAGCTAGAATGTAAGATATCAAGAAAGAAAGAAATGAATGTAATTAAAAAAGAAACTAAAGATAGAATGAGAGAAGGTATGAAAGATAGAATCTAAGATATCAAGAAAGAAAGAAAGAAAGAAAAAAGACAGAACCAAAGTAATTAATAAAGAAACTAAAGATAGAATGAAAGAAGGTATGAAAGCTAGAATGAAAGATATCAATTAAAAGAAAGAAAGAAAGAAAGAAAGTAGTAAAGAAACTAAAGATAAAATGAGAGAGCGTATTAAAGCTAGAATGAAAGATATCAAGAAAGAAGGAAAGAAAGTAAGTAATAAAGAAACTAAAGATAGAATGAGAAAATGTATGAAAGCTACAATGAAAGATATCAAGAAAGAAAAAAGAAAGAAATCAAAAAAGAAACAAAAGATAAAATGAGAGAAGGTATGAAATACATAATGAAATATATCAAGAAAGAAACAAAGAAAGTAACTAATAAAGAAACTAAAGATAGAATGAGAGAATGTATGAAAGCTAGAATGAAAGATATCAAGAAAGAATGAAAGAAACAAAGAAAGTAATTAATAAAGAAACTAAAGATAGAATGAGAGAAGATATGATAGCTAGAATGAAAGATATCAAGAAAGAAAGAAAGAAAGAAATCAATAAAGAAACTAAAGATAAAATGAGAGAGCGTATTAAAGCTAGAATGAAAGATATCAAGAAAGAAGGAAAGAAAGTAAGTAATAAAGAAACTAAAGATAGAATGAGAAAATGTATGAAAGCTACAATGAAAGATATCAAGAAAGAAAAAAGAAAGAAATCAAAAAAGAAACAAAAGATAAAATGAGAGAAGGTATGAAATACATAATGAAATATATCAAGAAAGAAACAAAGAAAGTAACTAATAAAGAAACTAAAGATAGAATGAGAGAATGTATGAAAGCTAGAATGAAAGATATCAAGAAAGAATGAAAGAAACAAAGAAAGTAATTAATAAAGAAACTAAAGATAGAATGAGAGAAGATATGATAGCTAGAATGAAAGATATCAAGAAAGAAAGAAAGAAAGAAATCAATAAAGAAACTAAAGATAAAATGAGAGAAGGTATGAAATCGAGAATAAAAGATATGAAGAAAGAAAGAGAGAAAGAAAGTAACTAATAAAGAAACTAAAGATAGAATGAGAGAGCGTATTAAAGCTATAATGAAAGATATCAAGAAAGAAAGAAATGAAAGTAAGTAAAAAAGAAACTAAAGATAGAATGAGAGAAGGTATGAAAGCTGGAATGAAAGATATCAAGAAAGAAAGTAATAGGAAACTAAAGATACAATGAGAGAAGTTATTAAAGCTAGAATGATAGATATCAAGAAAGAAAGAAAGAAATCACTAGAGAAACTAAAGATGAAATGAGAGAAGGTATGAAAGCTAGAATGAAAGATATCAAGAAAGAAAGTAATAGGAAACTAAAGATACAATGAGAGAAGTTATTAAAGCTAGAATGATAGATATCAAGAAAGAAAGAAAGAAAATAAGAAAGTAATTTAGAAACTAAAGAAAGAACGAGAGAAGATATGCAAGCTAGAATGAAAGCTATCAAGAAAGAAAGAAAGAAAGAATGTAATGAAGAAACTAAAGATAGAATGAGAGAAGGTATGGATGCTAGAATTAAATATATCAAGAAAGAAAAAAGGAAGAAAGTAGAAAAAAAGTAATAAAGAAACTAAAGATTGAATGAGTTAAGATATGAATGCTAGAATGAAAGATATCTAGAAAGAAATAAAAAAAGAAATTAAGTGGTAAAGAAACTAAAGATAGAATCAGAGAAGTTATGAGAGCTGGAATGAAAGATATCAAAAAAGAAAGAAAGAAAGAAAGAAGGAACGAAAGTAATTAATAAAGAAACTAAAGATAGAATGAAAGAAGGTATGAAAGCTAGAATGAAAGATATCAAGAAAGAAAGAAAGAAAGAAAGTAATAAAGAAACTAAAGATAGAATGAGAGAAGGTATGAAAGCTGGAATGTAAGATATCAAGAAAGAAAGAAATGAAAGAAAGTAAAAAAAACTAAAAATAGAATGAGAGAAGGTATTAAACCTAGAATCTAAGAGATCAAGAAAGAAAGAAAAAAGTAAGAAAGAAAGAATGAAAGTAATAATAAAGAAACTAAAGATAGAATGAGTGAAGATATGACAGGTAGAATGAAAGATATCAAGAAAGAAAGAAAGAAAGAAAGATTGTAATAAAGAAACTAAAGATGAAATGAGAGAAGGTATGAAACCTAGAATGAAAGATATCAAGAAAGAAAGAAAGAAAGAAAGAAAGAAACTAATAAAGAAACTAAAGATAGAATGAGAGAAGGTATGAAAGCTAGAATGAAAGATATCAAGGAAGTAAGAAAAAAAGAAATCAATAAAGAAATTAAAGATGAAATGAGAGAAATATGAAACCTAAAATGAAAGATATAAAGAAAAAAAGAAAGAAAGAAAGAAACTAATAAAGAAACTAAAGATATCAAGAAAGAAAGAAAGAAAGAATTTAAGAAAGAAAGAAAGAAAGAAAGTAATAAAGAAACTAAAGATAGAATGAGAAAATGTATGAAATACATAATGAAATATATCAAGAAAGAAAGAAAGAAAGAAATCAATAAAGAATCTAAAGATAAAAAGAGAGAAGTTATGAAATACAGAATGAAATATATCAAGAAAGAAGGAAAGAAAGTAACTAATAAAGAAAATAAAGATAGAATGATAGAAGGTATTGAAGCTAGAATGAAAGATATCAAGAAAGAAAGAAATGAAAGTAAGTAAAAAAGAAACTAAAGATAGAATGAGAGAAGGTATGAAAGCTGGAATGAAAGATATCAAGAAAGAAAGAAAGAAATCAAGAAAGAAATTAAAGATGAAATGAGAGAAGGTATGAAAGTTAGAATGAAAGATATCAAGAAAGAAAGAAAGAAAGAAAGAAAGAAAGAAAGTAATAAAGAAACTAAAGATAGAATGAGAGAATATATCAAAGCTAGAATGAAAGATATCAAGAAAGAAAGAAAGAAATCAATAAAGAAACTAGATAAAATGAGAGAAGGTATGAAATCCAGAATGAAAGATATCAAGAAAGAAACAAAGAAAGTAACTAATAAAGAAACTAAAGATAGAATGAGAGAATGTATGAAAGCTAGAATGAAAGATATCAAGAAAGAATGAAAGAAACAAAGAAAGTAATTAATAAAGAAACTAAAGATAGAATGAAAGAAGGTATGAAATCGAGAATAAAAGATATGAAGAAAGAAAGAGAGAAAGAAAGTAACTAATAAAGAAACTAAAGATAGAATGAGAGAGCGTATTAAAGCTATAATGAAAGATATCAAGAAAGAAAGAAATGAAAGTAAGTAAAAAAGAAACTAAAGATAGAATGAGAGAAGGTATGAAAGCTAGAATGAAAGATATCAAGAAAGAAAGAAAGAAAGAAATCACTAGAGAAACTAAAGATGAAATGAGAGAAGGTATGAAAGCTAGAATGAAAGATATCAAGAAAGAAAGAAAGAAAGAAATCACTAGAGAAACTAAAGATGAAATGAGAGAAGGTATGAAAGACAGAATGAAAGATTTAAAAAAGAAAGAAAGTAATAAAGAAAGTAAAGATACAATGAGAGAAGGTATGAAATCTAGAATGAAAGATATCAAGAAAGAATGAAAGAAAGAAAGAAAGTAATAAAGAAAATAAAGAGAATGATTGAAGGTGTGAAAGCGAGAATGTAAGATATCAAGAAAGAAAGAAATGACTGTAATTAAAAAAGAAACTAAAGAGAGAATGAGAGAAGGTATGAAAGATAGAATTTAAGATATCAAGAAAGAAAGAAAGAAAGAAAAAAAGAAAGAACGAAAGTAATTAGTAAAGAAACTAAAGATAGAATGAGAGAAGGGATGAAAGCTAGAATGAAAGATATCAATTGAAAAAAAAGAAAGAAAGTAATAAAGAAACTAAAGATAGAATGAGAGAAGATATGATAGCTAGAATGAAAGATATCAAGAAAGAAAGAAAGAAAGAAATCAATAAAGAAACTAAAGATAAAATGAGAGAAGGTATGAAATCGAGAATGAAAGATATGAAGAAAGAAAAAGAGAAAGAAAGTAACTAATAATGAAACTAAAGATAGAATGAGAGAGCGTATTAAAGCTAAAATGAAAGATATCAAGAAAGAAAGAAATGAAAGTAAGTAAAAAAGAAACTAAAGATAGAATGAGAGAAGGTATGAAAGCTAGAATGAAAGATATCAAGAAAGAAAGAAAGAAAGAAATCACTAGAGAAACTAAAGATGAAATGAGAGAATTTATGAAAGCTAGAATGAAAGATATCAAGAAAGAAAGAAAGTAATAAAGAAACTACAGATACAATGAGAGAAGGTATGAAAGCTAGAATGAAAGATATCAAGAAAGAAAGAAAGAAAGAATTCACTAGAGAAACTAAAGATGAAATGAGAGACGGTATGAAAGCTAGAATGAAAGATATCAAGAAAGAAAGTAAGAAAGAAAGTAATAAAGAAACTAAAGATAAAATGAGAGAAGGTATGAAATCGAGAATGAAAGATATGAAGAAAGAAAGAGAGAAAGAAAGTAACTAATAAAGAAACTAAAGATAGAATGAGAGAGCGTATTAAAGCTAGAATGAAAGATATCAAGAAAGAAAGAAATGAAAGTAAGTAAAAACGAAACTAAAGATAGAATGAGAGAAGGTATGAAAGCTAGAATGAAAGATATCAAGAAAGAAAGAAAGAAAGAAATCACTAGAGAAACTAAAGATGAAATGAGAGAATTTATGAAAGCTAGAATGAAAGATATCAAGAAAGAAAGAAAGTAATAAAGAAACTACAGATACAATGATAGAAGGTATGAAATCTAGAATGAAATATATCAAGAAAGAAAGAAAGAAAGTAACTAATAAAGAAACTAAAGATAGAATGAGAGAAGGTATGAAAGCTAGAATGAAAGATATCAAGAAAGAAAGAAAGAAAGAATTCACTAGAGAAACTGAAGATGAAATGAGAGATGGTATGAAAGCTAGAATGAAAGATATCAAGAAAAAAAGTAAGAAAGAAAGTAATAAAGAAACTAAAGATAGAATGAGAAAATGTATGAAATACATAATGAAATATATCAAGAAAGAAAGAAAGAAAGAAATCAATAAAGAATCTAAAGATTAAATGAGAGAAGGTATGAAATATAGAATGAAATATATTAAGAAAGAAAGAAAGAAAGTAACTAATAAAGAAACTAAAGATAGAATGAGAGAAGGTATGAAAGCTAGAATGAAAGATATCAAGAAAGAAAGAAAGAAAGAAAGAAAGAAAGAAAGAAAGAAAGAAAGAAAGAACGAAAGTAATTAATTAAGAAACTAAAGATAGAATGAAAGAAGGTATGAAAGCTAGAATGAAAGATATCAAGAAAGAATGAAAGAAAGAAAGAAAGTAATTAATAAAGAAACTAAAGATAGAATGAAAAAAGGTATGAAAGCTAGAATGAAAGATATCAAGAAAGAATGAAAGAAAGAAAGAAAGTAATAAAGAAACGAAAGAGAAGGATTGAAGGTATGAAAGCTAGAACGTAAGGTATCAAGAAAGAAAGAAATGAATGTAATTAAAAAAGAAACTAAAGATAGAATGAGAGAAGGTATGAAAAATAGAATCTAAGATATCAAGAAAGAAAGAAAGGAAGAAAGTAACTAATAAAGGAATTAAAGATAGAATGATAGAAGGTATTAAAGCTAGAATGAAAGATATCAAGAAAGAAAAAAATGAAAGTAAGTAAAAAAGAAACTAAAGATAGAATGAGAAAATGTATGAAATACATAATGAAATATATCAAGAAAGAAAGAAAGAAAGAAATCACTAGAGAAACTAAAGATGAAATGAAAGAAGGTATGAAAGCTACAATGAAAGATATCAAGAAAGAAAGAAAGTAATAAAGAAACTAAAGATGCAATGAGAGAGGGTATGAAATCTAGAATGAAAGATATCAAGAAAGAATGAAAGAAAGAAAGTAATAAAGAAAATAAAGAGAATGATTGTAGGTATGAAATCTAGAATGTAAGATATCAAGAAAGAAAGAAATGAATGTAATTAAAAAAGAAACAAAAGATAGAATGAGAGAAGGTATGAAAGATAGAATCTAAGATATCAAGAAAGAAAGAAAGAAAGAAAAAAAGAAAGAACGAAAGTAATTAGTAAAGAAACTAAAGATAGAATGAAAGAAGGTATGAAATCTAAAATGAAAGATATGAAATAAAAAAGAAAGAAAGTAATAAAGAAACTAAAGATAGAATGAGAGAAGATATGATAGAAAGAATGAAAGATATCAAGAAAGAAAGAAAGAAAGAAATCAATAAAGAAACTAAAGATAAAATGAGAGAAGGTATGAAATCGAGAATGAAAGATATGAAGAAAGAAAGAGAGAAAGAAAGTAACTAATAAAAAAAATAAAGATAGAGTGAGAGAGCGTATTAAAACTAGAATGAAAGATATCAAGAAAGAAAGAAATGAAAGTAAGTAAAAAAGAAACTTAAGATAGAATGAGAGAAGGTATGAAAGCTAGAATGAAAGATATCAAGAAAGAAAGAAAGAAAGAAATCACTAGAGAAAATAAAGATGAAATGAGAGAAGGTATGAAAGCTAGAATGAAAGCTATCAAGAAAGAAAGAAAGAAAGGAAGAATGTAACAAAGAAACTAAAGATAGAATGAGAGAAGGTAAGAATGCTAGAATGAAATATATCAAGAAAGAAAATAGAAGAAAGTAGAAACAAAGTAATAAAGAAACTAAAGATTGAATGAGTGAATTTATGAATGCTAGAATGAAAGATATCTAGAAAGAAATAAAAAAATAAATTAAGTAGTAAAGAAACTAAAGATAGAATCAGAGAAGTTATGAGAGCTGAAATGAAAGATATCAAGAAAGAAAGAAAGAAAGAAAGAAGGAACGAAAGTAATTAAAAAAGAATGTAGTTATAGAATGAAAGAAGGTATGAAAGCTAGAATGAAAGATATCAAGAAAGAAAGAAAGAAAGAAAGTACTAAAGAAACTAAAGATAGAATGAGAGAAGGTATGAAAGCTAGAATGAAAGATATCAAGAAAGAAAGAAAGAAAGAAATCACTAGAGAAACTAAAGATGAAATGAGAGAAGGTATGAAAGCTACAATGAAAGGTATCAAGAAAGAAAGTAATAAAGATACTAAAGATGCAATGAGAGAGGGTATGAAATCTAGAATGAAAGATATCAAGAAAGAATGAAAGAAAGAAAGTAATAAAGAAACTGAAGATAGAATGAGAGAAGGTATGAAAGCTAGAATGAAAGATATCAAGAAAGAAAGAAAGAAAGAAATCACTAGAGAAACTAAAGATGAAATGAGAGAAGGTATGAAAGCTAGAATGAAAGATATCAAGAAAGAAAGAAAGATTGAAATGTAATAAAGAAACTAAAGATAGAATGAGAGAAGGTATGAATGCTAGAATGAAATATATCAAGAAAGAAAAAAGGAAGAAAGTAGAAACAAAGTAATAAAGAAACTAAAGATTGAATGAGTGAATTTATGAATGCTAGAATGAAAGATATCTAGAAAGAAATAAAAAAAGAAATTAAGCAGTAAAGAAACTAAAGATAGAATCAGAGAAGTTATGAGAGCTGAAATGAAAGATATAAAGAAAGAAAGAAAGAAAGAAGGAACGAAAGTAATTAATAAAGAAACTAAAGATAGAATGAGAGAAGGTATGAAAGCTAGAATGAAAGATATCAAGAAAGAAAGAAAGAAAGAAAGTAATAAAGAAACTAAAGACAGAATGAGAGAAGGTATGAAAGCTAGAATGAAAGATATCAAGAAAGAAAGAAAGAAAGAAATCACTAGAGAAACTAAAGATGAAATGAGAGAAGGCATGAAAGCTAAAATGAAAGATATCAAGAAAGAAAGAAAGAATTCAATAAAGAAACTAAAGATAAAATGAGAGAAGGTATGAAATACATAATGAAACATATCAAGAAAGAAAGAAAGAAAGTAACTAATAAAGAAACTAATGATAGAATGAGAGAAGGTATGAAAGCTAGAATGAAAGATATCAAGAAAGAATGAAAGAAACAAAGAAAGTAATTAATAAAGAAATTAAAGATAGAATGAAAGAAGGTAGGAAAGCTAGAATGAAAGATATCAAGAAAGAATGAAAGAAAGAAAGAAAGTAATAAAGAAACTAAAGAGAAGAATTGAAGGTATGAAAGCTAGAATGTAAGATATCAAGAAAGAAAGAAATGAATGTAATTAAAAAAGAAACTAAAGATAGAATGAGAGAAGGTATGAAAGCTAGAATGAAAGGTATCAAGAAAGAAAGAAAGAGAGACATTTAGAAAGAAATTAAAGATGAAATGAGAGAAGGTATGAAAACTAGAATGAAAGATATCAAGAAAGAATGAAAGAAAGAAAGTAATAAAGAAACTAAAGATAGAATGAGAGAAGGTATGAAAGATATAATCTAAGATATCAAGAGAGAAAGAAATGACTGTAATTAAAAAAGAAACAAAAGATAGAATGAGAGAAGGTATGAAAGATAGAATCTAAGATATCAAGAAAGAAAGAAAGAAAGAAAAAAAGAAAGAACGAAAGTATTTAGTAAAGAAACTAAAGATAGAATGAAAGAAGGTATGAAATCTAAAATGAAAGATATCAAATAAAAAAAAGAAAGAAAGTAATAAAGAAACTAAAGATAGAATGAGAGAAGGTATGAAAGCTAGAATGAAAGATATCAAGAAAGAAAGAAAGAAAGAAATCACTAGAGAAACTAAAGATGAAATGAGAGAAGGTATGAAAGCAAGAATGAAAGATATCAAGAAAGAAAGAAAGAAAGAATGTAATAAAGAAACTAAAGATAGAATGAGTGAATTTATGAATGCTAGAATGAAAGATATCAAGAAAGAAATAAAAAAGAAATTAAGTAGTAAAGAAACTAAAGATAGAATCAGAGAAGTTATGAGAGCTGAAATGAAAGATATCAAGAAAGAAAGAAAGAAAGAAAGAAGGAACGAAAGTAATTAATAAAGAAACTAAAGATAGAATGAAAGAACGTATGAAAGCTAGAATGAAAGATATCAAGAAAGAAAGAAAGAAAGAAAGTAATAAAGAAACTAAAGATAGAATGAGAGAAGGTATGATAGCTAGAATGAAAGATACCAAGGAAGAAGGAAAAAAAGAAATCATTAAAAAAATTAAAGAGGAAATGAGAGAAATATGAAACCTAGAATGCAATATATCAAGAAAGAAAGAAAGAAAGAAAGTAATAAAGAAACTAAAGATAGAATGAGAGAATGTATGAAAGCTAGAATGAAAGATATCAAGAAAGAAAGAAATGAAAGTAAGTAAAAAAGAAACTAAAGATAGAATGAGAGAAGGTATGATAGCTAGAATGAAAGATACCAAGGAAGAAAGAAAAAAAGAAATCATTAAAGAAATTAAAGAGGAAATGAGAGAAATATGAAACCTAGAATGGAAGATATCAAGAAAGAAAGAAAGAAAAAAAGTAATAAAGAAACTAAAGATAGAATGAGAGAATGTATGAAAGCTAGAATGAAAGATATCAAAAAAGAAAGAAAGAATTCAATAAAGAAACTAAAGATAAAATGAGAGAAGGTATGAAATACAAAATGAAATATATCAAGAAAGAAAAAAAAAGTAACTAATAAAGAAACTAAAGATAGAATGAGAGAAGGTGTGAAAGCTAGAAGGAAAGATATCAAGAAAGAAAGAAAGAAAGAAAGAAAGAAAGAAAGAAAGAAAGTAATAAAGAAACTAAAGATAGAATGAGAGAATATATGAAAGCTAGAATGAAAGATATCAAGAAAGAAAGAAAGAAATCAATAAAGAACCTAAAGATAGAATGAGAGAAGGTATTAAAGCTAGAATGAAAAATATCAAGAATGAAAGAAAGTAAGAAAGTAATAAAGGAACTAAAGATAGTACGCGAGAAGGAATGAGAGCTAGAATGAAAGATATCAAGAAAGGAAAAAGGAAGAAAGTAGTAAAGAAACTAAAGATGAAATGAGAGAAGGTATGAGAGCTAGAATGAAAGATATCAAAAAAGGAAAAAGGAAGAAAGTAGTAAAGTAAGTAAAGATGAAATGAGAGAAGGTATGAAGGCTAGAATGAAAGATATCATTAAAAAAGAAAGAAAGAAAGAACGTTATAAAGAAACTAAAGATAGAATGAGAGAACATATGAAAGCTAGAATGAAAGATATCAAGAAAGAAAGAAATAAAAGTAAGTAAAATAGAAACTAAAGATAGAATGAGAGAAGGTATGATAGCTAGAATGAAAGATATCAAGGAAGAAAGAAAAAAAGAAATCAATAAAGAAATTAAAGAGGAAATGAGAGAAATATGAAACCTAGAATGCAAGATATCAAGAAGGAAAGAAAGAAAGAAAGAAACTAATAAAGAAACTAAAGATAGAATGAGAGAATGTATGAAAGATAGAATAAAAGATATCAAGAAAGAAAGAAAGAAATCAATAAAGAAACTAAAGATAAAATGAGAGAAGGTATGAAATACAGAATGAAATATATCAAGAAAGAAAGAAAGAAAGTAACTAATAAAGAAACTAAAGATAGAATGAGAGAAGGTATGAAAGCTAGAATGAAAGATATCAAGAAAGAATGAAAGAAACAAAGAAAGTAATTAATAAAGAAACTAAAGACAGAATGAAAGAAGGTATGAAAGCTAGAATGAAAGATATCAAGAAAGAATGAATGAAAGAAAGAAAGTAATTAATAAAGAAACTAAAGATGGAATGAAAGAAGGTATGAAAGATAGAATCTAAGATATCAAGAAAGAAAGAAAGAAAGAAAGTAACTAATAAACTAATTAAAGATAGAATGAGAGAAGGTATGAAAGCTAGAATGAAAGATATCAAGAAAGAGAAAAATGAAAGTTAGTAAAAAAGAAACTAAAGATAGAATGAGAAAATGTATGAAATACATAATGAAAGATATCAAGGAAGAAAGAAAAAAAGAAATCAATAAAGAAATTAAAGAGGAAATGAGAGAAATATGAAACCTAGAATGCAAGATATCAAGAAAGAAAGAAAGAAAGAAAGAAAGAAAGTAATAAAGAAACTAAAGATAGAATGAGAGAATGTATGAAAGCTAGAATGAAAAATATCAAGAAAGAAAGAAAGAAAGAAATCAATAAAGAAACTAAAGATAAAATGAGAGAAGGTATGAAAGCTAGAATGAAAGATATCAAGAAAGAAAGAAAGTAATAAAAAAACTAGATACAATGAGAGAAGGTATGAAATCTAGAATGAAAGATATCAAGAAAGAAAGAAAGAAAGTAACTAATAAAGAAACTAAAGATAGAATGAGAGAAGGTATTAAAGCTAGAATGAAAGATATCAAGAAAGAAAGAAAGAAAATAAGAAAGTAATTTAGAAACTAAAGATGGAACGAGAGAAGGTATGCGAGCTAGAATGAAAGCTATCAAGAAAGAAAGAAAGAAAGAAAGAATGTAATAAAGAAACTAAAGATAGAATGAGAGAAGGTATGAATGCTAGAATGAAATATATCAAGAAAGAAAAAGGGAAGAAAGTAGAAACAAAGTAAAAAAGAAACTAAAGATTGAATGAGTGAAGATATGAATGCTAGAATGAAAGATATCTAGAAAGAAATAAAAAAGAAATTAAGTAGTAAAGAAACTAAAGATAGAATCAGAGAAGTTATGAGAGCTGAAATGAAAGACATCAAGAAAGAAAGAAAGAAAGAAAGAAGGAACGAAAGTAATTAATAAAGAATCTAGAGATAGAATGAAAGAAGGTATGAGAGATAGAATGAAAGATATCAAGAAAGAAAGAAAGAAAGAAAGAAAGTACTAAAGAAAATAAAGATAGAATGAGAGACGATATGAAAGCTAGAATGAAAGATATCAAGAAAGAAAGAAAGAAAGAAATCACTAGAGAAACTAAAGATGAAATGAAAGAAGGTATGAAAGCTACAATGAAAGATATCAAGAAAGAAAGAAAGTAATAAAGAAACTAAAGATGCAATGAGAGAGGGTATGAAATCTAGAATGAAAGATATCAAGAAAGAATGAAAGAAAGAAAGTAATAAAGAAAATCAAGAGAATGATTGTAGGTATGAAATCTAGAATGTAAGATATCAAGAAAGAAAGAAATGATTGTAATTAAAAAAGAAACTAAAGATAGAATGAGAGAAGGTATGAAAGATAGAATCTAAGATATCAAGAAAGAAAGAAAGAAAGAAAAAAAGAAAGAACGAAAGTAATTAGTAAAGAAACTAAAGATAGAATGAAAGAAGGTATGAAATCTAAAATGAAAGATATGAAATAAAAAAAAGAAAGAAAGTAATAAAGAAACTAAAGATAAAATGAGAGAAGGTATGAAAGCTAGAATGAAAGATATCAAGAAAGAAAGAAAGTAATAAAGAAACTAGATACAATGAGAGAAGGTATGAAATCTAGAATGAAAGATATCAAGAAAGAAAGAAAGAAAGTAACTAATAAAGAAACTAAAGATAGAATGAGAGATGGTATTAAAGCTAGAATGAAAGCTATCAAGAAAGAAAGAAAGAAAGAAAGAATGTAATAAAGAAAGTAAAGATAGAATGAGAGAAGGTATGAATGCTAGAATGAAATATATCAAGAAAGAAAAAAGGAAGAAAGTAGAAACAAAGTAATAAAGAAACTAAAGATTGAATGAGTGAAGATATGAATGCTAGAATGAAAGATATCTAGAAAGAAATAAAAAAGAAATTAAGTAGTAAAGAAACTAAAGATAGAATCAGAGAAGTTATGAGAGCTGAAATGAAAGACATCAAGAAAGAAAGAAAGAAAGAAAGAAGGAACGAAAGTAATTAATAAAGAATCTAGAGATAGAATGAAAGATATCAAGAAAGAAAGAAAGAAAGAAAGTACTAAAGAAACTAAAGATAGAATAAGAGAAGATATGATAGCTAGAATGAAAGATATCAAGAAAGAAAGAAAGAAAGAAATCAATAAAGAAACTAAAGATAAAATGAGAGAAGGTATGAAATCGAGAATGAAAGATATGAAGAAAGAAAGAGAGAAAGAAAGTAACTAATAAAGAAACTAAAGATAGAATGAGAGAGCGTATTAAAACTAGAATGAAAGATATCAAGAAAGAAAGAAATGAAAGTAAGTAAAAAAGAAACTAAAGATAGAATGAGAGAAGGTATGAAAGCTAGAAAGAAAGATATCAAGAAAGAAAGAAAGAAATCACTAGAGAAAATAAAGATGAAATGAGAGAAGGTATGAAAGCTAGAATGAAAGCTATGAAGAAAGAAAGAAAGAAAGGAAGAATGTAATAAAGAAACTAAAGATAGAATGAGAGAAGGTAAGAATGCTAGAATGAAATATATCAAGAAAGAAAATAGAAGAAAGTAGAAACAAAGTAATAAAGAAACTAAAGATTGAATGAGTGAATTTATGAATGCTAGAATGAAAGATATCTAGAAAGAAATAAAAAAATAAATTAAGTAGTAAAGAAACTAAAGATAGAATCAGAGAAGTTATGAGAGCTGAAATGAAAGATATCAAGAAAGAAAGAAAGAAAGAAAGAAAGAAGGAACGAAAGTAATTAAAAAAAATGTAGATATAGAATGAAAGAAGGTATGAAATCTAGAATGAAAGATAACAAGAAAGAAAGAAAGAAAGTACTAAAGAAACTAAAGATAGAATGAGAGAAGGTATGAAATCTAGAATGAAAGATATCAAGAAAGAATGAAAGAAAGAAAGTAATAAAGAAACTGAAGATAGAATGAGAGAAGATATGAAAGATAGAATCTAAGATATCAAGAGAGAAAGAAATGACTGTAATTAAAAAAGAAACTAAATATAGAATGAGAGAAGGTATGAAAGATAGAATCTAAGATATCAAGAAAGAAAGAAAGAAAGAAAGTAATAAAGAAACTAAAGATAGAATGAGAGAAGGTATGAAAGCTAGAATGAAAGATATCAAGAAAGAATGAAAGAAACAAAGAAAGTAATTAATAAAGAAATTAAAGATAGAATGAAAGAAGGTATGAAAGCTAGAATGAAAGATATCAAGAAAGAATGAAAGAAAGAAAGAAAGTAATAAAGAAACTAAAGAGAAGAATTGAAGGTATGAAAGCTAGAATGTAAGATATCAAGAAAGAAAGAAATGAATGTAATTAAAAAAGAAACTAAAGATAGAATGAGAGAAGGTATGAAAGCTAGAATGAAAGGTATCAAGAAAGAAAGAAAGAGAGACATTAAGAAAGAAATTAAAGATGAAATGAGAGAAGGTATGAAAGCTAGAATGAAAGATATCAAGAAAAAATGAAACAAAGAAAGTAATAAATAAACTAAAGATAGAATGAGAGAAGGTATGAAAGATATAATCTAAGATATCAAGAGAGAAAGAAATGACTGTAATTAAAAAAGAAACTAAAGATAGAATGAGAGAAGGTATGAAAGATAGAATCTAAGATATCAAGAAAGAAAGAAAGAAAGAAAAAAAGAAAGAACGAAAGTAATTAGTAAAGAAACTAAAGATAGAATGAAAGAAGGTATGAAATCTAAAATGAAAGATATCAAATAAAAAAAAGAATGAAAGTAATAAAGAAACTAAAGATAGAATGAGAGAAAGTATGAAAGCTAGAATGAAAGATATCAAGAAAGAAAGAAATGAAAGTAAGTAAAAAAGAAACTAAAGATAGAATGAGAGAAGGTATGAAAGCTAGAATGAAAGATATCAAGAAAGAAAGAAAGAAAGAAATCACTAGAGAAACTAAAGATGAAATGAGAGAAGGTATGAAAGCAAGAAAGAAAGATATCAAGAAAAAAAGAAAGAAAGAATGTAATAAAGAAACTAAAGATAGAATGAGTGAATTTATGAATGCTAGAATGAAAGATATCAAGAAAGAAATAAAAAAAGAAATTAAGTAGTAAAGAAACTAAAGATAAAATCAGAGAAGTTATGAGAGCTGAAATGAAAGATATCAAGAAAGAAAGAAAGAAAGAAAGAAGGAACGAAAGTAATTAATAAAGAAACTAAAGATAGAATGAAAGAAGGTATGAAAGCTAGAATGAAAGATATCAAGAAAGAAAGAAAGTAATAAAGAAACTAGAGATAGAATGAAAGAAGGTATGATAGCTAGAATGAAAGATACCAAGGAAGAAGGAAAAAAAGAAATCATTAAAGAAATTAAAGAGGAAATGAGAGAAATATGAAACCTAGAATGCAAGATATCAAGAAAGAAAGAAAGAAAGAAAGTAATAAAGAAACTAAAGATAGAATGAGAGAATGTATGAAAGCTAGAATGAAAGATATCAAGAAAGAAAGAAATGAAAGTAAGTAAAAAAGAAACTAAAGATAGAATGAGAGAAGGTATGATAGCTAGAATGAAAGATACCAAGGAAGAAAGAAAAAAAGAAATCATTAAAGAAATTAAAGATTAAATGAGAGAAATATGAAACCTAGAATGCAAGATATCAAGAAAGAAAGAAAGAAAGTAATAAAGAAACTAAAGATAGAATGAGAGAATGTATGAAAGCTAGAATGAAAGATATCAAAAAAGAAAGAATTCAATAAAGAAACTAAAGATAAAATGAGAGAAGGTATGAAATACATAATGAAATATATCAAGAAAGAAAAAAAGAAAGTAACTAATAAAGAAACTAAAGATAGAATGAGAGAAGGTATGAAAGCTAGAAGGAAAGATATCAAGAAAGAAAGAAAGAAAGAAAGAAAGAAAGTAATAAAGAAATTAAAGATAGAATGAGAGATATCAAGAAAGAAAGAAAGAAATCAATAAAGAACCTAAAGATAAAATGAGAGAAGGTATGAAATCCAGAATGAAAGATATCAAGAAACAAAGAAAGAAAGAAAGAAACTAATAAAGAAACTAAAGATAGAATGAGAGTAGGTATTAAAGCTAGAATGAAAAATATCAAGAATGAAAGAAAGTATGTAAGTAATAAAGGAACAAAAGATAGTACGCGAGAAGATATGAGAGCTAGAATGAAAGATATCAAGAAAGGAAAAAGGAAGAAAGTAGTAAAGAAACTAAAGATGAAATGAGAGAAGGTATGAAAGCTAGAATGAAAGATATCAATAAAAAAGAAAGAAAGAAAGAACGTTATAAAGAAACTAAAGATAGAATGAGAGAACATATGAAAGCTAAAATGAAAGATATCAAGAAAGAAAGAAATAAAAGTAAGTAAAATAGAAACTAAAGATAGAATGAGAGAAGGTATGATAGCTAGAATGAAAGATATCAAGGAAGAAAGAAAAAAAGAAATCAATTAAGAAATTAAAGAGGAAATGAGAGAAATATGAAACCTAGAATGCAAGATATCAAGAAAGAAAGAAAGAAAGAAAGTAATAAAGAAACTAAAGATAGAATGAGAGAAGGTAGGAAAGCTAGAATGAAAGATATCAAGGAAGTAAGAAAAAAGAAAGAAAGTAATAAAGAAACTAAAGATTGAATGAGACAATGTATGAAAGCTAGAATGAAAGATGTCAAGAAAGAAAGAAAGAAAGAAATCAAAAAAGAAACTAAAGTTAAATGAGAGAAGGTATGAAATACAGAATGAAATATATCAATAAAGAAAGAAAGAAAGTAATAAAGAAACTAAAGATAGAATGAGAGAATATATGAAAGCTAGAATGAAAGATATCAAGAAAGAATGAAAGAAATCAATAAAGAAACTGAAGATAAAATGACAGAAGGTATGAAATCCAGAATGAAAGATATCAAGAAAGAAAGAAAGAAAGAAAGAAACTAATAAAGAAACTAAAGATAGAATGAGAGAAGTTATTAAAGCTAAAATGAAAGATATCAAGAATGAAAGAAAGTAAGAAAGTAATAAAGAAACTAAAGATAGAACGC
The DNA here is from genome assembly GCA_037013535.1 of Intellagama lesueurii. Lineage (NCBI taxonomy): Eukaryota > Metazoa > Chordata > Lepidosauria > Squamata > Agamidae > Intellagama > Intellagama lesueurii. The sequence goes on from JBAJHW010000035.1 coordinate 280,663, forward strand.
GAGAAAGTATGAGAGCCAGAATGAAAGATATCAAGAAAGGAAAAAGGAAGAAAGTAGAAATGAAGTAATAAAGAAACTTAAGATAAAATGAGTGAAGATATGAAAGCTAGAATGAAAGATATCTGGAAAGAAAGAAAGAAAGTAGTAAAGAAACTAAAGATGAAATGGGAGAAGGTAGGAAAGCTAGAATGAAAGATATCAATAAAAAAGAAAGAAAGAAAGAACGTAATAAAGAAACTAAAGATAAAATGAGAGAAGGTATGAAAGCTAGAATGAAAGATATCAAGAAAGAATGAAAGAAAGAAAGTAACTAATAAGGAAACGAAAGATAGAATGAGAGATGGTAGGAAAGCTAGAATGAAATATATCAAGGAAGTAAGAAAAAAGAAAGAAAGTAATAAAGAAACTAAAGATAGAATGAGACAATGTATGAAAGCTAGAATGAAAGATGTCAAGAAAGAAAGAAAGAAAGAAAGAAATCAAAAAAGAAACTAAAGTTAAATGAGAGAAGGTATGAAATACAGAATGAAATATATGAAGAAAGGAAGAAAGAAAGTAACTAATAAAGAAAATAAAGATAGAATGAGAGAAGGTATTAAACCTAGAATGAAAGATATCAAGAAAGAAAGAAATGAAAGTAAGTAAAAAAGAAACTAAAGATAGAATGAGAGAAGGTATGAAAGATAGAATCTAAGATATCAAGAAAGAAAGAAAGAAAGAAAGAAAGAAAGAAAATAATAAAGAAACTAAAGATAAAATGAGTGAAGGTATGAAAGCAAGAATGTAAGATATGAAGAGATAATGAAATGAAAGTAAGTAGAAAAGAAACTAAAGATAGAATGATAGAAGGTATGAAAGCTAGAATGAAAGATATCAAGAAAGAAAGAAAAAAAGAAATCAATAAAGAAATTAAAGATGAAATGAGAGATGGTATGAAAGCTAGAATGAAAAATATCAAGAAAGAATGAAAGAAAGAAAGAAAGAAAGAGAGTAATAAAGAAACTAAAGATAGAATGAAAGAAGGTATGAAAGCTAGAATGAAAGATATCAAGAAAGAATGAAAGAAAGAAAGAAAGAAATAAAGAAACTAAAGAGAATGATTGAAGGTATGAAAGCTAGAATGTAAGATATCAAGAAAGAATGAATGAAAGAAAGAAAGTAATACAGAAACTGAAGATAGAATGATTGAAGGTATGAAAGCTCGAATGAAAGATATCAAGAAAGAATGAAAGAAAGAAAGAAAGTAATAAAGAAACTAAAGATAGAATGATTGAAGGTATGAAAGCTAGAATGTAAGATATGAAGAAAGATAGAAATGAAAGTAAGTAAAAAAGAAACTTAAGGTAGAATGAGAAAAGGTATGAAAGCTAGAATGAAAGATATCAAGAAAGAAAGAAAAAAGAAATCAAGAAAGAATTTAAAGATGAGATTAGAGAAGGTATGAAAGCTAGAAGGAAAGATATCAAGAAAGAAAAAAGAACGAAAGTAAGAAAGTAATAAAGAAACTAAAGATGAAATGAGAGAAGGTATGAAAGCTAGAATGAAAGTTATCAAGAAATTAAGAAATGAAAGTAAGTAAAAAAGAAACTAAAGATAGAATGAGGGAAGTTATTACATCTAGAATGAAATATAGAAGAAAGAAAGAAAGAAAGAAACTAATAAAGAAACTAAAGATAGAATGAGAGAATGTATGAAAGCTAGAATGAAAGATATCAAGGAAGTAAGAAAAAAAGAAATCAATAAAGAGATTAAAGATGAAATGAGAGAAATATGAAACCTAGAATGAAAGATATCAAGCAACAAAGAAAGAAAGAAAGAAACTAATAAAGAAACTAAAGATATCAAGAAAGAAAGAAAGAAAGAAGGAAAGAAAGAAAGAAAGAAAGAAAGAAAGTAATAAAGAAACTAAAGATAGAATGAGAAAATGAATGAAATACATAATGAAATATATCAAGAAAGAAAGAAGAAATCAATAAAGAATCTAAAGATAAAATGAGAGAAGTTATGAAATACAGAATGAAATATATCAAGAAAAAAAGAAAGAAAGAAACTAATAAAGAAAATAAAGATAGAATGAGAGAAGGTATTGAAGCTAGAATGAAAGATATCAAGAAAGAAAGAAATGAAAGTAAGTAAAAAAGAAACTAAAGATAGAATGAGAGAAGGTATGAAAGCTGGAATGAAAGATATCAAGAAAGAAAGAAAGAAAGAAATCAAGAAAGAAATTAAAGATGAAATGAGAGAAGGTATGAAAGCTAGAAGGAAAGATATCAAGAAAGAATGAAAGAAAGAAAGTAACTAATAAAGAAACGAAAGATAGAATGAGAGATGGTAGGAAAGCTAGAATGAAAGATATCAAGGAAGTAAGAAAAAAGAAAGAAAGTAATAAAGAAACTAAAGATAGAATGAGACAATGTATGAAAGCTAGAATGAAAGATGTCAAGAAAGAAAGAAAGAAAGAAAGAAATCAAAAAAGAAACTAAAGTTAAATGAGAGAAGGTATGAAATACAGAATGAAATATATCAAGAAAGAAAGAAAGAAAGTAACTAATAAAGAAAATAAAGATAGAATGAGAGAAGGTATTAAACCTAGAATGAAAGATATCAAGAAAGAAAGAAATGAAAGTAAGTAAAAAAGAAACTAAAGATAGAATGAGAGAAGGTATGAAAGATAGAATCTAAGATATCAAGAAAGAAAGAAAGAAAGAAAGAAAATAATAAAGAAACTAAAGATAAAATGAGTGAAGGTATGAAAGCTAGAATGTAAGATATGAAGAGATAATGAAATGAAAGTAAGTAAAAAAGAAACTAAAGATAGAATGATAGAAGGTATGAAAGCTAGAATGAAAGATATCAAGAAAGAAAGAAAAAAAGAAATCAATAAAGAAATTAAAGATGAAATGAGAGATGGTATGAAAGCTAGAATGAAAAATATGAAGAAAGAATGAAAGAAAGAAAGAAAGAGAGTAATAAAGAAACTAAAGATAGAATGAAAGAAGGTATGAAAGCTAGAATGAAAGATATCAAGAAAGAATGAAAGAAAGAAAGAAAGAAAGAAAGAAAGAAACTAAAGAGAATGATTGAAGGTATGAAAGCTAGAATGTAAGATATCAAGAAAGAATGAATGAAAGAAAGAAAGTAATACAGAAACTGAAGACAGAATGATTGAAGGTATGAAAGCTAGAATGTAAGACATGAAGAAAGATAGAAATGAAAGTAAGTAAAAAAGAAACTAAAGGTATAATGAGAAAAGTTATGAAAGCTAGAATGAAAGATATCAAGAAAGAAAGAAAAAAGAAATCAATAAAGAATTTAAAGATGAGATTAGAGAAGGTATGAAAGCTAGAAGGAAAGATATCAAGAAAGAAAAAAGAACGAAAGTAAGAAAGTAATAAAGAAACTAAAGATGAAATGAGAGAAGGTATGAAAGCTAGAATGAAAGTTATCAAGAAATTAAGAAATGAAAGTAAGTAAAAAAGAAACTAAAGATAGAATGAGGGAAGTTATTACATCTAGAAAGAAAGATAGAAGAAAGAAAGAAAGAAACTAATAAAGAAACTAAAGATAGAATGAGAGAACGTATGAAAGCTAGAATGAAAGATATCAAGGAAGTAAGAAAAAAAGAAATCAATAAAGAGATTAAAGATGAAATGAGAGAAATATGAAACCTAGAATGAAAGATATCAAGAAAAAAAGAAAGAAAGAAAGAAACTAATAAAGAAACTAGAGATATCAAGAAAGAAAGAAAGAAAGAAGGAAAGAAAGAAAGAAAGAAAGAAAGTAATAAAGAAACTAAAGATAGAATGAGAAAATGAATGAAATACATAATGAAATATATCAAGAAAGAAAGAAAGAAAGAAATCAATAAAGAATCTAAAGATAAAATGAGAGAAGTTATGAAATACAGAATGAAATATATCAAGAAAAAAAGAAAGAAAGTAACTAATAAAGAAAATAAAGATAGAATGAGAGAAGGTATTGAAGCTAGAATGAAAGATATCAAGAAAGAAAGAAATGAAAGTAAGTAAAAAAGAAACTAAAGATAGAATGAGAGAAGGTATGAAAGCTGGAATGAAAGATATCAAGAAAGAAAGAAAGAAAGAAATCAAGAAAGAAATTAAAGATGAAATGAGAGAAGGTATGAAAGCTAGAAGGAAAGATATCAAGAAAGAAAGAAAGAAAGAAAGTAATAAAGAAACTAAAGATAGAATGAGAGAATATATGAAAGCTAGAATGAAAGATATCAAGAAAGAAAGAAAGAAATCAATAAAGAAACTAAAGATAAAATGAGAGAAGGTATGAAAGCTAGAATGAAAGATATCTGGAAAGAAAGAAAGAAAGAAATTAGTAAAGAAACTAAAGATGAAATGAGAGAAGGTACGAAAGCTAGAATGAAATATATCAATAAAAAAGAAAGAAGAAAGAACGTAATAAAGAAACTAAAGATAGAATGAGAGAAGATATGAAAGCTAGAATGAAAGATATCCAGAAAGAAAGAAATGAAAGTAAGTAAAATAGAAACTAAAGATAAATTGAGAGAAGGTATGAAATACATAATGAAATATATCAAGAGAGAAACAAAGAAAGTAACTAATAAAGAAACTAAAGATACAATGAGAGAAGGTATGAAAGGTAGAATGAAAGATATCAAGGAAGAAAGAAAAAAACATCAATAAAGAAATTAAAGAGGAAATGAGAGAAATATGAAACCTAGAATGCAAGATATCAAGAAAGAAAGAAAGTAATAAAGAACCTAATGATAGAATGAGAGAATGTATGAAAGCTAGAATGAAAGACATCAAGAAAGAAAGAAAGAAAGTAACTAATAAAGAAACTAAAGATAGAATGAGAGAAGGTATGAAAGCTAGAATGAAAGATATCAAGAAAGAAAGAAAGAAAGAAAGAAAGTAATAAAGAAAATGAAGATAGAATGATTGAAGGTATGAAAGCTAGAATGAAAGATATCAAAAAAGAATGAAAGAAAGAAAGTAACTAATAAAGAAACGAAAGATAGAATGAGACAATGTATGAAAGCTAGAATGAAAGATGTCAAGAAAGAAAGAAAGAAAGAAATCAAAAAAGAAACTAAAGTTAAAAGAGAGAAGGTATGAAATACAGAATGAAATATATCAAGAAAGAAAGAAAGAAAGAAAGAAAGTAATAAAGAAACTAAAGATAGAATGAGAGAATATATGAAAGCTAGAATGAAAGATATCATGAAAGAAAGAAAGAAAGTAATAAAGAAACTAAAGATAGAATGAGAGAAGGTATTAAAGCTAAAATGAAAGATATCAAGAATGAAAGAAAGTAAGAAAGTAATAAAGAAACTAAAGATAGAACGCGAGACGGTATGAGAGCGAGAATGAAAGATATCAAGAAAGGAAAAAGGAAGAAAGTAGAAATGAAGTAATAAAGAAACTTAAGATAGAATGAGTGAAGATATAAAAGCTGGAATGAAAGATATCTGGAAAGAAAGAAAGAAAGAAAGTAGTAAAGAAACTAAAGATGAAATGAGAGAAGGTATGAAAGCTAGAATGAAAGATATCAATAAAAAAGAAAGAAAGAAAGAACGTAATAAAGAAACTAAAGATAAAATGAGAGAAGGTATGAAAGCTAGAATGAAAGATACCAAGAAAGAATGAAAGAAAGAAAGTAACTAATAAAGAAACGAAAGATAGAATGAGAGAAGGTAGGAAAGCTAGAATGAAAGATATCAACGAAGTAAGAAAAAAGAAAGAAAGTAATAAAGAAACTAAAGATAGAATGAGACAATGTATGAAAGCTAGAATGAAAGATGTCAAGAAAGATAGAAAGAAAGAAAGAAATCAAAAAAGAAACTAAAGTTAAATGAGAGAATGTATTAAAGCTAGAATGAAATATATCAAGAAAGAAAGAAATGAAAGTAAGTAAAAAAGAAACTAAAGATAGAATGATAGAAGGTATGAAAGCTAGAATGAAACATATCAAGAAAGAAAGAAAAAAAGAAATTAATAAAGAAATTAAAGATGAATTGAGAGATGGTATGAAAGCTAGAATGAAAAATATCAAGAAAGAATGAAAGAAAGAAAGAAAGAGAGTAATAAAGAAACTAAAGATAGAATGAAAGAAGGTATGAAAGCTAGAATGAAAGATATCAAGAAAGAATGAAAGAAAGAAAGAAAGAAATAAAGAAACTAAAGAGAATGATTGAAGGTATGAAAGCTAGAATGTAAGATATCAAGAAAGAATGAATGAAAGAAAGAAAGTAATACAGAAACTGAAGATAGAATGATTGAAGGTATGAAAGCTAGAATGTAAGACATGAAGAAAGATAGAAATGAAAGTAAGTAAAAAAGAAACTAAAGGTATAATGAGAAAAGTTATGAAAGCTAGAATGAAAGATATCAAGAAAGAAAGAAAAAAGAAATCAATAAAGAATTTAAAGATGAGATTAGAGAAGGTATGAAAGCTAGAAGGAAAGATATCAAGAAAGAAAAAAGAACGAAAGTAAGAAAGTAATAAAGAAACTAAAGATGAAATGAGAGAAGGTATGAAAGCTAGAATGAAAGTTATCAAGAAATTAAGAAATGAAAGTAAGTAAAAAAGAAACTAAAGATAGAATGAGGGAAGTTATTACATCTAGAAAGAAAGATAGAAGAAAGAAAGAAAGAAACTAATAAAGAAACTAAAGATAGAGTGAGAGAACGTATGAAAGCTAGAATGAAAGATATCAAGGAAGTAAGAAAAAAAGAAATCAATAAAGAGATTAAAGATGAAATGAGAGAAATATGAAACCTAGAAGAAAGATATCAAGAAAAAAAGAAAGAAAGAAAGAAACTAATAAAGAAACTAGAGATATCAAGAAAGAAAGAAAGAAAGAAGGAAAGAAAGAAAGAAAGAAAGAAAGTAATAAAGAAACTAAAGATAGAATGAGAAAATGAATGAAATACATAATGAAATATATCAAGAAAGAAAGAAAGAAAGAAATCAATAAAGAATCTAAAGATAAAATGAGAGAAGTTATGAAATACAGAATGAAATATATCAAGAAATAAAGAAAGAAAGTAACTAATAAAGAAAATAAAGATAGAATGAGAGAAGGTATTGAAGCTAGAATGAAAGATATCAAGAAAGAAAGAAATGAAAGTAAGTAAAAAAGAAACTAAAGATAGAATGAGAGAAGGTATGAAAGCTGGAATGAAAGATATCAAGAAAGAAAGAAAGAAAGAAATCAAGAAAGAAATTAAAGATGAAATGAGAGAAGGGATGAAAGCTAGAAGGAAAGATATTAAGAAAGAAAGAAAGAAAGAAAGTAATAAAGAAACTAAAGATAGAATGAGAGAATATATGAAAGCTAGAATGAAAGATATCAAGAAAGAAAGAAAGAAATCAATAAAGAAACTAAAGATAAAATGAGAGAAGGTATGAAAGCTAGAATGAAAGATATCTGGAAAGAAAGAAAGAAAGAACTTAGTAAAGAAACTAAAGATGAAATGAGAGAAGGTACGAAAGCTAGAATGAAACATATCAATAAAAATGAAAGAAAGAAAGAACGTAATAAAGAAACTAAAGATAGAATGAGAGAAGATATGAAAGCTAGAATGAAAGATATCCAGAAAGAAAGAAATGAAAGTAAGTAAAATAGAAACTAAAGATAAATTGAGAGAAGGTATTAAATACATAATGAAATATATCAAGAGAGAAACAAAGAAAGTAACTAATAAAGAAACTAAAGATAGAATGAGAGAAGGTATGAAAGGTAGAATGAAAGATATCAAGGAAGAAAGAAAAAAACATCAATAAAGAAATTAAAGAGGAAATGAGAGAAATATGAAACCTAGAATGCAAGATATCAAGAAAGAAAGAAAGTAATAAAGAACCTAATGATAGAATGAGAGAATGTATGAAAGCTAGAATGAAAGATATCAAGAAAGAAAGAAAGAAAGTAACTAATAAAGAAACTAAAGATAGAATGAGAGATGGTATGAAAGCTAGAATGAAAGATATCAAGAAAGAAAGAAAGAAAGAAAGAAAGAAAGTAATAAAGAAAATGAAGATAGAATGATTGAAGGTATGAAAGCTAGAATGAAAGATATCAAAAAGGAATGAAAGAAAGAAAGTAACTAATAAAGAAACGAAAGATAGAATGAGACAATGTATGAAAGCTAGAATGAAAGATGTCAAGAAAGAAAGAAAGAAAGAAATCAAAAAAGAAACTAAAGTTAAATGAGAGAAGGTATGAAATACAGAATGAAATATATCAAGAAAGAATGAAAGAAAGTAAGAAAGTAATAAAGAAACTAAGGATAGAACGCGAGACGGTATGAGAGCGAGAATGAAAGATATCAAGAAAGGAAAAAGGAAGAAAGTAGAAATGAAGTAATAAAGAAACTTAAGATAGAATGAGTGAAGATATAAAAGCTGGAATGAAAGATATCTGGAAAGAAAGAAAGAAAGAAAGTAGTAAAGAAACTAAAGATGAAATGAGAGAAGGTATGAAAGCTAGAATGAAAGATATCAATAAAAAAGAAAGAAAGAAAGAACGTAATAAAGAAACTAAAGATAAAATGAGAGAAGGTATGAAAGCTAGAATGAAAGATACCAAGAAAGAATGAAAGAAAGAAAGTAACTAATAAAGAAACGAAAGATAGAATGAGAGAAGGTAGGAAAGCTAGAATGAAAGATATCAACGAAGTAAGAAAAAAGAAAGAAAGTAATAAAGAAACTAAAGATAGAATGAGACAATGTATGAAAGCTAGAATGAAAGATGTCAAGAAAGATAGAAAGAAAGAAAGAAATCAAAAAAGAAACTAAAGTTAAATGAGAGAATGTATTAAAGCTAGAATGAAATATATCAAGAAAGAAAGAAATGAAAGTAAGTAAAAAAGAAACTAAAGATAGAATGATAGAAGGTATGAAAGCTAGAATGAAACATATCAAGAAAGAAAGAAAAAAAGAAATTAATAAAGAAATTAAAGATGAATTGAGAGATGGTATGAAAGCTAGAATGAAAAATATCAAGAAAGAATGAAAGAAAGAAAGAAAGAGAGTAATAAAGAAACTAAAGATAGAATGAGTGAAGGTATGAAAGCTAGAATGTAAGATATGAAGTGATAAAGAAATGAAAGTAAGTAAAAAAGAAACTAAAGATAGAATGATAGAAGGTATGAAAGCTAGAATGAAAGATATCAAGAAAGAAAGAAAGAAAGAAATCAATAAAGATACTAAAGATAAAAAGAAAGAAATTATGAAATACATAATGAAATATATCAAGAAAGAAACAAAGAAAGTAACTAATAAAGAAACTAAAGATAGAATGAGAAAATGAATGAAATACATAATGAAAGATATCAAGAAAGAAAGAAAGAAAGAAATCACTAGAGAAACTAAAGATGAAATGAGAGAAGGTATGAAAGCAAGAATGAAAGATATCAAGAAAGAAAAAAAGAAAGAATGTAATAAAGAAACTAAAGATAGAATGAGTGAATTTATGAATGCTAGAATGAAAGATATCAAGAAAGAAATAAAAAAAGAAATTAAGTAGTAAAGAAACTAAAGATAGAATCAGAGAAGTTATGAGAGCTGAAATGAAAGATATCAAGAAAGAAAGAAAGAAAGAAAGAAAGAAGGAACGAAAGTAATTAATAAAGAAACTAAAGATAGAATGAAAGAAGGTATGAAAGCTAGAATGAAAGATATCAAGAAAGAAAGAAAGAAAGTAATAAAGAAACTAAAGATAGAATGAGAGATGGTATGATAGCTAGAATGAAAGATACGAAGGAAGAAGGAAAAAAAGAAATCATTAAAGAAATTAAAGAGGAAATGAGAGAAATATGAATCCTAGAATGTAAGATATCAAGAAAGAAAGAAAGAAAGAAAGTAATAAAGAAACGAAAGATAGAATGAGAGAATGTATGAAAGCTAGAATGAAAGATATCAAGAAAGAAAGAAATGAAAGTAAGTAAAAAAGAAACAAAAGAAAGAATGAGAGAAGGTATGATAGCTAGAATGAAAGATACCAAGGAAGAAAGAAAAAAAGAAATCATTAAAGAAATTAAAGAGGAAATGAGAGAAACATGAAACCTAGAATGCAAGATATCAAGAAAGAAAGAAAGAAAGAAAGTAATAAAGATACTAAAGATAGAATGATTGAAGGTATGAAAGCTAGAATGTAAGATATGAAGAAAGATAGAAATGAAAGTAAGTAAAAAAGAAACTAAAGGTAGAATGAGAAAAGGTATGAAAGCTAGAATGAAAGATATCAAGAAAGAAAGAAAAAAGAAATCAAGAAAGAATTTAAAGATGAGATTAGAGAAGGTATGAAAGCTAGAAGGAAAGATATCAAGAAAGAAAAAAGAACGAAAGTAAGAAAGTAATAAAGAAACTAAAGATGAAATGAGAGAAGGTATGAAAGCTAGAATGAAAGTTATCAAGAAATTAAGAAATGAAAGTAAGTAAAAAAGAAACTAAAGATAGAATGAGGGAAGTTATTACATCTAGAATGAAATATAGAAGAAAGAAAGAAAGAAAGAAACTAATAAAGAAACTAAAGATAGAATGAGAGAACGTATGAAAGCTAGAATGAAAGATATCAAGGAAGTAAGAAAAAAAGAAATCAATAAAGAGATTAAAGATGAAATGAGAGAAATATGAAACCTAGAATGAAAGATATAAAGCAACAAAGAAAGAAAGAAAGAAACTAATAAAGAAACTAAAGATATCAAGAAAGAAAGAAAGAAAGAAGGAAAGAAAGAAAGAAAGAAAGAAAGAAAGAAAGTAATAAAGAAACTAAAGATAGAATGAGAAAATGAATGAAATACGTAATGAAATATATCAAGAAAGAAAGAAGAAATCAATAAAGAATCTAAAGATAAAATGAGAGAAGTTATAAAATACAGAATGAAATATATCAAGAAAAAAAGAAAGAAAGTAACTAATAAAGAAAATAAAGATAGAATGAGAGAAGGTATTGAAGCTAGAATGAAAGATATCAAGAAAGAAAGAAATGAAAGTAAGTAAAAAAGAATCTAAAGATAGAATGAGAGAAGGTATGAAAGCTGGAATGAAAGATATCAAGAAAGAAAGAAAGAAAGAAATCAAGAAAGAAATTAAAGATGAAATGGGAGAAGGTATGAAAGCTAGAAGGAAAGATATCAAGAAAGAATGAAAGAAAGAAAGTAACTAATAAAGAAACGAAAGATAGAATGAGAGATGGTAGGAAAGCTAGAATGAAAGATATCAAGGAAGTAAGAAAAAAGAAAGAAAGTAATAAAGAAACTAAAGATAGAATGAGACAATGTATGAAAGCTAGAATGAAAGATGTCAAGAAAGAAAGAAAGAAAGAAAGAAATCAAAAAAGAAACTAAAGTTAAATGAGAGAAGGTATGAAATACAGAATGAAATATATCAAGAAAGAAAGAAAGAAAGTAACTAATAAAGAAAATAAAGATAGAATGAGAGAAGGTATTAAACCTAGAATGAAAGATATCAAGAAAGAAAGAAATGAAAGTAAGTAAAAAAGAAACTAAAGATAGAATGAGAGAAGGTATGAAAGATAGAATCTAAGATATCAAGAAAGAAAGAAAGAAAGAAAGAAAGAAAATAATAAAGAAACTAAAGATAAAATGAGTGAAGGTATGAAAGCTAGAATGTAAGATATGAAGAGATAATGAAATGAAAGTAAGTAAAAAAGAAACTAAAGATAGAATGATAGAAGGTATGAAAGCTAGAATGAAAGATATCAAGAAAGAAAGAAAAAAAGAAATCAATAAAGAAATTAAAGATGAAATGAGAGATGGTATGAAAGCTAGAAGGAAAGATATCAATAAAAAAGAAAGAAAGAAAGAACGTAATAAAGAAACTAAAGATAAAATGAGAGAAGGTATGAAAGCTAGAATGAAAGATACCAAGAAAGAATGAAAGAAAGAAAGTAACTAATAAAGAAACGAAAGATAGAATGAGAGAAGGTAGGAAAGCTAGAATGAAAGATATCAACGAAGTAAGAAAAAAGAAAGAAAGTAATAAAGAAACTAAAGATAGAATGAGACAATGTATGAAAGCTAGAATGAAAGATGTCAAGAAAGATAGAAAGAAAGAAAGAAATCAAAAAAGAAACTAAAGTTAAATGAGAGAATGTATTAAAGCTAGAATGAAATATATCAAGAAAGAAAGAAATGAAAGTAAGTAAAAAAGAAACTAAAGATAGAATGATAGAAGGTATGAAAGCTAGAATGAAACATATCAAGAAAGAAAGAAAAAAAGAAATTAATAAAGAAATTAAAGATGAATTGAGAGATGGTATGAAAGCTAGAATGAAAAATATCAAGAAAGAATGAATGAAAGAAAGAAAGAGAGTAATAAAGAAACTAAAGATAGAATGAAAGAAGGTATGAAAGCTAGAATGAAAGATATCAAGAAAGAATGAAAGAAAGAAAGAAAGAAATAAAGAAACTAAAGAGAATGATTGAAGGTATGAAAGCTAGAATGTAAGATATCAAGAAAGAATGAATGAAAGAAAGAAAGTAATACAGAAACTGAAGATAGAATGATTGAAGGTATGAAAGCTAGAATGTAAGACATGAAGAAAGATAGAAATGAAAGTAAGTAAAAAAGAAACTAAAGGTATAATGAGAAAAGTTATGAAAGCTAGAATGAAAGATATCAAGAAAGAAAGAAAAAAGAAATCAATAAAGAATTTAAAGATGAGATTAGAGAAGGTATGAAAGCTAGAAGGAAAGATATCAAGAAAGAAAAAAGAACGAAAGTAAGAAAGTAATAAAGAAACTAAAGATGAAATGAGAGAAGGTATGAAAGCTAGAATGAAAGTTATCAAGAAATTAAGAAATGAAAGTAAGTAAAAAAGAAACTAAAGATAGAATGAGGGAAGTTATTACATCTAGAAAGAAAGATAGAAGAAAGAAAGAAAGAAAGAAACTAATAAAGAAACTAAAGATAGAATGAGAGAACGTATGAAAGCTAGAATGAAAGATATCAAGGAAGTAAGAAAAAAAGAAATCAATAAAGAGATTAAAGATGAAATGAGAGAAATATGAAACCTAGAATGAAAGATATCAAGAAAAAAAGAAAGAAAGAAAGAAACTAATAAAGAAACTAGAGATACCAAGAAAGAAAGAAAGAAAGAAGGAAAGAAAGAAAGAAAGAAAGAAAGAAAGTAATAAAGAAACTAAAGATAGAATGAGAAAATGAATGAAATACATAATGAAATATATCAAGAAAGAAAGAAAGAAAGAAATCAATAAAGAATCAAAAGATAAAATGAGAGAAGTTATGAAATACAGAATGAAATATATCAAGAAAAAAAGAAAGAAAGTAACTAATAAAGAAAATAAAGATAGAATGAGAGAAGGTATTGAAGCTAGAATGAAAGATATCAAGAAAGAAAGAAATGAAAGTAAGTAAAAAAGAAACTAAAGATAGAATGAGAGAAGGTATGAAAGCTGGAATGAAAGATATCAAGAAAGAAAGAAAGAAAGAAATCAAGAAAGAAATTAAAGATGAAATGAGAGAAGGTATGAAAGCTAGAAGGAAAGATATCAAGAAAGAAAGAAAGAAAGAAAGTAATAAAGAAACTAAAGATAGAATGAGAGAATATATGAAAGCTAGAATGAAAGATATCAAGAAAGAAAGAAAGAAATCAATAAAGAAACTAAAGATAAATTGAGAGAAGGTATGAAATACATAATGAAATATATCAAGAGAGAAACAAAGAAAGTAACTAATAAAGAAACTAAAGATAGAATGAGAGAAGGTATGAAAGGTAGAATGAAAGATATCAAGGAAGAAAGAAAAAAACATCAATAAAGAAATTAAAGAGGAAATGAGAGAAATATGAAACCTAGAATGCAAGATATCAAGAAAGAAAGAAAGTAATAAAGAACCTAATGATAGAATGAGAGAATGTATGAAAGCTAGAATGAAAGATATCAAGAAAGAAAGAAAGAAAGTAACTAATAAAGAAACTAAAGATAGAATGAGAGAAGGTATGAAAGCTAGAATGAAAGATATCAAGAAAGAAAGAAAGAAAGAAAGAAAGTAATAAAGAAAATGAAGATAGAATGATTGAAGGTATGAAAGCTAGAATGAAAGATATCAAAAAAGAATGAAAGAAAGAAAGTAACTAATAAAGAAACGAAAGATAGAATGAGACAATGTATGAAAGCTAGAATGAAAGATGTCAAGAAAGAAAGAAAGAAAGAAATCAAAAAAGAAACTAAAGTTAAATGAGAGAAGGTATGAAATACAGAATGAAATATATCAAGAAAGAAAGAAAGAAAGAAAGAAAGTAATAAAGAAACTAAAGATAGAATGAGAGAATATATGAAAGCTAGAATGAAAGATATCATGAAAGAAAGAAAGAAAGTAATAAAGAAACTAAAGATAGAATGAGAGAAGGTATTAAAGCTAAAATGAAAGATATCAAGAATGAAAGAAAGTAAGAAAGTAATAAAGAAACTAAAGATAGAACGCGAGACGGTATGAGAGCGAGAATGAAAGATATCAAGAAAGGAAAAAGGAAGAAAGTAGAAATGAAGTAACAAAGAAACTTAAGATAGAATGAGTGAAGATATAAAAGCTGGAATGAAAGATATCTGGAAAGAAAGAAAGAAAGAAAGTAGTAAAGAAACTAAAGATGAAATGAGAGAAGGTATGAAAGCTAGAATGAAAGATATCAATAAAAAAGAAAGAAAGAAAGTAACTAATAAAGAAACGAAAGATAGAATGAGAGAAGGTAGGAAAGCTAGAATGAAAGATATCAACGAAGTAAGAAAAAAGAAAGAAAGTAATAAAGAAACTAAAGATAGAATGAGACAATGTATGAAAGCTAGAATGAAAGATGTCAAGAAAGATAGAAAGAAAGAAAGAAATCAAAAAAGAAACTAAACTTAAATGAGAGAATGTATTAAAGCTAGAATGAAATATATCAAGAAAGAAAGAAATGAAAGTAAGTAAAAAAGAAACTAAAGATAGAATGATAGAAGGTATGAAAGCTAGAATGAAACATATCAAGAAAGAAAGAAAAAAAGAAATTAATAAAGAAATTAAAGATGAATTGAGAGATGGTATGAAAGCTAGAATGAAAAATATCAAGAAGGAATGAAAGAAAGAAAGAAAGAGAGTAATAAAGAAACTAAAGATAGAATGAGTGAAGGTATGAAAGCTAGAATGTAAGATATGAAGAGATAAAGAAATGAAAGTAAGTAAAAAAGAAACTAAAGATAGAATGATAGAAGGTATGAAAGCTAGAATGAAAGATATCAAGAAAGAAAGAAAGAAAGAAATCAATAAAGATACTAAAGATAAAAAGAAAGAAATTATGAAATACATAATGAAATATATCAAGAAAGAAACAAAGAAAGTAACTAATAAAGAAACTAAAGATAGAATGAGAAAATGAATGAAATACATAATGAAAGATATCAAGAAAGAAAGAAAGAAAGAAATCACTAGAGAAACTAAAGATGAAATGAGAGAAGGTATGAAAGCAAGAATGAAAGATATCAAGAAAGAAAGAAAGAAAGAATGTAATAAAGAAACTAAAGATAGAATGAGTGAATTTATGAATGCTAGAATGAAAGATATCAAGAAAGAAATAAAAAAAGAAATTAAGTAGTAAAGAAACTAAAGATAGAATCAGAGAAGTTATGAGAGCTGAAATGAAAGATATCAAGAAAGAAAGAAAGAAAGAAAGAAAGAAGGAACGAAAGTAATTAATAAAGAAACTAAAGATAGAATGAAAGAAGGTATGAAAGCTAGAATGAAAGATATCAAGAAAGAAAGAAAGAAAGTAATAAAGAAACTAAAGATAGAATGAGAGAAGGTATGATAGCTAGAATGAAAGATACCAAGGAAGAAGGAAAAAAAGAAATCATTAAAGAAATTAAAGAGGAAATGAGAGAAATATGAATCCTAGAATGCAAGATATCAAGAAAGAAAGAAAGAAAGAAAGTAATAAAGAAACGAAAGATAGAATGAGAGAATGTATGAAAGCTAGAATGAAAGATATCAAGAAAGAAAGAAATGAAAGTAAGTAAAAAAGAAACTAAAGATAGAATGAGAGAAGGTATGATAGCTAGAATGAAAGATACCAAGGAAGAAAGAAAAAAAGAAATCATTAAAGAAATTAAAGAGGAAATGAGAGAAATATGAAACCTAGAATGCAAGATATCAAGAAAGAAAGAAAGAAAGAAAGTAATAAAGAAACTAAAGATAGAATGAGAGAATGTATGAAAGCTAGAATGAAAGATATCAAAAAAGAAAGAAAGAATCTGTTAACGCGGAATCCTGCAAGCCGCTAGCTGAGAGTTGTTTCTGGTCCTGATGGTAAAAATAACTTACACAGACACGTTCTCTTCCAGCCCGACACGTGTATTTACAGCAAATATACAAAGTGGCAGCGTGACAGCATGAAATCAACATTTGTAGAAGTGGTGGTGGTGTTCTGTACAACTCAACTATATACACATAAGCATCTGCCCTTGCCCAATCAGGGCAGATGTTGCATCATCCAGTCTTTACCCAGATGTTGCATCATCCTTTCTATAGTCACTGTGACTCAGCACTTTTATACTTACACACCTGCATGACATGGCAGTTCATTAGTACTTCTGCTCTGCTCTGTTCAGGCCTGTAAATTTTTTAATACTTTGACACCCCTCCTAATTTACACCTGAACAAAATTCAAACCCAACTCTTTGATTATTTCACTGTGTCTTTGAACACTCAAAGGTTTTGTAAAAATATCAGCAACATTTTTATCCGTTTTGCAGTATTGTAACTCTATTAATTTTTCTTTTATGGCTTCTCTTACGTTATGATATTTGATGTCAACATGTTTACTCCTATTTCGCATTTTTCTGTTACAGCCATTTGTAAGCAGGTTGTATTATCTTCTAAGACCTTTATTGGTTTATGTGTTTCTATCTTTAAATCCTTAATTAATTGTCTATACCAGATTAATTCTGAGCATACTTCCGACAAAGCTGCGAATTCAGCTTCTGCTGTCGAAGTAGCCACAGAACTCTGTTTTCTGGACTTCCACCCTACTAAAACATTTGCAAACATTACAATGAATCCAGACATTGACTTCCTGTCATCTTTTCTTTTCTACTTCAGGAAGTAACATGACCTCTTCATAACATTTTGGTTCCTGATACACATGGCACACCCTTATTTCTCCTACACCAAACCTTGCAGGCAGAACCCCTTTGTTAACTCTCTCTGACCTCCTGGGGATTTGTGGCTCATCCTCAATTTTTGGTTCTTGCTTAATTCCTATCTCACTTTCTTGATCACTACACTGCCCATCGTCTTCTTCATCTTTTGTCTTGGACTGGCTCTCTTCTGTTTCTTCTTCTTTTGTCTCTTACTGCCTATTCTCACACTCTCTTGTGTTTGTGAATGGTATGAAAACTTGGGAATTAGCATGAACCCTATCCCAATTCTCATGTTCACAAAAATTGTCAGACCTCGAAATCACTACATTGTTGTTTCCATCAAGGAAGCGGTATGCCTTTGAACCTCTTTCATAACCTATGAATTTCATTTTCTTTGCCTTTGGTTGTCCCTTCCTTCTTGTCTCTTTTGGGATGTGCACCCATGCACTGCACCCAAACACCCTCATGTGTTTTAAAGATGGCTCTCTCCCATATAACATATAATAAGGAGTCTGCCCTATTGCAGAAGATAACAATCTGTTATTTATGTAGTTCGATGTAAGCAGGGCTTCTCCCCACAGGCCATGACTCATGTTAGCGTCAGCTAACAATGCGTCTTTCATTGTCTGCAACACTCCGTTTCTTCTTTCTGCCACGCCATTTTGGAAGGGTGAATATGGACTAGTTTTTCTATGATATATCCCATTTTCCTTCAACCAGCTTTGAAATTTGTTAGATAGGAACTCAGACCCTCTATCCGTCTGGATTTGCGCCACCTTGTGGCCATAACGTCTCTCAATGAAGCTTAGCCAATTTCTGAAGTTGCTAAACACCTCTGCCTTTGTTTTCAATAAGTAGCAAAAAGAATACCTTGAATAATCATCTACAATTACCAGGACATATTTTGCTCCACCCAAAGATGATGCAAAAGGGCCAATCAAGTCTGCATGTACCAGTTGAAAGGGCCTTTGTGTTTGACTGGTTCGTTCCTTGTTTCTGGGGCTTACTTTAGATTTTGCCATTTTACACACGTTGCAATCTAAATAATTTTTACACTCTTTCAACTGTACATCTTTTGCCACTGCTTGCATTCTCTGAATTGTTCTAAAATTTGCATGACCCAACCTCCTGTGTAACAGGTGTGCACATTTATCATGCTGAGGTGCGTTTTTCACTGTTACATGTGTGTCACTTTGTATTTTACACCTCAAAACGTACAAATTATTTTCTTGTTTTGCCCTTGCGCAAACACATTTTCCTTTCTTAATTTTACACTCATCATTTTCAAATATGACTACAAAGCCCTGTTTTACTAAAGCAGACACACTTAAGATGCTACAGTCCAACTGTGGTACATGAAGAACACCTTTGAGTTCTTGTTCCAAACCTGACACAAAAACTGTCCCTTCTGCAGCAACAGGCAACTTCTGTCCGTTTGCCAGGCTCACGCTGCTTTGTTCCGAAGCACCTAGAGAAAGAAACAAATCTCTTTCATTAGTTAAATGTGTAACGGCCCCACTGTCAATTATCCAGCAAGCTTGCTGAACGACCTTGGATTTATCTCTTGCTGCCTGGACAAGAGAAATCCTCCCTTTTCTCTTTTCGGTGCTTCTTTCACTTTTGCAGCCAGCTTTTCTGTCGTCTCTGCTACAGTCTCTCAGAAGATGATTTACAGATCCACAGCCAAAACAGCGTCTCACGGTCATAGCACGACCACTCTCTTCTACCCTCCTAGGAGTTGTTTCTTTGTGTAGGCTGTAATCTGTCTTTTTCCTCCAGCCGTCTTGGTTCCTTTGACGCTGGATGTTTTGTTTCTCTCCGTCACCAGACATTTCACTCTTACGTCGTTCCTGTTCCAGCAATCTGCCCGTCAGGTATTCCAGGGTCAAATTCGCCTCAGGCATAGACTCTAAACTGGTGACCAGAGTGTCGTATTCATCAGATAAACTGCTTAGAATGAGGTACACTTTCTGGATTTCTGGAAACTGCACATTCCTTTGCTCCAGTTCATTAAAGAGACATTTTATCTCTTGCAAATGTTTAGATACGCTCTCACCGGGCTGTAATCTGCACCTGTAGAGCTTTCTTGTTAAGGATACTTTAGATCCTGCTGAATCTCTCACGTAAATTCTCTTGAGACATTGCCAAACTTCTCTCGCCGTAGCTAAGCCACGCACGTGGATTAATTGGTTGTCTTCCAAGCAAAGTATCAAAGTACTCAGAGCTTTTTCATTTTTACGTTCCTCCTCTTCATCAAGCTGTGCTGGGAGGTTGGTTACAATCTGCCACAGATCTTCCCTCCTTAATAGCATCTCAGCTTTGACGGACCACGTCTGGTAATTACAGTCATTTAACTTCGTTAAGGGAAAACCTCCCAGGCTTGTTCCACCAAATGCCATGCTGCCTGCTCTTCTCTCAGTCCTCTGTTTTCCTTCCCCTCCTGGGCACACAACAGCAGAACTGCTTTCTTTCAGGACCTCTATTTCTTCCTCCTTCTATTATAGTGGCACCCACTGGTACTCACCAACGTTCTCAGCAGTAGATGGTCTGCGCAGGGTGCGTCGCTGGGCCCATGACCTTTGTTAACGCGGAATCCTGCAAGCCGCTAGCTGAGAGTTGTTTCTGGTCCTGATGGTAAAAATAACTCACACAGACACGTTCTCTTCCAGCCCGACACGTGTATTTACAGCAAATATACAAAGTGGCAGCGTGACAGCATGAAATCAACATTTGTAGAAGTGGTGGTGGTGTTCTGTACAACTCAACTATATACACATAAGCATCTGCCCTTGCCCAATCAGGGCAGATGTTGCATCATCCAGTCTTTACCCAGATGTTGCATCATCCTTTCTATAGTCACTGTGACTCAGCACTTTTATACTTACACACCTGCATGACATGGCAGTTCATTAGTACTTCTGCTCTGCTCTGTTCAGGCCTGTAAATTTTTTAATACTTTGACAGAATCCAAAAAAGAAACTAAAGATAAAATGAGAGAAGGTATGAAATACATAATGAAATATATCAAGAAAGAAAAAAAGAAAGTAACTAATAAAGAAACTAAAGATAGAATGAGAGAAGGTATGAAAGCTAGAAGGAAAGCTATCAAGAAAGAAAGCTATCAAGAAAGAAAGAAAGAAAGAAAGAAAGAAAGAAAGTAATAAAGAAACTAAAGATACAATGAGAGAATATATGAAAGCTAGAATGAAAGATATCAAGAAAGAAAGAAAGAAATCAATAAAGAACCTAAAGATAAAATGAGAGAAGGTATGAAATCCAGAATGAAAGATATCAAGAAACAAACAAAGAAAGAAAGAAACTAATAAAGAAACTAAAGATAGAATGAGAGAAGGTATTAAAGCTAGAATGAAAAATATCAAGAATGAAAGAAAGTAAGAAAGTAATAAAGGAACTAAAGATAGTACGCGACAAGGTATGAGAGCTAGAATGAAAGATATCAAGAAAGGAAAAAGGAAGAAAGTAGTAAAGAAACTAAAGATGAAATGAGAGAAGGTATGAAAGCTAGAATGAAAGATATCAATAAAAAAGAAAGAAAGAAAGAACGTTATAAAGAAACTAAAGATAGAATGAGAGAACATATGAAAGCTAGAATGAAAGATATCAAGAAAGAAAGAAATAAAAGTAAGTAAAATAGAAACTAAAGATAGAATGAGAGAAGGAATGATAGCTAGAATGAAAGATATCAAGGAAGAAAGAAAAAAAGAAATCAATTAAGAAATTAAAGAGGAAATGAGAGAAATATGAAACCTAGAATGCAAGATATCAAGAAAGAAAGAAAGAAAGAAAGTAATAAAGAAACTAAAGATAGAATGAGAGAAGGTAGGAAAGCTAGAATGAAAGATGTCAAGAAAGAAAGAAAGAAAGAAATCAAAAAAGAAACTAAAGTTAAATGAGAGAAGGTATGAAATACAGAATGAAATATATCAATAAAGAAAGAAAGAAAGTAATAAAGAAACTAAAGATAGAATGAGAGAATATATGAAAGCTAGAATGAAAGATATCAAGAAAGAAAGAAAGAAATCAATAAAGAAACTAAAGATAAAATGAGAGAAGGTATGAAATCCAGAATGAAAGATATCAAGAAAGAAAGAAAGAAAGAAAGTAATAAAGAAACTAAAGATAGAACGCGAGAAGGTATGAGAGCGAGAATGAAAGATATCAAGAAAGGAAAAAGGAAGAAAGTAGAAATGAAGTAATAAAGAAACTTAAGATAAAATGAGTGAAGATATGAAAGCTAGAATGAAAGATATCTGGAAAGAAAGAAAGAAAGAAAGTAGTAAAGAAACTAAAGATGAAATGGGAGAAGGTAGGAAAGCTAGAATGAAAGATATCAATAAAAAAGAAAGAAAGAAAGAACGTAATAAAGAAACTAAAGATAAAATGAGAGAAGGTATGAAAGCTAGAATGAAAGATATCAAGAAAGAATGAAAGAAAGAAAGTAACTAATAAAGAAACGAAAGATAGAATGAGAGATGGTAGGAAAGCTAGAATGAAAGATATCAAGGAAGTAAGAAAAAAGAAAGAAAGTAATAAAGAAACTAAAGATAGAATGAGACAATTTATGAAAGCTAGAATGAAAGATGTCAAGAAAGAAAGAAAGAAAGAAATCAAAAAAGAAACTAAAGTTAAATGGGAGAAGGTATGAAATACAGAATGAAATATATCAAGAAAGAAAGAAAGAAAGTAACTAATAAAGAAAATAAAGATAGAATGAGAGAAGGTATTAAACCTAGAATGAAAGATATCAAGAAAGAAAGAAATGAAAGTACGTAAAAAAGAAACTAAAGATAGAATGAGAGAAGGTATGAAAGATAGAATCTAAGATATCAAGAAAGAAAGAAAGAAAGAAAGAAAGAAAGAAAATAATAAAGAAACTAAAGATAGAATGAGAGAAGGTAGGAAAGCTAGAATGAAAGATATCAAGAAAGAAAGAAAAAAAGAAATCAATAAAGAAATTAAAGATGAAATGAGAGATGGTATGAAAGCTAGAATGAAAAATATCAAGAAAGAATGAAAGAAAGAAAGAAAGAAAGAAAGAGAGTAATAAAGAAACTAAAGAGAATGATTGAAGGTATGAAAGCTAGAATGTAAGATATCAAGAAAGAATGAATGAAAGAAAGAAAGTAATACAGAAACTGAAGATAGAATGATTGAAGGTATGAAAGCTCGAATGAAAGATATCAAGAAAGAATGAAAGAAAGAAAGAAAGTAATAAAGAAACTAAAGATAGAATGATTGAAGGTATGAAAGCTAGAATGTAAGATATGAAGAAAGATAGAAATGAAAGTAAGCAAAAAAGAAACTAAAGGTAGAATGAGAAAAGGTATGAAAGCTAGAATGAAAGATATCAAGAAAGAAAGAAAAAAGAAATCAATAAAGAATTTAAAGATGAGATTAGAGAAGGTATGAAAGCTAGAAGGAAAGATATCAAGAAAGAAAAAAGAACGAAAGTAAGAAAGTAATAAAGAAACTAAAGATGAAATGAGAGAAGGTATGAAAGCTAGAATGAAAGTTATCAAGAAATTAAGAAATGAAAGTAAGTAAAAAAGAAACTAAAGATAGAATGAGGAAAGTTATTATATCTAGAATGAAAGATAGAAGAAAGAAAGAAAGAAAGAAAATAATAAAGAAACTAAAGATAGAATGAGAGAACGTATGAAAGCTAGAATGAAAGATATCAAGGAAGTAAGAAAAAAAGAAATCAATAAAGAGATTAAAGATGAAATGAGAGAAATATGAAACCTAGAATGAAAGATATCAAGAAACAAAGAAAGAAAGAAAGAAACTAATAAAGAAACTAAAGATATCAAGAAAGAAAGAAAGAAAGAAGGAAAGAAAGAAAGAGAGAAAGAAAGAAAGTAATAAAGAAACTAAAGATAGAATGAGAAAATGAATGAAATACATAATGAAATATATCAAGAAAGAAGGAAAGAAAGAAATCAATAAAGAATCTAAAGATAAAATGAGAGAAGTTATGAAATACAGAATGAAATATATCAAGAAAAAAAGAAAGAAAGTAACTAATAAAGAAAATAAAGATAGAATGAGAGAAGGTATTGAAGCTAGAATGAAAGATATCAAGAAAGAAAGAAATGAAAGTAAGTAAAAAAGAAACTAAAGATAGAATGAGAGAAGGTATGAAAGCTGGAATGAAAGATATCAAGAAAGAAAGAAAGAAAGAAATCAAGAAAGAAATTAAAGATGAAATGAGAGAAGGTATGAAAGCTAGAAGGAAAGATATCAAGAAAGAATGAAAGAAAGAAAGTAACTAAAAAAGAAACGAAAGATAGAATGAGAGAAGGTATGAAAGCTAGAATTAAAGATATCAAGAAAGAAAGAAAGAAAGAAAGAAAGTAATAAAGAAACTAAAGATAGAATGAGAGAATATAAGAAAGCTAGAATGAAAGATATCAAGAAAGAAAGAAAGAAAGTAATAAAGAAACTAAAGATAAAATGAGAGAAGGTATGAAAGCTAGAATGAAAGATATCTGGAAAGAAAGAAAGAAAGAAAGAAATTAGTAAAGAAACTAAAGATGAAATGAGAGAAGGTACGAAAGCTAGAATGAAATATATCAATAAAAAAGAAAGAAAGAAAGAACGTAATAAAGAAACTAAAGATAGAATGAGAGAAGATATGAAAGCTAGAATGAAAGATATCAAGAAAGAAAGAAATGAAAGTAAGTAAAATAGAAACTAAAGATAAATTGAGAGAAGGTATGAAATACATAATGAAATATATCAAGAGAGAAACAAAGAAAGTAACTAATAAAGAAACTAAAGATAGAATGAGAGAAGGTATGAAAGGTAGAATGAAAGATATCAAGGAAGAAAGAAAAAAACATCAATCAAGAAATTAAACAGGAAATGAGAGAAATATGAAACCTAGAATGCAAGATATCAAGAAAGAAAGAAAGTAATAAAGAACCTAAGGATAGAATGAGAGAATGTATAATAGCTAGAATGAAAGATATCAAGAAAGAAAGAAAGAAAGTAACTAATAAAGAAACTAAAGATAGAATGAGAGAAGGTATGAAAGCTAGAATGAAAGATATCAAGAAAGAATGAAAGAAAGAAAGTAATTAATAAAGAAACTAAAGATAGAATGAAAGAAGGTATGAAAGCTAGAATGTAAGATATCAAGAAAGAAAGAAAGAAAGAAAGAAAGAAAGAAAGAAAGTAATAAAGAAAATGAAGATAGAATGATTGAAGGTATGAAAGCTAGAATGAAAGATATGAAGAAAGAATGAAAGAAAGAAAGTAACTAATAAAGAAACGAAAGATAGAATTAGAGAAGGTAGGAAAGCTAGAATGAAAGATATCAAGGAAGTAAGAAAAAAGTAAGAAAGTAATAAAGAAACTAAAGATAGAATGAGACAATGTATGAAAGCTAGAATGAAAGATGTCAAGAAAGAAAGAAAGAAAGAAATCAAAAAAGAAACTAAAGTTAAATGAGAGAAGGTATGAAATACAGAATGAAATATATCAAGAAAGAAAGAAAGAAAGAAAGTAATAAAGAAACTAAAGATAGAATGAGAGAATATATGAAAGCTAGAATGAAAGATATCATGAAAGAAAGAAAGAAAGTAATAAAGAAACTAAAGATAGAATGAGAGAAGGTATTAAAGCTAAAATGAAAGATATCAAGAATGAAAGGAAGTAAGAAAGTAATAAAGAAACTAAAGATAGAACGCGAGAAGGTATGAGAGCGAGAATGAAAGATATCAAGAAAGGAAAAAGGAAGAAAGTAGAAATGAAGAAATAAAGAAACTTAAGATAGAATGAGTGAAGATATAAAAGCTGGAATGAAAGATATCTGGAAAGAAAGAAAGAAAGAAAGTAGTAAAGAAACTAAAGATGAAATGAGAGAAGGTATGAAAGCTAGAATGAAAGATATCAATATAAAAGAAAGAAAGAAAGAACGTAATAAAGAAACTAAAGACAAAATGAGAGAAGGTATGAAAGCTAGAATGAAAGATATCAACGAAGTAAGAAAAAAGAAAGAAAGTAATAAAGAAACTAAATATAGAATGAGACAATGTATGAAAGCTAGAATGAAAGATGTCAAGAAAGATAGAAAGAAAGAAAGAAATCAAAAAAGAAACTAAAGTTAAATGAGAGAATGTATGAAAGCTAGAATGAAACATATCAAGAAAGAAAGAAAAAAAGAAATTAATAAAGAAATTAAAGATGAATTGAGAGATGGTATGAAAGCTAGAATGAAAAATATCAAGAAAGAATGAAAGAAAGAAAGAAAGAGAGTAATAAAGAAACTAAAGATAGAATGAGTGAAGGTATGAAAGCTAGAATGTAAGATATGAAGAGATAAAGAAATGAAAGTAAGTAAAGAAGAAACTAAAGATAGAATGATAGAAGGTATGAAAGCTAGAATGAAAGATATCAAGAAAGAAAGAAAGAAAGAAATCAATAAAGATACTAAAGATAAAAAGAAAGAAATTATGAAATACATAATGAAATATATCAAGAATGAAACAAAGAAAGTAACTAATAAAGAAACTAAAGATAGAATGAGAGAAGGTATGAAAGCTAGAAAGAAAAATATCAAGAAATAATGAAAGAAAGAAAGAAAGTAATAAAGAAATTAAAGATAGAATGAGTGAAGGTATGAAAGCTAGAATGTAAGATATGAAGAGATAAAAAATGAAAGTTAGTAAAAAAGAAACTAAAGACAGAATGAGAGAATCTATGAAAGCTAGAATGAAAGAGATCAAGAATGAAAGAAAGAAATCAATAAAGAAACTAAAGATAAAATGAGAGAAGGTATGAAATACATAATGAAATATATCAAGAAAGAAACAAAGTAACTAATAAAGAAACTAAAGATAGAATGAAAGAAGGTATGAAAGCTAGAATGAAAGATATCAAGAAAGAATGAAAGAAAGAAAGAAAGTAATAAAGAAACTGAAGAGAATGATTGAAGGTATGAAAGCTAGACTGTAAGATATCAAGAAAGAATGAAAGAAAGAAAGTAATACAGAAACTGAAGATAGAATGATTGAAGGTATGAAAGCTAGAATGAAAGATATGAAGAAAGATAGAAATGAAAGTAAGTAAAAAAGAAACTAAAGGTAGAATGACAAAAGGTATGAAAGCTAGAATGAAAGATATCAAGAAAGAAAGAAAAAAGAAATCAATAAAGAATTTAAAGATGAGATTAGAGAAGGTATGAAAGCTAGAAGGAAAGATATCAAGAAAGAAAAAAGAAAGAAAGTAAGAAAGTAATAAAGAAACTAAAGATGAAATGAGAGAAGGTATGAAAGCTAGAATGAAAGTTATCAAGAAAATAAGAAAGAATGAAAGAAAGTAATACAGAAACAAAAGATAGAATGAGAGAATGGTGAAATCTAGAATGAAAGATATCAAGAACGAAAGAAAGAAAGAAAGTAACTAATAAAGAAACTAAAGAAAGAATGAGAAAAGGTATTAAAGCTAGAATGAAAGATATCAAGATAGAATGAAGGAAAGTAAGAAAGTAATAAAGAAACTAAAGATAGAATGAGAGAAGGTATGAGAGCTAGAATGAAAGCTATCAAGAAATTAAGAAATGAAAGTAAGTAAAAAAGAAACTAAAGATAGAATGAGGGAAGTGATTACATCTAGAATGAAAGATAGAAGAAAGAAAGAAAGAAAGAAAGTAGTAAAGAAACTAAAGATAGAATGAGAGAAGGTATGAAAGCTAGAATGAAAGATATCAAGGAAGTAAGAAAAAAAGAAATCAATAAAGAAATTAAAGATGAAATGAGAGAAATATGAAACCTAGAAT
Source organism: Intellagama lesueurii (assembly GCA_037013535.1). NCBI lineage: Eukaryota > Metazoa > Chordata > Lepidosauria > Squamata > Agamidae > Intellagama > Intellagama lesueurii. The sequence goes on from JBAJHW010000035.1 coordinate 307,618, forward strand.
GAAAGATATCAAGAAACAAAGAAAGAAAGAAAGAAACTAATAAAGAAACTAAAGATATCAAGAAAGAAAGAAAGAAAGAAGGAAAGAAAGAAAGAAAGAAGGAAAGAAAAAAGTAATAAAGAAACTAAAGATAGAATGAGAAAATGTATGAAATACATAATGAAAAATATATAGAAAGAAAGAAAGAAAGAAATCAATAAGGAATCTAAAGATAAAATGAGAGAAGTTATGAAATACAGAATGAAATATATCAAGAAAGAAAGAAAGAAAGTAAATAATAAAGAAAATAAAGATAGAATGAGAGAAGGTACTGAATCTAGAATGAAAGATATCAAGGAAGATTGAAAGAAAGAAAGAAAGTAATAAAGAAACTAAAGAGAATGATTGAAGGTATGAATGCTAGAATGTAAGATATCAAGAAAGAATGAAAGAAAGAAAGTAACTAATAAAGAAACGAAAGATAGAATGAGAGAAGGTAGGAAAGCTAGAATGAAAGATATCATTGAAGTAAGAAAAAAGAAAGAAAGTAATAAAGAAACTAAAGATAGAATGAAACAATGTATGAAAGCTAGAATGAAAGATGTCAAGAAAGAAAGAAAGAAAGAAAGAAATCAAAAAAGAAACTAAAGTTAAATGAGAGAATGTATGAAATACAGAATGAAATATATCAAGAAAGAAAGAAAGAAAGAAAGTAATAAAGAAACTAAAGATAGAATGAGAGAATATATGAAAGCTAGAATGAAAGATATCAAGAAAGAAAGAAAGAAATCAATAAAGAAACTAAAGATAAAATGAGAGAAGGTATGAAATCCAGAATGAAAGATATCAAGAAACAAAGAAAGAAAGAAAGAAACTAAGAAAGAATCTAAAGATAGAATGAGTGAAGGTATGAAAGCTAGAATGTAAGATATGAAGAGATAATGAAATGAAAGTAAGTAAAAAAGAAACTAAAGATAGAATGATAGAAGGTATGAAAGCTAGAATGAAAAATATCAGGAAAGAATGAAAGAAAGAAAGAAAGAGAGTAATAAAGAAACTAAAGATAGAATGAGTGAAGGTATGAAAGCTAGATTGTAAGATATGAAGAGATAAAGAAATGAAAGTAAGTAAAAAAGAAACTAAAGATAGAATGATAGAAGGTATGAAAGCTAGAATGAAAGATATCAAGAAAGAAAGAAAGAAAAAAATCAATAAACAAACTAAAGATAAAATGAAAGAAATTATGAAATACATAATGAAATATATCAAGAAAGAAACAAAGAAAGTCACTAATAAATAAACTAAAGAACGAATGAGAGAAGGTATGAAAGCTAGAATGAAAAATATCAAGAAAGAATGAAAGAAAGAAAGAAAGAAAGTAATAAAGAAACTAAAGATAGAATGAGTGAAGGTATGAAAGCTAGAATGTAAGATATGAAGAGAGAAAGAAATGAAAGTAAGTAAAAAAGAAACTAAAGACAGAATGAGAGAATCTATGAAAGCTAGAATGAAAGATATCAAGAAAGAAAGAAAAAAGAAATCAATAAAGAATTTAAAGATGAGATTAGAGAAGGTATGAAAGCTAGAAGGAAAGATATCAAGAAAGAAAAAAGAAAGAAAGTAAGAAAGTAATAAAGAAACTAAAGATGAAATGAGAGAAGGTATGAAAGCTAGAATGAAAGTTATCAAGAAAGTAAGAAAGAATGAAAGAAAGTAATACAGAAACAAAAGATAGAATGAGAGAAGGGTGAAATCTAGAATGAAAGATATCAAGAACGAAAGAAAGAAAGAAAGTAACTAATAAAGAAACTAAAGATAGAATGAGAGAAGGTATTAAAGCTAGAATGAAAGATATCAAGATAGAATGAAGGAAAGTAAGAAAGTAATAAAGAAACTAAAGATAGAACGAGAGAAGTTATGAGAGCTGGAATGAAAGCTATCAAGAAATTAAGAAATGAAAGTAAGTAAAAAAGAAACTAAAGATAGAATGAGAGAAGGTATGAAAGCTAGAATGAAAGATATCAAGAAAGAAACAAAGAAAGAAAGTAAATAATAAAGAAACTAAAGATAGAATGAGAGAAAGTATGAAAGCTAGAATGAAAGATTTCAAGGAAGAAAAAAGAAAGTAAGAAAGTAAAAAAAACTAAAGATGGAACGAGAGAAGGTATGAGAGCTAGAATGAAAGCTATCAATAAAGAAAGAAAGAAAGAAAGAAAGAATGTAATAAAGAAACTAAACATAGAATGAGAGAAGGTATGAAAGCTAGAATGAAATATATCATGAAAGAAAAAAGGAAGAAAGTGGAAATAAAGTAATAAAGAAACTAAAGATAGAATGAGAGAAGGTATTAAAACTGGAATGTAAGAAATCAAGAATGAAAGAAATGAAAGTAAGTAAAAAAGAAGCTAAAAATAGAATGGGAGAAGGTTTGAAAGCTAGAATGAACGATATCAAGAAAAAAAGAAAAAAGATATCAATAAAGAAATTAAAGGTGAAATGAGAGAAGGTATGAAATCTAGTATGAAAGATATCAAGAAAGAAAGAAAGAAAGAAAGTAATAAAGAAACTAAAGATAAAATGAGAGAAGGTATGAAATCGAGAATGAAATATATGAAGAAAGAAAGAAAGAAAGTAACTAATAAATAAACTAATGATAGAATAAGAGAAGGTATTAAAGCTAGAATGAAAGATATCAAGAAAGAAAGAAATGAATGTAATTAAAAAAGAAACTAAAGATAGAATGAGAGAAGGTATGAAAGATAGAATCTAAGATATCAAGAAAGAAAGAAAGAAAGAACGAACGAAAGTAATTAATAAAGAAACTAAAGATAGAATGAAAGAAGGTATGAAATCTAGAATGAAAGATAATAAAATTAAAAAGAAAGAAAGAAAGTAATAAAGAAACTAAAATTAGAATGAGAGAAGATATGAAAGCTAGAATGAAAGATATCAAGAAACAAACAAACAAAGAAAGAAACTAATAAAGAAACTAAAGATATCAAGAAAGAAAGAAAGAAAGAAAGAAGGAAAGAAAGAAAGAAAAAAAGAAAGAAAGAAAGTAACTAATAAATAAACTAATGATAGAATGAGAGAAGGTATTAAAGCTAGAATGAAAGATATCAAGATAGAATGAAGGAAAGTAAGAAAGAAATAAAGAAACTAAAGATAGAATGAGAGAAGGTATGAAAGCTAGAATGAAAGATATCAAGAAAGACAGAAAGAAAGTAACTAATAAAGAAACTAAAGATAGAATGAGACAAGGTATGACAGGTAGAATGAAAGATATCAAGAAAGAAAGAAAGAAAGAAAGATTGTAATAAAGAAACTAAAGATGAAATGAGAGAAGGTATGAAACCTAGAATGAAAGATATCAAGAAAGAAAGAAAGAAAGAAAGAAAGAAAGAAAGAAAGAAAGAAAGTAATAAAGAAACTAAAGATAGAATGAGAGAATGTATGAAAGCTAGAATGAAAGATATCAAGAAAGAAAGAAGGAAAGAAATCAATAAAGAAACTAAAGATAAAATGAGAGAAGGTATGAAATACAGAATGAAATATATCAAGATAGATAGAAAGAAAGTAACGAATAAAGAAAATAAAGATAGAATGAGGGAAGTTATTAAATCTAGAATGAAAGATATGAGAAAGAAAGAAAGAAACTAATAAAGAAACTAAAGATAGAATGAGAGAAGGTATGAAAGCTAGAATGAAACATATCAAGGAAGTAAGAAAAAAATAAATCAATAAAGAAATTAAAGATGAAATGAGAGAAATATGAAACCTAGAATGAAAGATATCAAGAAAGAAAGAAAGAACGAACGAAAGTAATTAATAAAGAAACTAAAGATATAATGAAAGAAGGTATGAAAGCTATAATGAAAGATAATAAAATTAAAAAGAAAGAAAGAAATCAATAAAGAAACTAAAGATAGAATGAGAGAAGGTATGAAAGCTAGAATGAAAGATATCAAGGAAGTAAGAAAAAAAGAAATGAATAAAGAAATTAAAGATGAAATGATAGAAATATGAAACCTAGAATGAAAGATATCAAGGAACAAAGAAAGAAAGAAAGAAACTAAAAAAAGAAACTAAAGATATCAAGAAAGAAAGAAAGAAAGAAAGAAGGAAAGAAAGAAAGAAAAAAAGAAAGAAAGAAAGTAATAAAGAAACTATAGGTAGAATGAGAAAACGTATGAAATACATAATGAAATATATCAAGACAGAAAGAAAGAAAGAAATCAATAAAGAATCTAAAGATAAAATGAGAGAAGGTATGAAATACAGAATGAAATATATCAAGAAAGAAAGAAAGAAAGTAACTAATAAAGAAAATAAAGATAGAATGAGAGAATATAAGAAAGCTACAATGAAAGATATGAAGAAAGAAAGAACGAAATCAATAAAGAAACTACAGATAAAATGAGAGAAGGTATGAAACCTAGAATGAAAAATATCAAGAAAGAATGAATGAAAGAAAGAAAGAAAGTAATAAAGAAACTAAAGATAGAATGTGTGAAGGTATGAAAGCTAGAATGTAAGATATAAAGAGATAAAGAAATGAAAGTAAGTAAAAAAGAATCTAAAGACAGAATAAGAGAAGGTATGAAAGCTAGAATGAAAGATATCAAGAAAGAAAGAAAAAAGAAATCAAGAAAGAAATTAAAGATGAAATGAGAGAAGGTATGAAAGCTAGAATTAAAGATAACAATAAGAAAGAAAGTAATAAAGAAACTAAAGAAAGAATGAAAGGTATGAAAGCTAGAATGAAAGATATCAAGAAAGAATGAAATGAAAGTAAGTAAAAAAGAAACTAAAGATAGAATGAGAGAAGGTATGAGAGCTAGAATGAAAGATATCAAGAAAGAAAGAAAGAAAGTAATAAAGAAACTAAAGATAGAATGAGAGAAGGTATGAAAGCTGGAATGTAAGATATCAAGAAAGAAAGAAATGAAGCAAAGTAATAAAGAAACTAAAGATTGAATGAGTGAAGATATGAATGCTAGAATGAAAGATATCTAGAAAGAAATAAAAAAAGAAATTAAGTAGTAAAGAAACTAAAGATAGAATCAGAGAAGAAATGAGAGCTGGAATGAAAGATATCAAGAAAGAAAGAAAGAAAGAAGGAAGGAACGAAAGTAATTAATACAGAAACTAAAGATAGAATGAAAGAAGGTATGAAAGCTAGAATGAAAGATATCAAGATAGAAAGAAAGAAAGTAATAAAGAAACTAAAGATAGAATGAGAGAAGGTATGAAAGCTGGAATGTAAGATATCAAGAAAGAAAGAAAGAAAGAAATCAATAAAGAAACTAAAAATAAAATGAGAGAAGGTATGAAATACATAATGAAATATATCAAGAAAGAAACAAAGAAAGTAACTAATAAAGAAACTAAAGATAGAATGAAAGAAGGTATGAAAGCTAGAATGAAAGATATCAAGAAAGAATGAAAGAAAGAAAGTAATAAAGAAACTAAAGAGAATGATTGAAGGTATGAAAGCTAGAATGTAAGATATCAAGAGAGAATGAAAGAAAGAAAGAAAGTAATACAGAAACTGAAGATAGAATGATTGAAGGTATGAAAGCTAGAATGAAAGATATCAAGAAAGAATGCAAGAAAGAAAGAAAGTAATAAAGAAACTAAAGATAGAATGATTGAAGGTATGAAAGCTAGAATGTAAGATATGAAGAAAAATAGAAATAAAAGTAAGTAAAAAAGAAACTAAAGGTAGAATGATAGATGCTATGAAAGCTAGAATGAAAGATATCAAGAAAGAAAGAAAAAAGAAATCAATAAAGAATTTAAAGATGAAATTAGAGAAGGTATGAAAGCTAGAAGGAAAGATATCAAGAAAGAAAGAAAGAAAGAAAGAAAGAAAGAAAGAAAGAAAGAAAGAGAGTAATAAAGAAACTAAAGATAGAATGAGAGAAGGTATGAAAGCTAGAACGAAAGATATCAAGAAAGAAAAAAGAAAGAAAGTAAGGAAGTAATAAAGAAACTAAAGATGAAATGAGAGAAGGTATGAAAGCTAGAATGAAAGTTATCAAGAAAGTAAGAAAGAATGAAAGAAAGTAATATAGAAACAAAAGATAGAATGATAGAAGGGTGAAATCTAGAATGAAAGATATCAAGAACGAAAGAAAGAAAGAAAGTAACTAATAAAGAAATTAAAGATAGAATGAGAGAAGGTATTAAAGCTAGAATGAAAGATATCAAGATAGAATGAAGAAAAGTAAGAAAGAAATAAAGAAACTAAAGATAGAACGAGAGAAGGTATGAGAGCTAGAATGAAAGCTATCAAGAAATTAAGAAATGAAAGTAAGTAAAAAGAAAATAAAGATAGAATGAGAGAAGGTATGAAAGCTAGAATGAAAGATATTAAGATAGAAAGAAAAAAAGAAATCAATAAAGAAAATAAAGATAAAATGAGAGAAGGTATGAAATCTAGAATGAAAGATATCAAGAAAGAAACAAAGAAAAAAAGTAAATAATAAAGAAACTAAAGATGGAACTAGTGAAGTTATGAGAGCTAGAATGAATGCTATCAAGACAGAAAGAAAGAAAGAAAGAAAGAAAGAAAGAAAGAAAGAAAGAAAGAATGTAATAAAGAAACTAAACATAGAATGAGAGAAGGTATGAAAGCTAGTATGAAATATATCATGAAATAAAAAAGGAAGAAAGTAGAAATAAAGTAATAAAGAAACTAAAGATAGAATGAGAGAAGGTATTAAAACTGGAATGTAAGAAATCAAGAACGAAAGAAATGAAAGTAAGTAAAAAAGAAACTAAAGAAAGAATGGGAGAAGGTATGAAAGCTAGAATGAAAGATATCAAGAAAGAAAGAAAGAAAGAAAGTAATAAAGAAACTAAAGATAGAATGAGAGAATGTATGAAAGCTAGTATGAAAGATATCAAGAAAGAAAGAAAGAAAGAAATTAATAAAGAAACTAAAGATAAAATGAAAGAAGGTATGAAATCCAGAATGAAATATATGAAGAAAGAAAGAAAGAAAGTAACTAATAAATAAACTAATGATAGAATGAGAGAAGGTATTAAAGCTAGAATGAAAGATATCAAGAAAGAAAGAAATGAATGTAATTAAAAAAGAAACTAAAGATAGAATGAGAGAAGGTATGAAAGCTAGAATGAAAGATAATAAAATTAAAAAGAAAGAAAGAAAGTAATAAAGAAACTAAAGATAGAATGAGAGAAGATATGAAAGCTAGAATGAAAGATATCAAGAAAGAAAGAAAGAAAGAAAGAAATCAATAAAGAAACTAAAGATAGAATGAGAGAAGGTATGAAAGCTAGAATGAAAGATATCAAGGAAGTAAGAAAAAAGAAATCAATAAAGAAATTAAAGATGAAATGATAGAAATATGAAACCTAGAATGAAAGATATCAGGAAAGAAAGAAAGAAAGAACGAACGAAAGTAATTAATAAAGAAACTAAAGATAGAATGAAAGAAGGTATGAAAGCTAGAATGAAAGATAATAAAATTAAAAAGAAAGAAAGAAAGTAATAAAGAAACTAAAGATAGAATGAGAGAAGATATGAAAGCTAGAATGAAAGATATCAAGAAAGAAAGAAAGAAAGAAATCAATAAAGAAACTAAAGATAGAATGAGAGAAGGTATGAAAGCTAGAATGAAAGATATCAAGGAAGTAAGAAAAAAAGAAATCAATAAAGAAATTAAAGATGAAATGATAGAAATATGAAACCTAGAATGAAAGATATCAAGAAACAAACAAAGAAAGAAAGAAACTAATAAAGAAACTAAAGATATCAAGAAAGAAAGAAAGAAAGAAAGAAGGAAAGAAAGAAAGAAAAAAAGAAAGAAAGAAAGTAACTAATAAATAAACTAATGATAGAATGAGAGAAGGTATTAAAGCTAGAATGAAAGATATCAAGAAAGAAAGAAATGAATGTAATTAAAAAAGAAACTAAAGATAGAATGAGAGAAGGTATGAAAGCTAGAATGAAAGATAATAAAATTAAAAAGAAAGAAAGAAAGTAATAAAGAAACTAAAGATAGAATGAGAGAAGATATGAAAGCTAGAATGAAAGATATCAAGAAAGAAAGAAAGAAAGAAAGAAATCAATAAAGAAACTAAAGATAGAATGAGAGAAGGTATGAAAGCTGGAATGTAAGATATCAAGAAAGAAAGAAAGAAAGAAATCAATAAAGAAACTAAAGATAAAATGAGAGAAGGTATGAAATACATAATGAAATATATCAAGAAAGAAACAAAGAAAGTAACTAATAAAGAAACTAAAGATAGAATGAAAGAAGGTATGAAAGCTAGAATGAAAGATATCAAGAAAGAATGAAAGAAAGAAAGAAAGTAATAAAGAAACTAAAGAGAATGATTGAAGGCATGAAAGCTAGAATGTAAGATATCAAGAAAGAATGAAAGAAAGAAAGAAAGTAATACAGAAACTGAAGATAGAATGATTGAAGGTATGAAAGCTAGAATGAAAGATAATAAAATTAAAAAGAAAGAAAGAAAGTAATAAAGAAACTAAAGATAGAATGAGAGAAGATATGAAAGCTAGAATGAAAGATATCAAGGAAGAATGAAAGAAAGAAAGAAAGTAATAAAGAAACTAAAGATAGAATGATTGAAGGTATGAAAGCTAGAATGTAAGATATGAAGAAAAATAGAAATGAAAGTAAGTAAAAAAGAAACTAAAGGTAGAATGAGATATGCTATGAAAGCTAGAATGAAAGATATCAAGAAAGAAAGAAAAAAGAAATCAATAAAGAATTTAAAGATGAAATTAGAGAAGGTATGAAAGCTAGAAGGAAAGATATCGAGAACGAAAGAAAGAAAGAAAGAAAGAGAGTAATAAAGAAACTAAGGATGAAATGAGAGAAGGTATGAAAGCTAGAATAAAAGTTATCAAAAAAGTAAGAAAGAATGAAAGAAAGTAATAGAGAAACAAAAGATAGAATGATAGAAGGGTGAAATCTAGAATGAAAGATATCAAGAACGAAAGAAAGAAAGAAAGTAACTAATAAAGAAATTAAAGATAGAATGAGAGAAGGTATTAAAGCTAGAATGAAAGATATCAAGATAGAATGAAGGAAAGTAAGAAAGTAATAAAGAAACTAAAGATAGAACGAGAGAAGGTAGGAGAGCTAGAATGAAAGCTATCAAGAAATTAAGAAATGAAAGTAAGTAAAAAAGAAACTAAAGATAGAATGAGAGAAGGTATGAATGCTAGAATGAAAGATATTAAGATAGGAAGAAAAAAGAAATCAATAAAGAAAATAAAGAAAAAATGAGAGAAGGTATGAAATCTAGAATGAAAGATATCAAGAAAGAAACAAAGAAAGAAAGTAAATAATAAAGAAACTAAAGATGGAACGAGTGAAGTTATGAGAGCTAGAATGAATGCTATCAAGACAGAAAGAAAGAAAGAAAGAAAGAAAGAAAGAAAGAAATAAAGAAAGAACGTAATAAAGAAACTAAACATAGAATGAGAGAAGGTATGAAAGCTAGTATGAAATATATCATGAAATAAAAAAGGAAGAAAGTAGAAATAAAGTAATAAAGAAACTAAAGATAGAATGAGAGAAGGTATTAAACTGGAATGTAAGAAATCAAGAACGAAAGAAATGAAAGTAAGTAAAAAAGAAACTAAAGATAGAATGGGAGAAGGTATGAAAGCTAGAATGAACGATATTAAGAAAAAAAGAAAAAAGATATCAATAAAGAAATTAAAGGTGAAATGAGAGAAGGTATGAAATCTAGAATGAAAGATATCAAGAAAGAAAGAAAGAAAGAAAGTAATAAAGAAACTAAAGATAGAATGAGAGAATGTATGAAAGCTAGTATGAAAGATATCAAGAAAGAAAGAAAGAAAGAAATTAATAAAGAAATTAAAGATAAAATGAGACAAGGTATGAAATCCAGAATGAAATATATGAAGAAAGAAAGAAAGAAAGTAACTAATAAATAAACTAATGATAGAATGAGTGAAGGTATTAAAGCTAGAATGAAAGATATCAAGAAAGAAAGAAATGAATGTAATTAAAAAAGAAACTAAAGATAGAATGAGAGAAGGTATGAAAGCTAGAATGAAAGATAATAAAATTAAAAAGAAAGAAAGAAAGTAATAAAGAAACTAAAGATAGAATGATAGAAGATATGAAAGCTAGAATGAAAGATATCAAGAAAGAAAGAAAGAAAGAAAGAAAGAAATCAATAAAGAAACTAAAGATAGAATGAGAGAAGGTATGAAAGCTAGAATGAAAGATATCAAGGAAGTAAGAAAAAAGAAATCAATAAAGAAATTAAAGATGAAATGATAGAAATATGAAACCTAGAATGAAAGATATCAGGAAAGAAAGAAAGAAAGAACGAACGAAAGTAATTAATAAAGAAACTAAAGATAGAATGAAAGAAGGTATGAAAGCTAGAATGAAAGATAATAAAATTAAAAAGAAAGAAAGAAAGTAATAAAGAAACTAAAGATAGAATGAGAGAAGATATGAAAGCTAGAATGAAGGATATCAAGAAAGATAGAAAGAAAGAAATCAATAAAGAAACTAAAGATAGAATGAGAGAAGGTATGAAAGCTAGAATGAAAGATATCAAGGACGTAAGAAAAAAAGAAATCAATAAAGAAATTAAAGATGAAATGATAGAAATATGAAACCTAGAATGAAAGATATCAAGAAACAAACAAAGAAAGAAAGAAACTAATAAAGAAACTAAAGATATCAAGAAAGAAAGAAAGAAAGAAAGAAGGAAAGAAAGAAAGAAAAAAGGAAAGAAAGTAACTAATAAATAAACTAATGATAGAATGAGAGAAGGCATTAAAGCTAGAATGAAATATATCAAGAAAGAAAGAAATGAATGTAATTAAAAAAGAAACTAAAGATAGAATGAGAGAAGGTATGAAAGCTAGAATGAAAGATAAAAAAATTTAAAAGAAAGAAAGAAAGTAATAAAGAAACTAAAGATAGAATGAGAGAAGATATGAAAGCTAGAATGAAAGATATCAAGAAAGAAAGAAAGAAAGAAAGAAATCAATAAAGAAACTAAAGATAGAATGAGAGAAGGTGTGAAAGCTAGAATGAAAGATATCAAGGAAGTAAGAAAAAAGAAATCAATAACGAAATTAAAGATGAAATGACAGAAATATGAAACCTAGAATGAAAGATATCAGGAAAGAAAGAAAGAAAGAACGACCGAAAGTAATTAATAAAGAAACTAAAGATAGAATGTAAGAAGTTATGAAAGCTAGAATGAAAGATATCAAGGAAGTAAGAAAAAAGAAATCAATAAAGAAATTAAAGATGAAATGATAGAAATATGAAACCTAGAATGAAAGATATCAGGAAAGAAAGAAAGAAAGAACGAACGAAAGTAATTAATAAAGAAACTAAAGATAGAATGAAAGAAGGTATGAAAGCTAGAATGAAAGATAATAAAATTAAAAAGAAAGAAAGAAAGTAATAAAGAAACTAAAGATAGAATGAGAGAAGATATGAAAGCTAGAATGAAAGATATCAAGAAAGAAAGAAAGAAAGAAATCAATAAAGAAACTAAAGATAGAATGAGAGAAGGTATGAAAGCTAGAATGAAAGATATCAAGGACGTAAGAAAAAAAGAAATCAATAAAGAAATTAAAGATGAAATGATAGAAATATGAAACCTAGAATGAAAGATATCAAGAAACAAACAAAGAAAGAAAGAAACTAATAAAGAAACTAAAGATATCAAGAAAGAAAGAAAGAAAGAAAGAAGGAAAGAAAGAAAGAAAAAAAGAAAGAAAGTAACTAATAAATAAACTAATGATAGAATGAGAGAAGGCATTAAAGCTAGAATGAAAGATATCAAGAAAGAAAGAAATGAATGTAATTAAAAAAGAAACTAAAGATAGAATGAGAGAAGGTATGAAAGCTAGAATGAAAGATAAAAAAATTAAAAAGAAAGAAAGAAAGTAATAAAGAAACTAAAGATAGAATGAGAGAAGATATGAAAGCTAGAATGAAAGATATCAAGAAAGAAAGAAAGAAAGAAAGAAATCAATAAAGAAACTAAAGATAGAAAGAGAGAAGGTGTGAAAGCTAGAATGAAAGATATCAAGGAAGTAAGAAAAAAGAAATCAATAACGAAATTAAAGATGAAATGACAGAAATATGAAACCTAGAATGAAAGATATCAGGAAAGAAAGAAAGAAAGAACGACCGAAAGTAATTAATAAAGAAACTAAAGATAGAATGTAAGAAGGTATGAAAGCTAGAATGAAAGATATCAAGGAAGTAAGAAAAAAGAAATCAATAAAGAAATTAAAGATGAAATGATAGAAATATGAAACCTAGAATGAAAGATATCAGGAAAGAAAGAAAGAAAGAACGAACGAAAGTAATTAATAAAGAAACTAAAGATAGAATGAAAGAAGGTATGAAAGCTAGAATGAAAGATAATAAAATTAAAAAGAAAGAAAGAAAGTAATAAAGAAACTAAAGATAGAATGAGAGAAGGTATGAAAGCTAGAATGAAAGATATCAAGGACGTAAGAAAAAAAGAAATCAATAAAGAAATTAAAGATGAAATGATAGAAATATGAAACCTAGAATGAAAGATATCAAGAAACAAACAAAGAAAGAAAGAAACTAATAAAGAAACTAAAGATATCAAGAAAGAAAGAAAGAAAGAAAGAAGGAAAGAAAGAAAGAAAAAAAGAAAGTAAGTAACTAATAAATAAACTAATGATAGAATGAGAGAAGGCATTAAAGCTAGAATGAAAGATATCAAGAAAGAAAGAAATGAATGTAATTAAAAAAGAAACTAAAGATAGAATGAGAGAAGGTATGAAAGCTAGAATGAAAGATAAAAAAATTAAAAAGAAAGAAAGAAAGTAATAAAGAAACTAAAGATAGAATGAGAGAAGATATGAAAGCTAGAATGAAAGATATCAAGAAAGAAAGAAAGAAAGAAAGAAATCAATAAAGAAACTAAAGATAGAATGAGAGAAGGTGTGAAAGCTAGAATGAAAGATATCAAGGAAGTAAGAAAAAAGAAATCAATAACGAAATTAAAGATGAAATGACAGAAATATGAAACCTAGAATGAAAGATATCAGGAAAGAAAGAAAGAAAGAACGACCGAAAGTAATTAATAAAGAAACTAAAGATAGAATGTAAGAAGGTATGAAAGCTAGAATGAAAGATAATAAAATTAAAAAGAAAGAAAGAAAGTAATAAAGAAACTAAAGATAGAATGAGAGAAGATATGAAAGCTAGAATGAAAGATATCAAGAAAGAAAGAAAGAAAGAAAGAAATCAATAAAGAAACTAAAGATAGAATGAGAGAAGGTGTGAAAGCTAGAATGAAAGATATCAAGGAAGTAAGAAAAAAGAAATCAACAACGAAATTAAAGATGAAATGACAGAAATATGAAACCTAGAATGAAAGATATCAGGAAAGAAAGAAAGAAAGAACGAACGAAAGTAATTAATAAAGAAACTAAAGATAGAATGTAAGAAGGTATGAAAGCTAAAATGAAAGATAATAAAATTAAAAAGAAAGAAAGAAAGTAATAAAGAAACTAAAGATAGAATGAGAGAAGGTATGAAAGCTAGAATGAAAGATATCAAGGAAGTAAGAAAAAAAGAAATCAATAAAGAAATTAAAGATGAAATGATAGAAATATGAAACCTAGAATGAAAGATATCAAGAAACAAACAAAGAAAGAAAGAAACTAAGAAAGAAACTAAAGATATCAAGAAAGAAAGAAAGAAAGAAAGAAGGAAAGAAAGAAAGAAAAAAAGAAAGAAAGTAACTAATAAATAAACTAATGATAGAATGAGAGAAGGTATTAAAGCTAGAAAGAAAGATATCAAGAAAGAAAGAAATGAATGAAATTAAAAAAGAAACTAAAGATAGAATGAGAGAAGGTATGAAAGCTAGAATGAAAGATAATAAAATTAAAAAGAAAGAAAGAAAGTAATAAAGAATCTAAAGATAGAATGAGAGAAGATATGAAAGCTAGAATGAAAGATCTAAAGAAAGAAAGAAAGAAAGAAAGAAAGAAAGAAATCAATAAAGAAACTAAAGATAAAATGAGAGAAGGTATGAAATACATAATGAAATATATCAAGAAAGAAACAAAGAAAGTAACTAATAAAGAAACTAAAGATAGAATGAGAGAAGGTATGAAAGCTGGAATGTAAGATATCAAGAAAGAAAGAAAGAAAGAAATCAATAAAGAAACTAAAGATAAAATGAGAGAAGGTATGAAATACATAATGAAATATATCAAGAAAGAAACAAAGAAAGTAACTAATAAAGAAACTAAAGATAGAATGAAAGAAGGTATGAAAGCTAGAATGAAAGATATCAAGAAAGAATGAAGGAAAGAAAGAAAGTAATAAAGAAACTAAAGAGAATGATTGAAGGTATGAAAGCTAGAATGTAAGATATCAAGAAAGAATGAAAGAAAGAAAGAAAGTAATACAGAAACTGAAGATAGAATGATTGAAGGTATGAAAGCTAGAATGAAAGATATCAAGAAAGAATGAAAGAAAGAAAGAAAGTAATAAAGAAACTAAAGATAGAATGATTGAAGGTATGAAAGCTAGAATGTAAGATATGAAGAAAAATAGAAATGAAAGTAAGTAAAAAAGAAACTAAAGGTAGAATGAGAGATGCTATGAAAGCTAGAATGAAAGATATGAAGAAAGAAAGGAAAAAGAAATCAATAAAGAATTTAAAGATGAAATTAGAGAAGGTATGAAAGCTAGAAGGAAAGATATCAAGAAAGAAAGAAAGAAAGAAAGAGATTAATAAAGAAACTAAAGATAGAATGAGAGAAGGTATGAAAGCTAGAATGAAAGATATCAAGAAAGAAAAAAGATAGAAAGTAAGAAAGTAATAAAGAAACTAAAGATGAAATGAGAGAAGGTATGAAAGCTAGAATAAAAGTTATCAAGAAAGTAAGAAAGAATGAAAGAAAGTAATACAGAAACAAAAGATAGAATGATAGAAGGGTGAAATCTAGAATGAAAGATATCAAGAACGAAAGAAAGAAAGAACGTAACTAATAAAGAAATTAAAGATAGAATGAGAGAAGGTATTAAAGCTAGAATGAAAGATATCAAGATAGAATGAAGGAAAGTAAGAAAGTAATAAAGAAACTAAAGATAGAACGAGAGAAGGTAGGAGAGCTAGAATGAAAGCTATCAAGAAGTTAAGAAATGAAAGTAAGTAAAAAAGAAACTAAAGATAGAATGAGAGAAGGTATGAAAGCTAGAATGAAAGATATTAAGATAGAAAGAAAAAAGAAATCAATAAAGAAAATAAAGATTAAATGAGAGAAGGTATGAAATCTAGAATGAAAGATATCAAGAAAGAAACAAAGAAAGAAAGTAAATAATAAAGAAACTAAAGATGGAACGAGTGAAGTTATGAGAGCTAGAATGAATGCTATCAAGAAAGAAAGAAAGAAAGAAAGAAAGAAAGAAAGAAAGAGAGAGAGAAAGAAAGAAAGAAAGAAAGAAAGAAAGAAAGAATGTAATAAAGAAACTAAACATAGAATGAGAGAAGGTATGAAAGCTAGTATGAAATATATCATGAAAAAAAAGGAAAGAAAGTAGAAATAAAGTAATAAAGAAACTAAAGATAGAATGAGAGAAGGTATTAAACTGGAATGTAAGAAATCAAGAACGAAAGAAATGAAAGTAAGTAAAAAAGAAACTAAAGATAGAATGGGAGAAGGTATGAAAGCTAGAATGAACTTTATCAAGAAAAAAAGAAAAAAGATATCAATAAAGAAATTAAAGGTGAAATGAGAGAAGGTATGAAAGCTAGAATGAAAGATATCAAGGAAGTAAGAAAAAAATAAATCAATAAAGAAATTAAAGATGAAATGATAGAAATATGAAACCTAGAATGAAAGATATCAAGAAACAAACAAACAAAGAAAGAAACTAATAAAGAAACTAAAGATATCAAGAAAGAAAGAAGGAAAGAAAGAAAGAAAAAAAGAAAGAAAGAAAGTAACTAATAAATAAACTAATGATGGAATGAGAGAAGGTATTAAAGCTAGAAAGAAAGATATCAAGAAAGAAAGAAATGAATGTAATTAAAAAAGAAACTAAAGATAGAATGAGAGAAGGTATGAAAGCTAGAATGAAAGATAATAAAATTAAAAAGAAAGAAAGTAATAAAGAAACTAAAGATAGAATGAGAGAAGATATGAAAGCTAGAATGAAAGATATCAAGAAAGAAAGAAAGAAAGAAAGAAATCAATAGAGAAACTAAAGATAGAATGAGAGAAGGTATGAAAGCTGGAATGTAAGATATGAAGAAAGAAAGAAAGAAAGAAATCAATAAAGAAACTAAAGATAAAATGAGAGAAGGTATGAAATACATAATGAAATACATCAAGAAAGAAACAAAGAAAGTAACTAATAAAGAAACTAAAGATAGAATGAAAGAAGGTAAGAAAGCTAGAATGAAAGATATCAAGAAAGAATGAAAGAAAGAAAGAAAGTAATAAAGAAACTAAAGAGAATGATTGAAGGTATGAAAGGTAGAATGTAAGATATCAAGAAAGAATGAAAGAAAGAAAGAAAGTAATACAGAAACTGAAGATAGAATGATTGAAGGTATGAAAGTTAGAATGAAAGATATCAAGAAAGAATGAAAGAAAGAAAGAAAGTAATAAAGAAACTAAAGATAGAATGATTGAAGGTATGAAAGCTAGAATGTAAGATATGAAGAAAAATAGAAATGAAAGTAAGTAAAAAAGAAACTAAAGGTAGAATGAGAGATGCTATGAAAGCTAGAATGAAAGATATCAAGAAAGAAAGAAAAAAGAAATCAATAAAGAATTTAAAGATGAAATTAGAGAAGGTATGAAAGCTAGAAGGAAAGATATCAAGAAAGAAAGAAAGAAAGAAAGAGAGTAATAAAGAAACTAAAGATAGAATGAGAGAAGGTGTGAAAGCTAGAATGAAAGATATCAAGAAAGAAAAAAGAAAGAAAGTAAGAAAGTAATAAAGAAACTAAAGATGAAATGAGAGAAGGTATGAAAGCTAGAATAAAAGTTATCAAGAAAGTAAGAAAGAATGAAAGAAAGTAATACAGAAACAAAAGATAGAATGATAGAAGGGTGAAATCTAGAATGAAAGATATCAAGAACGAAAGAAAGAAAGAAAGTAACTAATAAAGAAATTAAAGATAGAATGAGAGAAGGTATTAAAGCTAGAATGAAAGATATCAAGATAGAATGAAGGAAAGTAAGAAAGTAATAAAGAAACTAAAGATAAAACGAGAGAAGGTAGGAGAGCTAGAATGAAAGCTATCAAGAAATTAAGAAATGAAAGTAAGTAAAAAAGAAACTAAAGATAGAATGAGAGAAGGTATGAAAGCTAGAATGAAAGATATTAAGATAGAAAGAAAAAAGAAATCAATAAAGAAAATAAAGATAAAATGAGAGAAGGTATGAAATCTAGAATGAAAGATATCAAGAAAGAAACAAAGAAAGAAAGTAAATAATAAAGAAACTAAAGATGGAACCAGTGAAGTTATGAGAGCTAGAATGAATGCTATCAAGAAAGAAAGAAAGAAAGAAAGAAAGAAAGAAAGAAAGAAAGAGAGAAAGAAAGAAAGATAGAAAGAAAGAATGTAATAAAGAAACTAAACATAGAATGAGAGAAGGTATGAAAGCTAGTATGAAATATATCCTGAAATAAAAAAGGAAGAAAGTAGAAATAAAGTAATAAAGAAACTAAAGATAGAATGAGAGAAGGTATTAAACTGGAATGTAAGAAATCAAGAACGAAAGAAATGAAAGTAAGTAAAAAAGAAACTAAAGATAGAATGGGAGAAGGTATGAAAGCTAGAATGAACGGTATCAAGAAAAAAAGAAAAAAGATATCAATAAAGAAATTAAAGGTGAAATGAGAGAAGGTATGAAATCTAGAATGAAAGATATCAAGAAAGAAAGAAAGAAAGTAATAAAGAAACTAAAGATAGAATGAGAGAATGTATGAAAGCTAGTATGAAAGATATCAAGAAAGAAAGAAAGAAAGAAATTAATAAAGAAATTAAAGATAAAATGAGAGAAGGTATGAAATCCAGAATGAAATATATGAAGAAAGAAAGAAAGAAAGTAACTAATAAATAAACTAATGATAGAATGAGAGAAGGTATGAAAGCTAGAATGAAAGATATCAAGGAAGTAAGAAAAAAGAAATCAATAAAGAAATTAAAGATGAAATGATAGAAATATGAAACCTAGAATGAAAGATATCAGGAAAGAAAGAAAGAAAGAACGAACGAAAGTAATTAATAAAGAAACTAAAGATAGAATGAAAGAAGGTATGAAAGCTAGAATGAAAGATAATAAAATTAAAAAGAAAGAAAGAAAGTAATAAAGAAACTAAAGATAGAATGAGAGAAGATATGAAAGCTAGAATGAAAGATATCAAGAAAGAAAGAAAGAAAGAAATTAATAAAGAAACTAAAGATAGAATGAGAGAAGGTATGAAAGCTAGAATGAAAGATATCAAGGAAGTAAGAAAAAAAGAAATCAATAAAGAAATTAAAGATGAAATGATAGAAATATGAAACCTAGAATGAAAGATATCAAGAAACAAACAAAGAAAGAAACTAATAAAGAAACTAAAGATATCAAGAAAGAAAGAAAGAAAGAAGGAAGGAAAGAAAGAAAGAAAAAAAGAAAGAAAGTAACTAATAAATAAACTAATGATAGAATGAGAAAAGGTATTAAAGCTAGAATGAAAGATATCAAGAAAGAAAGAAATGAATGTAATTAAAAAAGAAACTAAAGATAGAATGAGAGAAGGTATGAAAGCTAGATTGAAAGATAATAAAATTAAAAAGAAAGAAAGAAAGTAATAAAGAAACTAAAGATAGAATGAGAGAAGATATGAAAGCTAGAATGAAAGATATCAAGAAAGAAAGAAAGAAAGAAAGAAAGAAATCAATAAAGAAACTAAAGATAGAATGAGAGAAGGTGTGAAAGCTAGAATGAAAGATATCAAGGAAGTAAGAAAAAAAGAAATCAATAAAGAAATTAAAGATGAAATGATAGAAATATGAAACCTAGAATGAAAGATATCAGGAAACAAACAAAGAAAGAAAGAAACTAATAAAGAAACTAAAGATATCAAGAAAGAAAGATAGAAAGAAAGAAGGAAAGAAAGAAAGAAAAAAAGAAAGAAAGAAAGTAATAAAGAAACTAAAGATAGAATGAGAAAATGTATGAAATACATAATGAAATATATCAAGAAAGAAAGAAAGAAAGAAATCAATAAAGAATCTAAAGATAAAATGAGAGAAGGTATGAAATACAGAATGAAATATATCAAGAAAGAAAGAAAGAAAGTAACTAATAAAGAAAATAAAGATAGAATGAGAGAAGGTATTAAAGCTAGAATGAAAAATATCAAGAAAGAAAGAAAGAAAGAAATCAAGAAAGAAAATAAAGATAAAATGATTGAAGGCATGAAATACCGAATGAAATATATAAAGAAAGAAAGAAAGAAAGCAACTAATAAAGAAAATAAAGATAGAATGAGAGAAGGTATTAAAGCTAGAATGAAAGACATCAAGAAAGAAAGAAATGAAAGTTAGTAAAAAAGATACTAAATATAGAATGAGAGAAGGAATGAAAGCTAGAATGAAAGATATCAAGAAAGAAAGAAAGAAATCAATAAAGAAATTAAAGATGAAATGAGAGAAGGTATGAAAGCTAGAAGGAAAGATATCAAGAAAGAAAGAAAGAAAGAAAGTAATAAAGAAACTAAAGATAGAATGAGAGAATATATGAAAGCTACAATGAAAGATATGAAGAAAGAAAGAAAGAAAGAAATAAAGAAACTACAGATAAAATGAGGGAAGGTATGAAATCCAGAATGATATATATCAAGAGAGAAAGAAAGAAAGTAACTAATAAAGAAAATAGAGATAGAATGAGAGAAGGTATTAAAGTTATAATGAAAGATATCAAGAAAGAAAGAAATGAAAGTAAGTAAAAAAGAAACTATAGATAGAATGAAAGAAGGTATGAAAACTAGAATGAAAGATATCAAAAAAGAATGAAAGAAAGAAAGAAAGAAAGTAATAAAGAAACTAAAGATAGAATGTGTGAAGGTATGAAAGCTAGAATGTAAAATATAAAGAGATAAAGAAATGAAAGTAAGTAAAAAAGAAACTAAAGACAGAATGAGAGTAGGTATGAAAGCTAGAATGAATGATATCAAGAAAGAAAGAAAAAAAGAAATCAATAAAGAAATTAAAGATGAAATGAGAGATGGTATGAAAACTAGAATGAAAAATATCAAGAAAGAATGAAAGAAAGAAAGAAAGTAATAAAGAAACTAAAGATAGAATGTGTGAAGGTATGAAAGCTAGAATGTAAGATATAAAGAGATAAAGAAATGAAAGTAAGTAAAAAAGAAACTAAAGATAGAATGAGAGAAGGTATGAGAGCTAGAATGAGAGATATCAAAAAAGAAAGAAAGAAAGTAACTAATAAAAAAAATGATAGAATGAGAGAAGGTATTAAAGCTAGAATGAAAGATATCAAGAAAGAAAGAAATGAAAGTAAGTTAAAAAGAAACTAAAGATAGAATGAGAGAAGGTATGAAAGCTGGAATGAAAGATATCAGGAAAGAAAGAAAGAAAGAAATCAAGAAAGAAATTAAAGATGAAATGAGAGAAGGTATGAATGCTAGAATGAAATATATCAAGAAAGAAAAAAGAAAGAAAGTGGAAACAAAGTAATAAGGAAACTAAAGATTGAGTGAGTCAAGATATGAATGCTAGAATGAAAGATATCTAGAAAGAAATAAAAAAAGAAATTAAGTAGTAAAGAAACTAAAGATAGAATCAGAGAAGAAATGAGAGCTGGAATGAAAGATATCAAGAAAGATAGAAAGAAAGAAGGAAGGAACGAAAGTAATTAATACAGAAACTAAAGATAGAATGAAAGAAGGTATGAAAGCTAGAATGAAAGATATCAAGAAAGAAAGAAAGAAAGTAATAAAGAAACTAAAGATAGAATGAGAGAAGGTATGAAAGCTGGAATGTAAGATATCAAGAAATAAATAAATAAATAAATAAATAAAGAAACTAAAGATAAAATGAGAGAAGGTATGAAATACATAATGAAATATATCAAGAAAGAAACAAAGAAAGTAACTAATAAAGAAACTAAAGATAGAATGAAAGAAGGTATGAAAGCTAGAATGAAAGATATCAAGAAAGAATGAAAGTAAGAAAGAAAGTAACAAAGAAACTAAAGAGAATGATTGAAGGTATGAAAGCTAGAATGTAAGATATCAAGAAAGAATGAAAGAAAGAAAGAAAGTAATACAGAAACTGAAGATAGAATGATTGAAGGTATGAAAGCTAGAATGAAAGATATCAAGAAAGAATGAAAGAAAGAAAGAAAGTAATAAAGAAACTAAAGATAAAATGATTGAAGGTATGAAAGCTAAAATGTAAGATATGAAGAAAAATAGAAATAAAAGTAAGTAAAAAAGAAACTAAAGGTAGAATGATAGATGCTATGAAAGCTAGAATGAAAGATATCAAGAGAGAAAGAAAAAAGAAATCAATAAAGAATTTAAAGATGAAATTAGAGAAGGTATGAAAGCTAGAAGGAAAGATATCAGGAAAGAAAGAAAGAAAGAAAGAGAGTAATAAAGAAACTAAAGATAGAATGAGAGAAGGTATGAAAGCTAGAATGAAAGATATCAAGAAAGAAAAAAGAAAGAAAGTAAGAAAGTAATAAAGAAACTAAAGATGAAATGAGAGAAGGTATGAAAGCTAGAATGAAAGTTATCAAGAAAGTAAGAAAGAATGAAAGAAAGTAATACAAAAACAAAAGATAGAATGATAGAAGGGTGAAATCTAGAATGAAAGATATCAAGAACGAAAGAAAGAAAGAAAGTAACTAATAAAGAAAATAAAGATAGAATGAGAGAAGGTATTAAAGCTAGAATGAAAGATATCAAGGTAGAATGAAGGAAAGTAAGAAAGTAATAAAGAAACTAAAGATAGAACGAGAGAAGGTATGAGAGCTAGAATGAAAGCAATCAAGAAATTAAGAAATGAAAGTAAGGAAAAAAAGAAACTAAAGATAGAATGAGAGAAGGTATTAAAGCTAGAATGAAAGATATTAAGATAGAAAGAAAAAAAGAAATCAATAAAGAAAATAAAGATAAAATGAGAGAAGGTATGAAATCTAGAATGAAAGATATCAAGAAAGAAACAAAGAAAGAAAGTAAATAATAAAGAAACTAAAGATGGAACGAGTGAAGGTATGAGAGCTAGAATGAATGCTATCAAGAAAGAAAGAAAGAAAGAAAGAAAGAAAGAAAGAAAGAAAGAAAGAAAGAAAGAAAGAAAGAAAGAAAGAAAGAAAGAATGTAATAAAGAAACTAAACATAGAATGAGAGAAGGTATGAAAGCTAGTATGAAATATATCATGAAATAAAAAAGGAAGAAAGTAGAAATAAAGTAATAAAGAAATTAAAGGTGAAATGAGAGAAGGTATGAAATCTAGAATGAAAGATATCAAGAAAGAAAGAAAGTAATAAAGAAACTAAAGATAGAATGAGAGAATGTATGAAAGCTAGTATGAAAGATATCAAGAAAGAAAGAAAGAAAGAAAGAAATTAATAAAGAAACTAAAGATAAAATGAGAGAAGGTATGAAATCCAGAATGAAATATATGAAGAAAGAAAGAAAGAAAGTAACTAATAAATAAACTAATGATAGAATGAGATAAGGTATTAAAGCTAGAATGAAAGATATCAAGAAAGAAAGAAATGAATGTAATTAAAAAAGAAATTAAAGATAGAATGAGAGAAGGTATGAAAGATAGAATGAAAGATATCAAGATAGAATGAAGGAAAGTAAGAAAGTAATAAAGAAACTAAAGATAGAACGAGAGAAGGTAGGAGAGCTAGAATGAAAGCTATCAAGAAATTAAGAAATGAAAGTAAGTAAAAAAGAAACTAAAGATAGAATGAGAGAAGGTATGAATGCTAGAATGAAAGATATTAAGATAGGAAGAAAAAAGAAATCAATAAAGAAAATAAAGAAAAAATGAGAGAAGGTATGAAATCTAGAATGAAAGATATCAAGAAAGAAAGAAAGAAAATAAATAATAAAGAAACTAAAGATGGAACGAGTGAAGTTATGAGAGCTAGAATGAATGCTATCAAGACAGAAAGAAAGAAAGAAAGAAAGAAAGAAAGAAAGAACGTAATAAAGAAACTAAACATAGAATGAGAGAAGGTATGAAAGCTAGTATGAAATATATCATGAAATAAAAAAGGAAGAAAGTAGAAATAAAGTAATAAAGAAACTAAAGATAGAATGAGAGAAGGTATTAAACTGGAATGTAAGAAATCAAGAACGAAAGAAATGAAAGTAAGTAAAAAAGAAACTAAAGATAGAATGGGAGAAGGTATGAAAGCTAGAATGAACGATATTAAGAAAAAAAGAAAAAAGATATCAATAAAGAAATTAAAGGTGAAATGAGAGAAGGTATGAAATCTAGAATGAAAGATATCAAGAAAGAAAGAAAGAAAGAAAGTAATAAAGAAACTAAAGATAGAATGAGAGAATGTATGAAAGCTAGTATGAAAGATATCAAGAAAGAAAGAAAGAAAGAAATTAATAAAGAAATTAAAGATAAAATGAGACAAGGTATGAAATCCAGAATGAAATATATGAAGAAAGAAAGAAAGAAAGTAACTAATAAATAAACTAATGATAGAATGAGTGAAGGTATTAAAGCTAGAATGAAAGATATCAAGAAAGAAAGAAATGAATGTAATTAAAAAAGAAACTAAAGATAGAATGAGAGAAGGTATGAAAGCTAGAATGAAAGATAATAAAATTAAAAAGAAAGAAAGAAAGTAATAAAGAAACTAAAGATAGAATGATAGAAGATATGAAAGCTAGAATGAAAGATATCAAGAAAGAAAGAAAGAAAGAAAGAAATCAATAAAGAAACTAAAGATAGAATGAGAGAAGGTATGAAAGCTAGAATGAAAGATATCAAGGAAGTAAGAAAAAAGAAATCAATAAAGAAATTAAAGATGAAATGATAGAAATATGAAACCTAGAATGAAAGATATCAGGAAAGAAAGAAAGAAAGAACGAACGAAAGTAATTAATAAAGAAACTAAAGATAGAATGAAAGAAGGTATGAAAGCTAGAATGAAAGATAATAAAATTAAAAAGAAAGAAAGAAAGTAATAAAGAAACTAAAGATAGAATGAGAGAAGATATGAAAGCTAGAATGAAGGATATCAAGAAAGATAGAAAGAAAGAAATCAATAAAGAAACTAAAGATAGAATGAGAGAAGGTATGAAAGCTAGAATGAAAGATATCAAGGACGTAAGAAAAAAAGAAATCAATAAAGAAATTAAAGATGAAATGATAGAAATATGAAACCTAGAATGAAAGATATCAAGAAACAAACAAAGAAAGAAAGAAACTAATAAAGAAACTAAAGATATCAAGAAAGAAAGAAAGAAAGAAAGAAGGAAAGAAAGAAAGAAAAAAAGAAAGAAAGTAACTAATAAATAAACTAATGATAGAATGAGAGAAGGCATTAAAGCTAGAATGAAAGATATCAAGAAAGAAAGAAATGAATGTAATTAAAAAAGAAACTAAAGATAGAATGAGAGAAGGTATGAAAGCTAGAATGAAAGATAAAAAAATTAAAAAGAAAGAAAGAAAGTAATAAAGAAACTAAAGATAGAATGAGAGAAGATATGAAAGCTAGAATGAAAGATATCAAGAAAGAAAGAAAGAAAGAAAGAAATCAATAAAGAAACTAAAGATAGAATGAGAGAAGGTGTGAAAGCTAGAATGAAAGATATCAAGGAAGTAAGAAAAAAGAAATCAATAACGAAATTAAAGATGAAATGACAGAAATATGAAACCTAGAATGAAAGATATCAGGAAAGAAAGAAAGAAAGAACGACCGAAAGTAATTAATAAAGAAACTAAAGATAGAATGTAAGAAGGTATGAAAGCTAGAATGAAAGATATCAAGGAAGTAAGAAAAAAGAAATCAATAAAGAAATTAAAGATGAAATGATAGAAATATGAAACCTAGAATGAAAGATATCAGGAAAGAAAGAAAGAAAGAACGAACGAAAGTAATTAATAAAGAAACTAAAGATAGAATGAAAGAAGGTATGAAAGCTAGAATGAAAGATAATAAAATTAAAAAGAAAGAAAGAAAGTAATAAAGAAACTAAAGATAGAATGAGAGAAGATATGAAAGCTAGAATGAAAGATATCAAGAAAGAAAGAAAGAAAGAAATCAATAAAGAAACTAAAGATAGAATGAGAGAAGGTATGAAAGCTAGAATGAAAGATATCAAGGACGTAAGAAAAAAAGAAATCAATAAAGAAATTAAAGATGAAATGATAGAAATATGAAACCTAGAATGAAAGATATCAAGAAACAAACAAAGAAAGAAAGAAACTAATAAAGAAACTAAAGATATCAAGAAAGAAAGAAAGAAAGAAAGAAGGAAAGAAAGAAAGAAAAAAAGAAAGAAAGTAACTAATAAATAAACTAATGATAGAATGAGAGAAGGCATTAAAGCTAGAATGAAAGATATCAAGAAAGAAAGAAATGAATGTAATTAAAAAAGAAACTAAAGATAGAATGAGAGAAGGTATGAAAGCTAGAATGAAAGATAAAAAAATTAAAAAGAAAGAAAGAAAGTAATAAAGAAACTAAAGATAGAATGTGAGAAGATATGAAAGCTAGAATGAAAGATATCAAGAAAGAAAGAAAGAAAGAAAGAAATCAATAAAGAAACTAAAGATAGAATGAGAGAAGGTGTGAAAGCTAGAATGAAAGATATCAAGGAAGTAAGAAAAAAGAAATCAATAACGAAATTAAAGATGAAATGACAGAAATATGAAACCTAGAATGAAAGATATCAGGAAAGAAAGAAAGAAAGAACGACCGAAAGTAATTAATAAAGAAACTAAAGATAGAATGTAAGAAGGTATGAAAGCTAGAATGAAAGATATCAAGAAAGAAAGAAAGAAAGAAATCAATAAAGAAACTAAAGATAGAATGAGAGAAGGTGTGAAAGCTAGAATGAAAGATATCAAGGAAGTAAGAAAAAAGAAATCAACAACGAAATTAAAGATGAAATGACAGAAATATGAAACCTAGAATGAAAGATATCAGGAAAGAAAGAAAGAAAGAACGAACGAAAGTAATTAATAAAGAAACTAAAGATAGAATGTAAGAAGGTATGAAAGCTAAAATGAAAGATAATAAAATTAAAAAGAAAGAAATTAATAAAGAAACTAAAGATAGAATGAGAGAAGGTATGAAAGCTAGAATGAAAGATATCAAGGAAGTAAGAAAAAAAGAAATCAATAAAGAAATTAAAGATGAAATGATAGAAATATGAAACCTAGAATGAAAGATATCAAGAAACAAACAAAGAAAGAAAGAAACTAATAAAGAAACTAAAGATATCAAGAAAGAAAGAAAGAAAGAAAGAAGGAAAGAAAGAAAGAAAAAAAGAAAGAAAGAAATGAATGTAATTAAAAAGAAACTAAAGATAGAATGAGAGAAGGTATGAAAGCTAGAATGAAAGATAATAAAATTAAAAAGAAAGAAAGAAAGTAATAAAGAAACTAAAGATAGAATGAGAGAAGATATGAAAGCTAGAATGAAAGATATCAAGAAAGAAAGAAAGAAAGAAAGAAATCAATAAAGAAATTAAAGATAGAATGAGAGAAGGTATGAAAGCTGGAATGTAAGATATCAAGAAAGAAAGAAAGAAAGAAATCAATAAAGAAACTAAAGATAAAATGAGAGAAGGTATGAAATACATAATGAAATATATCAAGAAAGAAACAAAGAAAGTAACTAATAAAGAAACTAAAGATAGAATGAAAGAAGGTATGAAAGCTAGAATGAAAGATATCAAGAAAGAATGAAAGAAAGAAAGAAAGTAATAAAGAAACTAAAGAGAATGATTGAAGGTATGAAAGCTAGAATGTAAGATATCAAGAAAGAATGAAAGAAAGAAAGAAAGTAATACAGAAACTGAAGATAGAATGATTGAAGGTATGAAAGCTAGAATGAAAGATATCAAGAAAGAATGAAAGAAAGAAAGAAAGTAATAAAGAAACTAAAGATAGAATGATTGAAGGTATGAAAGCTAGAATGTAAGATATGAAGAAAAATAGAAATGAAAGTAAGTAAAAAAGAAACAAAAGGTAGAATGAGAGATGCTATGAAAGCTAGAATGAAAGATATCAAGAAAGAAAGAAAAAAGAAATCAATAAAGAATTTAAAGATGAAATTAGAGAAGGTATGAAAGCTAGAAGGAAAGATATCAAGAAAGAAAGAAAGAAAGAAAGAGATTAATAAAGAAACTAAAGATAGAATGAGAGAAGGTATGAAAGCTAGAATGAAAGATATCAAGAAAGAAAAAAGAAAGAAAGTAAGAAAGTTATAAAGAAACTAAAGATGAAATGAGAGAAGGTATGAAAGCTAGAATAAAAGTTATCAAGAAAGTAAGAAAGAATGAAAGAAAGTAATACAGAAACAAAAGATAGAATGATAGAAGGGTGAAATCTAGAATGAAAGATATCAAGAACGAAAGAAAGAAAGAAAGTAACTAATAAAGAAAATAAAGATAGAATGAGAGAAGGTATTAAAGCTAGAATGAAAGATATCAAGGTAGAATGAAGGAAAGTAAGAAAGTAATAAAGAAACTAAAGATAGAACGAGAGAAGGTATGAGAGCTAGAATGAAAGCAATCAAGAAATTAAGAAATGAAAGTAAGGAAAAAAAGAAACTAAAGATAGAATGAGAGAAGGTATGAAAGCTAGAATGAAAGATATTAAGATAGAAAGAAAAAAAGAAATCAATAAAGAAAATAAAGATAAAATTAGAGAAGGTATGAAATCTAGAATGAAAGATATCAAGAAAGAAACAAAGAAAGAAAGTAAATAATAAAGAAACTAAAGATGGAACGAGTGAAGGTTTGAGAGCTAAAATGAATGCTATCAAGAAAGAAAGAAAGAAAGAAAGAAAGAAAGAAAGAGAGAAAGAAAGAAAGAAAGAATGTAATAAAGAAACTAAACATAGAATAAGAGAAGGTATGAAAGCTAGTATGAAATATATCATGAAATAAAAAAGGAAGAAAGTAGAAATAAAGTAATAAAGAAACTAAAGATAGAATGAGAGAAGGTATTAAACTGGAATGTAAGAAATCAAGAACGAAAGAAATGAAATTCAGTAAAAAAGAAACTAAAGATAGAATGGGAGAAGGTATGAAAGCTAGAATGAACGGTATCAAGAAAAAAAGAAAAAAGATATCAATAAAGAAATTAAAGGTGAAATGAGAGAAGGTATGAAATCTAGAATGAAAGATATCAAGAAAGAAAGAAAGAAAGTAATAAAGAA
Organism: Intellagama lesueurii; assembly: GCA_037013535.1. Lineage (NCBI taxonomy): Eukaryota > Metazoa > Chordata > Lepidosauria > Squamata > Agamidae > Intellagama > Intellagama lesueurii. The sequence goes on from JBAJHW010000035.1 coordinate 336,069, forward strand.
ACTAAAGATAGAATGAGAGAAGGTATGAAAGCTAGTATGAAAGATATCAAGAAAGAAAGAAAGAAAGAAATTAATAAAGAAATTAAAGATAAAATGAGAGAAGGTATGAAATCCAGAATGAAATATATGAAGAAAGAAAGAAAGAAAGTAACTAATAAATGAACTAATGATAGAATGAGAGAAGGTATGAAAGCTAGAATGAAAGATAATAAAATTAAAAAGAAAGAAAGAAAGTAATAAAGAAACTAAAGATAGAATGAGAGAAGATATGAAAGCTAGAATGAAAGATATCAAGAAAGAAAGAAAGAAAGAAATCAATAAAGAAACTAAAGATAGAATGAGAGAAGGTATGAAAGCTACAATGAAAGATATCAAGGACGTAAGAAAAAAAGAAATCAATAAAGAAATTAAAGATGAAATGATAGAAATATGAAACCTAGAATGAAAGATATCAAGAAACAAACAAAGAAAGAAAGAAACTAATAAAGAAACTAAAGATATCAAGAAAGAAAGAAAGAAAGAAAGAAGGAAAGAAAGAAAGAAAAAAAGAAAGAAAGTAACTAATAAATAAACTAATGATAGAATGAGAGAAGGCATTAAAGCTAGAATGAAAGATATCAAGAAAGAAAGAAATGAATGTAATTAAAAAAGAAACTAAAGATAGAATGAGAGAAGGTATGAAAGCTAGAATGAAAGATAAAAAAATTAAAAAGAAAGAAAGAAAGTAATAAAGAAACTAAAGATAGAATGTGAGAAGATATGAAAGCTAGAATGAAAGATATCAAGAAAGAAAGAAAGAAAGAAAGAAATCAATAAAGAAACTAAAGATAGAATGAGAGAAGGTGTGAAAGCTAGAATGAAAGATATCAAGGAAGTAAGAAAAAAGAAATCAATAACGAAATTAAAGATGAAATGACAGAAATATGAAACCTAGAATGAAAGATATCAGGAAAGAAAGAAAGAAAGAACGACCGAAAGTAATTAATAAAGAAACTAAAGATAGAATGTAAGAAGGTATGAAAGCTAGAATGAAAGATATCAAGAAAGAAAGAAAGAAAGAAAGAAATCAATAAAGAAACTAAAGATAGAATGAGAGAAGGTGTGAAAGCTAGAATGAAAGATATCAAGGAAGTAAGAAAAAAGAAATCAACAACGAAATTAAAGATGAAATGACAGAAATATGAAACCTAGAATGAAAGATATCAGGAAAGAAAGAAAGAAAGAACGAACGAAAGTAATTAATAAAGAAACTAAAGATAGAATGTAAGAAGGTATGAAAGCTAAAATGAAAGATAATAAAATTAAAATGAAAGAAAGTAATAAAGAAACTAAAGATAGAATGAGAGAAGGTATGAAAGCTAGAATGAAAGATATCAAGGAAGTAAGAAAAAAAGAAATCAATAAAGAAATTAAAGATGAAATGATAGAAATATGAAACCTAGAATGAAAGATATCAAGAAACAAAGAAAGAAAGAAAGAAACTAATAAAGAAACTAAAGATATCAAGAAAGAAAGAAAGAAAGAAGGAAAGAAAGAAAGAAAAAAAGAAAGAAAGAAAGTAACTAATAAATAAACTAATGATAGAATGAGAGAAGGTATTAAAGCTAGAAAGAAAGATATCAAGAAAGAAAGAAATGAATGTAATTAAAAAGAAACTAAAGATAGAATGAGAGAAGGTATGAAAGCTAGAATGAAAGATAATAAAATTAAAAAGAAAGAAAGAAAGTAATAAAGAAACTAAAGATAGAATGAGAGAAGATATGAAAGCTAGAATGAAAGATATCAAGAAAGAAAGAAATAAAGAAAGAAATCAATAAAGAAATTAAAGATAGAATGAGAGAAGGTATGAAAGCTGGAATGTAAGATATCAAGAAAGAAAGAAAGAAAGAAATCAATAAAGAAACTAAAGATAAAATGAGAGAAGGTATGAAATACATAATGAAATATATCAAGAAAGAAACAAAGAAAGTAACTAATAAAGAAACTAAAGATAGAATGAAAGAAGGTATGAAAGCTGGAATGAAAGATATCAAGAAAGAATGAAAGAAAGAAAGAAAGTAATAAAGAAACTAAAGAGAATGATTGAAGGTATGAAAGCTAGAATGTAAGATATCAAGAAAGAATGAAAGAAAGAAAGAAAGTAATACAGAAACTGAAGATAGAATGATTGAAGGTATGAAAGCTAGAATGAAAGATATCAAGAAAGAATGAAAGAAAGAAAGAAAGTAATAAAGAAACTAAAGATAGAATGATTGAAGGTATGAAAGCTAGAATGTAAGATATGAAGAAAAATAGAAATGAAAGTAAGTAAAAAAGAAACTAAAGGTAGAATGAGAGATGCTATGAAAGCTAGAATGAAAGGTATCAAGAAAGAAAGAAAAAAGAAATCAATAAAGAATTTAAAGATGAAATTAGAGAAGGTATGAAAGCTAGAAGGAAAGATATCAAGAAAGAAAGAAAGAAAGAAAGAGATTAATAAAGAAACTAAAGATAGAATGAGAGAAGGTATGAAAGCTAGAATGAAAGATATCAAGAAAGAAAAAAGAAAGAAAGTAAGAAAGTTATAAAGAAACTAAAGATGAAATGAGAGAAGGTATGAAAGCTAGAATAAAAGTTATCAAGAAAGTAAGAAAGAATGAAAGAAAGTAATACAGAAACAAAAGATAGAATGATAGAAGGGTGAAATCTAGAATGAAAGATATCAAGAACGAAAGAAAGAAAGAAAGTAACTAATAAAGAAAATAAAGATAGAATGAGAGAAGGTATTAAAGCTAGAATGAAAGATATCAAGGTAGAATGAAGGAAAGTAAGAAAGTAATAAAGAAACTAAAGATAGAACGAGAGAAGGTATGAGAGCTAGAATGAAAGCAATCAAGAAATTAAGAAATGAAAGTAAGGAAAAAAAGAAACTAAAGATAGAATGAGAGAAGGTATGAAAGCTAGAAAGAAAGATATTAAGATAGAAAGAAAAAAAGAAATCAATAAAGAAAATAAAGATAAAATTAGAGAAGGTATGAAATCTAGAATGAAAGATATCAAGAAGGAAACAAAGAAAGAAAGTAAATAATAAAGAAACTAAAGATGGAACGAGTGAAGGTATGAGAGCTAGAATGAATGCTATCAAGAAAGAAAGAAAGAAAGAAAGAAAGAAAGAAAGAGAGAAAGAAAGAAAGAAAGAAAGAATGTAATAAAGAAACTAAACATAGAATAAGAGAAGGTATGAAAGCTAGTATGAAATATATCATGAAATAAAAAAGGAAGAAAGTAGAAATAAAGTAATAAAGAAACTAAAGATAGAATGAGAGAAGGTATTAAACTGGAATGTAAGAAATCAAGAACGAAAGAAATGAAATTAAGTAAAAAAGAAACTAAAGATAGAATGGGAGAAGGTATGAAAGCTAGAATGAACGGTATCAAGAAAAAAAGAAAAAAGATATCAATAAAGAAATTAAAGGTGAAATGAGAGAAGGTATGAAATCTAGAATGAAAGATATCAAGAAAGAAAGAAAGAAAGTAATAAAGAAACTAAAGATAGAATGAGAGAAGGTATGAAAGCTAGTATGAAAGATATCAAGAAAGAAAGAAAGAAAGAAATTAATAAAGAAATTAAAGATAAAATGAGAGAAGGTATGAAATCCACAATGAAATATATGAAGAAAGAAAGAAAGAAAGTAACTAATAAATGAACTAATGATAGAATGAGAGAAGGTATGAAAGCTAGAATGAAAGATATCAAGGAAGTAAGAAAAAAGAAATCTATAAAGAAATTAAAGATGAAATGATAGAAATATGAAACCTAGAATGAAAGATATCAGGAAAGAAAGAAAGAAAGAACGAACGAAAGTAATTAATAAAGAAACTAAAGATAGAATGAAAGAAGGTATGAAAGCTAGAATGAAAGATAATAAAATTAAAAAGAAAGAAAGAAAGTAATAAAGAAACTAAAGATAGAATGAGAGAAGATATGAAAGCTAGAATGAAAGATATCAAGAAAGAAAGAAAGAAAGAAATCAATAAAGAAACTAAAGATAGAATGAGAGAAGGTATGAAAGCTAGAATGAAAGATATGAAGGACGTAAGAAAAAAAGAAATCAATAAAGAAATTAAAGATGAAATGATAGAAATATGAAACCTAGAATGAAAGATATCAAGAAACAAACAAAGAAAGAAAGAAACTAATAAAGAAACTAAAGATATCAAGAAAGAAAGAAAGAAAGAAAGAAGGAAAGAAAGAAAGAAAAAAAGAAAGAAAGTAACTAATAAATAAACTAATGATAGAATGAGAGAAGGCATTAAAGCTAGAATGAAAGATATCAAGAAAGAAAGAAATGAATGTAATTAAAAAAGAAACTAAAGATAGAATGAGAGAAGGTATGAAAGCTAGAATGAAAGATAAAAAAATTAAAAAGAAAGAAAGAAAGTAATAAAGAAACTAAAGATAGAATGTGAGAAGATATGAAAGCTAGAATGAAAGATATCAAGAAAGAAAGAAAGAAAGAAAGAAATCAATAAAGAAACTAAAGATAGAATGAGAGAAGGTGTGAAAGCTAGAATGAAAGATATCAAGGAAGTAAGAAAAAAGAAATCAATAACGAAATTAAAGATGAAATGACAGAAATATGAAACCTAGAATGAAAGATATCAGGAAAGAAAGAAAGAAAGAACGACCGAAAGTAATTAATAAAGAAACTAAAGATAGAATGTAAGAAGGTATGAAAGCTAGAATGAAAGATATCAAGAAAGAAAGAAAGAAAGAAAGAAATCAATAAAGAAACTAAAGATAGAATGAGAGAAGGTGTGACAGCTAGAATGAAAGATATCAAGGAAGTAAGAAAAAAGAAATCAACAACGAAATTAAAGATGAAATGACAGAAATATGAAACCTAGAATGAAAGATATCAGGAAAGAAAGAAAGAAAGAACGAACGAAAGTAATTAATAAAGAAACTAAAGATAGAATGTAAGAAGGTATGAAAGCTAAAATGAAAGATAATAAAATTAAAATGAAAGAAAGTAATAAAGAAACTAAAGATAGAATGAGAGAAGGTATGAAAGCTAGAATGAAAGATATCAAGGAAGTAAGAAAAAAAGAAATCAATAAAGAAATTAAAGATGAAATGACAGAAATATGAAACCTAGAATGAAAGATATCAAGAAACAAACAAAGAAAGAAAGAAACTAATAAAGAAACTAAAGATATCAAGAAAGAAAGAAAGAAAGAAAGAAGGAAAGAAAGAAATAAAAAAAGAAAGAAAGAAAGTAACTAATAAATAAACTAATGATAGAATGAGAGAAGGTATTAAAGCTAGAAAGAAAGATATCAAGAAAGAAAGAAATGAATGTAATTAAAAAGAAACTAAAGATAGAATGAGAGAAGGTATGAAAGCTAGAATGAAAGATAATAAAATTAAAAAGAAAGAAAGAAAGTAATAAAGAAACTAAAGATAGAATGAGAGAAGATATGAAAGCTAGAATGAAAGATATCAAGAAAGAAAGAAATAAAGAAAGAAATCAATAAAGAAATTAAAGATAGAATGAGAGAAGGTATGAAAGCTGGAATGTAAGATATCAAGAAAGAAAGAAAGAAAGAAATCAATAAAGAAACTAAAGATAAAATGAGAGAAGGTATGAAATACATAATGAAATATATCAAGAAAGAAACAAAGAAAGTAACTAATAAAGAAACTAAAGATAGAATGAAAGAAGGTATGAAAGCTGGAATGAAAGATATCAAGAAAGAATGAAAGAAAGAAAGAAAGTAATAAGGAAACTAAAGAGAATGATTGAAGGTATGAAAGCTAGAATGTAAGATATCAAGAAAGAATGAAAGAAAGAAAGAAAGTAATACAGAAACTGAAGATAGAATGATTGAAGGTATGAAAGCTAGAATGAAAGATATCAAGAAAGAATGAAAGAAAGAAAGAAAGTAATAAAGAAACTAAAGATAGAATGATTGAAGGTATGAAAGCTAGAATGTAAGATATGAAGAAAAATAGAAATGAAAGTAAGTAAAAAAGAAACTAAAGGTAGAATGAGAGATGCTATGAAAGCTAGAATGAAAGGTATCAAGAAAGAAAGAAAAAAGAAATCAATAAAGAATTTAAAGATGAAATTAGAGAAGGTATGAAAGCTAGAAGGAAAGATATCAAGAAAGAAAGAAAGAAAGAAAGAGATTAATAAAGAAACTAAAGATAGAATGAGAGAAGGTATGAAAGCTAGAATGAAAGATATCAAGAAAGAAAAAAGAAAGAAAGTAAGAAAGTTATAAAGAAACTAAAGATGAAATGAGAGAAGGTATGAAAGCTAGAATAAAAGTTATCAAGAAAGTAAGAAAGAATGAAAGAAAGTAATACAGAAACAAAAGGTAGAATGATAGAAGGGTGAAATCTAGAATGAAAGATATCAAGAACGAAAGAAAGAAAGAAAGTAACTAATAAAGAAATTAAAGATAGAATGAGAGAAGGTATTAAAGCTAGAATGAAAGATATCAAGATAGAATGAAGGAAAGTAAGAAAGTAATAAAGAAACTAAAGATAGAACGAGAGAAGGTAGGAGAGCTAGAATGAAAGCTATCAAGAAGTTAAGAAATGAAAGTAAGTAAAAAAGAAACTAAAGATAGAATTAGAGAAGGTATGAAAGCTAGAATGAAAGATATTAAGATAGAAAGAAAAAAGAAATCAATAAAGAAAATAAAGATTAAATGAGAGAAGGTATGAAATCTAGAATGAAAGATATCAAGAAAGAAACAAAGAAAGAAAGTAAATAATAAAGAAACTAAAGATGGAACGAGTGAAGTTATGAGAGCTAGAATGAATGCTATCAAGAAAGAAAGAAAGAAAGAAAGAAAGAAAGAGAGAGAGAAAGAAAGAAAGAAAGAAAGAAAGAAAGAAAGAATGTAATAAAGAAACTAAACATAGAATGAGAGAAGGTATGAAAGCTAGTATGAAATATATCATGAAATAAAAAAGGAAGAAAGTAGAAATAAAGTAATAAAGAAACTAAAGATAGAATGAGTGAAGGTATTAAACTGGAATGTAAGAAATCAAGAACGAAAGAAATGAAAGTAAGTAAAAAAGAAACTAAAGATAGAATGGGAGAAGGTATGAAAGCTAGAATGAACGGTATCAAGAAAAAAAGAAAAAAGATATCAATAAAGAAATTAAAGGTGAAATGAGAAAAGGTATGAAAGCTAGAATGAAAGATATGAAGGAAGTAAGAAAAAAAGAAATCAATAAAGAAATTAGAGATGAAATGATAGAAATATGAAACCTAGAATGAAAGATATCAAGAAACAAACAAAGAAAGAAAGAAACTAATAAAGAAACTAAAGATATCAAGAAAGAAAGAAGGAAAGAAAGAAAGAAAAAAAGAAAGAAAGAAAGTAACTAATAAATAAACTAATGATGGAATGAGAGAAGGTATTAAAGCTAGAAAGAAAGATATCAAGAAAGAAAGAAATGAATGTAATTAAAAAAGAAACTAAAGATAGAATGAGAGAAGGTATGAAAGCTAGAATGAAAGATAATAAAATTAAAAAGAAAGAAAGAAAGTAATAAAGAAACTAAAGATAGAATGAGAGAAGATATGAAAGCTAGAATGAAAGATATCAAGAAAGAAAGAAAGAAAGAAAGAAATCAATAAAGAAACTAAAGATAGAATGAGAGAAGGTATGAAAGCTGGAATGTAAGATATGAAGAAAGAAAGAAAGAAAGAAATCAATAAAGAAACTAAAGATAAAATGAGAGAAGGTATGAAATACATAATGAAATACATCAAGAAAGAAACAAAGAAAGTAACTAATAAAGAAACTAAAGATAGAATGAAAGAAGGTAAGAAAGCTAGAATGAAAGATATCAAGAAAGAATGAAAGAAAGAAAGAAAGTAATAAAGAAACTAAAGAGAATGATTGAAGGTATGAAAGGTAGAATGTAAGATATCAAGAAAGAATGAAAGAAAGAAAGAAAGTAATACAGAAACTTAAGATAGAATGATTGAAGGTATGAAAGCTAGAATGAAAGATATCAAGAAAGAATGAAAGAAAGAAAGAAAGTAATAAAGAAACTAAAGATAGAATGATTGAAGGTATGAAAGCTAGAATGTAAGATATGAAGAAAAATAGAAATGAAAGTAAGTAAAAAAGAAACTAAAGGTAGAATGAGAGATGCTATGAAAGCTAGAATGAAAGGTATCAAGAAAGAAAGAAAAAAGAAATCAATAAAGAATTTAAAGATGAAATTAGAGAAGGTATGAAAGCTAGAAGGAAAGATATCAAGAAAGAAAGAAAGAAAGAAAGAGAGTAATAAAGAAACTAAAGATAGAATGAGAGAAGGTATGAAAGCTAGAATGAAAGATATCAAGAAAGAAAAAACAAAGAAAGAAAGAAACTAATAAAGAAACTAAAGATATCAAGAAAGAAAGAAGGAAAGAAAGAAAGAAAAAAAGAAAGAAAGAAAGTAACTAATAAATAAACTAATGATGGAATGAGAGAAGGTATTAAAGCTAGAAAGAAAGATATCAAGAAAGAAAGAAATGAATGTAATTAAAAAAGAAACTAAAGATAGAATGAGAGAAGGTATGAAAGCTAGAATGAAAGATAATAAAATTAAAAAGAAAGAAAGAAAGTAATAAAGAAACTAAAGATAGAATGAGAGAAGATATGAAAGCTAGAATGAAAGATATCAAGAAAGAAAGAAAGAAAGAAAGAAATCAATAAAGAAACTAAAGATAGAATGAGAGAAGGTATGAAAGCTGGAATGTAAGATATGAAGAAAGAAAGAAAGAAAGAAAGAAATCAATAAAGAAACTAAAGATAAAATGAGAGAAGGTATGAAATACATAATGAAATACATCAAGAAAGAAACAAAGAAAGTAACTAATAAAGAAACTAAAGATAGAATGAAAGAAGGTAAGAAAGCTAGAATGAAAGATATCAAGAAAGAATGAAAGAAAGAAAGAAAGTAATAAAGAAACTAAAGAGAATGATTGAAGGTATGAAAGGTAGAATGTAAGATATCAAGAAAGAATGAAAGAAAGAAAGAAAGTAATACAGAAACTTAAGATAGAATGATTGAAGGTATGAAAGCTAGAATGAAAGATATCAAGAAAGAATGAAAGAAAGAAAGAAAGTAATAAAGAAACTAAAGATAGAATGATTGAAGGTATGAAAGCTAGAATGTAAGATATGAAGAAAAATAGAAATGAAAGTAAGTAAAAAAGAAACTAAAGGTAGAATGAGAGATGCTATGAAAGCTAGAATGAAAGGTATCAAGAAAGAAAGAAAAAAGAAATCAATAAAGAATTTAAAGATGAAATTAGAGAAGGTATGAAAGCTAGAAGGAAAGATATCAAGAAAGAAAGAAAGAAAGAAAGAGAGTAATAAAGAAACTAAAGATAGAATGAGAGAAGGTATGAAAGCTAGAATGAAAGATATCAAGAAAGAAAAAAGAAAGAAAGTAAGAAAGTAATAAAGAAACTAAAGATGAAATGAGAGAAGGTATGAAAGCTAGAATAAAAGTTATCAAGAAAGTAAGAAAGAATGAAAGAAAGTAATATAGAAACAAAAGATAGAATGATAGAAGGGTGAAATCTAGAATGAAAGATATCAAGAACGAAAGAAAGAAAGAAAGTAACTAATAAAGAAATTAAAGATAGAATGAGAGAAGGTATTAAAGCTAGAATGAAAGATATCAAGATAGAATGAAGGAAAGTAAGAAAGTAATAAAGAAACTAAAGATAGAACGAGAGAAGTTAGGAGAGCTAGAATGTAAGCTATCAAGAAATTAAGAAATGAAAGTAAGTAAAAAAGAAACTAAAGATAGAATGAGAGAAGGTATGAAAGCTAGAATGAAAGATATTAAGATAGAAAGAAAAAAGAAATCAATAAAGAAAATAAAGATAAAATGAGAGAAGGTATGAAATCTAGAATGAAAGATATCAAGAAAGAAACAAAGAAAGAAAGTAAATAATAAAGAAACTAAAGATGGAACGAGTGAAGTTATGAGAGCTAGAATGAATGCTATCAAGAAAGAAAGAAAGAAAGAAAGAAAGAAAGAGAGAAAGAAAGAAAGAAAGAAAGAAAGAAAGAATGTAATAAAGAAACTAAACATAGAATAAGAGAAGGTATGAAAGCTAGTATGAAATATATCATGAAATAAAAAAGGAAGAAAGTAGAAATAAAGTAATAAAGAAACTAAAGATAGAATGAGAGAAGGTATTAAACTGGAATGTAAGAAATCAAGAACGAAAGAAATGAAATTAAGTAAAAAAGAAACTAAAGATAGAATGGGAGAAGGTATGAAAGCTAGAATGAACGGTATCAAGAAAAAAAGAAAAAAGATATCAATAAAGAAATTAAAGGTGAAATGAGAGAAGGTATGAAATCTAGAATGAAAGATATCAAGAAAGAAAGAAAGAAAGTAATAAAGAAACTAAAGATAGAATGAGAGAAGGTATGAAAGCTAGTATGAAAGATATCAAGAAAGAAAGAAAGAAAGAAATTAATAAAGAAATTAAAGATAAAATGAGAGAAGGTATGAAATCCAGAATGAAATATATGAAGAAAGAAAGAAAGAAAGTAACTAATAAATGAACTAATGATAGAATGAGAGAAGGTATGAAAGCTAGAATGAAAGATATCAAGGAAGTAAGAAAAAAGAAATCAATAAAGAAATTAAAGATGAAATGATAGAAATATGAAACCTAGAATGAAAGATATCAGGAAAGAAAGAAAGAATGAACGAACGAAAGTAATTAATAAAGAAACTAAAGATAGAATGAAAGAAGGTATGAAAGCTAGAATGAAAGATAATAAAATTAAAAAGAAAGAAAGAAAGTAATAAAGAAACTAAAGATAGAATGAGAGAAGATATGAAAGCTAGAATGAAAGATATCAAGAAAGAAAGAAAGAAAGAAATTAATAAAGAAACTAAAGATAGAATGAGAGAAGGTATGAAAGCTAGAATGAAAGATATCAAGGAAGTAAGAAAAAAAGAAATCAATAAAGAAATTAAAGATGAAATGATAGAAATATGAAACCTAGAATGAAAGATATCAAGAAACAAACAAAGAAAGAAAGAAACTAATAAAGAAACTAAAGATATCAAGAAAGAAAGAAAGAAAGAAGGAAAGAAAGAAAGAAAAAAAGAAAGAAAGAAAGTAACTAATAAATAAACTAATGATAGAATGAGAAAAGGTATTAAAGCTAGAATGAAAGATATCAAGAAAGAAAGAAATGAATGTAATTAAAAAAGAAACTAAAGATAGAATGAGAGAAGGTATGAAAGCTAGATTGAAAGAAAATAAAATTAAAAAGAAAGAAAGAAAGTAATAAAGAAACTAAAGATAGAATGAGAGAAGATATGAAAGCTAGAATGAAAGATATCAAGAAAGAAAGAAAGAAAGAAAGAAATCAATAAAGAAACTAAAGATAGAATGAGAGAAGGTGTGAAAGCTAGAATGAAAGATATCAAGGAAGTAAGAAAAAAAGAAATCAATAAAGAAATTAAAGATGAAATGATAGAAATATGAAACCTAGAATGAAAGATATCAGGAAACAAACAAAGAAAGAAAGAAACTAATAAAGAAACTAAAGATATCAAGAAAGAAAGATAGAAAGAAAGAAGGAAAGAAAGAAAGAAAAAAAGAAAGAAAGAAAGTAATAAAGAAACTAAAGATAGAATGAGAAAATGTATGAAATACATAATGAAATATATCAAGAAAGAAAGAAAGAAAGAAATCAATAAAGAATCTAAAGATAAAATGAGAGAAGGTATGAAATAGAGAATGAAATATATCAAGAAAGAAAGAAAGAAAGTAACTAATAAAGAAAATAAAGATAGAATCAGAGAAGGTATTAAAGCTAGAATGAAAAATATCAAGAAAGAAAGAAAGAAAGAAATCAAGAAAGAAAATAAAGATAAAATGAGAGAAGGCATGAAATACCGAATGAAATATATCAAGAAAGAAAGAAAGAAAGGAACTAATAAAGAAAATAAAGATAGAATGAGAGAAGGTATTAAAGCTAGAATGAAAGACATCAAGAAAGAAAGAAATGAAAGTTAGTAAAAAAGATACTAAATATAGAATGAGAGAAGGAATGAAAGCTAGAATGAAAGATATCAAGAAAGAAAGAAAGAAATCAATAAAGAAATTAAAGATGAAATGAGAGAAGGTATGAAAGCTAGAAGGAAAGATATCAAGAAAGAAAGAAAGAAAGAAAGTAATAAAGAAACTAAAGATAGAATGAGAGAATATATAAAAGCTACAATGAAAGATATGAAGAAAGAAAGAAAGAAAGAAATAAAGAAACTACAGATAAAATGAGGGAAGGTATGAAATCCAGAATGATATATATCAAGAGAGAAAGAAAGAAAGTAACTAATAAAGAAAATAGAGATAGAATGAGAGAAGGTATTAAAGTTATAATGAAAGATATCAAGAAAGAAAGAAATGAAAGTAAGTAAAAAAGAAACTATAGATAGAATGAAAGAAGGTATGAAAACTAGAATGAAAGATATCAAAAAAGAATGAAAGAAAGAAAGAAAGAAAGTAATAAAGAAACTAAAGATAGAATGTGTGAAGGTATGAAAGCTAGAATGTAAAATATAAAGAGATAAAGAAATGAAAGTAAGTAAAAAAGAAACTAAAGACAGAATGAGAGTAGGTATAAAAGCTAGAATGAATGATATGAAGAAAGAAAGAAAAAAAGAAATCAATAAAGAAATTAAAGATGAAATGAGAGATGGTATGAAAACTAGAATGAAAAATATCAAGAAAGAATGAAAGAAAGAATGAAAGTAATAAAGAAACTAAAGATAGAATGTGTGAAGGTATGAAAGCTAGAATGTAAGATATAAAGAGATAAAGAAATGAAAGTAAGTAAAAAAGAAACTAAAGATAGAATGAGAGAAGGTATGAGAGCTAGAATGAGAGATATCAAAAAAGAAAGAAAGAAAGTAACTAATAAAAAAAAAGATAGAATGAGTGAAGGTATTAAAGCTAGAATGAAAGATATCAAGAAAGAAAGAAATGAAAGTAAGTTAAAAAGAAACTAAAGATAGAATGAGAGAAGGTATGAAAGCTGGAATGAAAGATATCAGGAAAGAAAGAAAGAAAGAAATCAAGAAAGAAATTAAAGATGAAATGAGAGAAGGTATGAATGCTAGAATGAAATATATCAAGAAAGAAAAAAGAAAGAAAGTGGAAACAAAGTAATAAGGAAACTAAAGATTGAATGAGTGAAGATATGAATGCTAGAATGAAAGATATCTAGAAAGAAATAAAAAAAGAAATTAAGTAGTAAAGAAACTAAATATAGAATCAGAGAAGAAATGAGAGCTGGAATGAAAGATATCAAGAAAGAAAGAAAGAAAGAAAGAAGGAAGGAACGAAAGTAATTAATACAGAAACTAAAGATAGAATGAAAGAAGGTATGAAAGCTAGAATGAAAGATATCAAGAAAGAAAGAAAGAAAGTAATAAAGAAACTAAAGATAGAATGAGAGAAGGTATGAAAGCTGGAATGTAAGATATCAAGAAAGAAAGAAAGAAAGAAAGAAATAAAGAAACTAAAGATAAAATGAGAGAAGGTATGAAATACATAATGAAATATATCAAGAAAGAAACAAAGAAAGTAACTAATAAAGAAACTAAAGATAGAATGAAAGAAGGTATGAAAGCTAGAATGAAAGATATCAAGAAAGAATGAACGTAAGAAAGAAAGTAATAAAGAAACTAAAGAGAATGATTGAAGGTATGAAAGCTAGAATGTAAGATATCAAGAAAGAATGAAAGAAAGAAAGAAAGTAATACAGAAACTGAAGATAGAATGATTGAAGGTATGAAAGCTAGAATGAAAGATATCAAGAAAGAATGAAAGAAAGAAAGAAAGTAATAAAGAAACTAAAGATAAAATGATTGAAGGTATGAAAGCTAGAATGTAAGATATGAAGAAAAATAGAAATAAAAGTAAGTAAAAAAGAAACTAAAGGTAGAATGATAGATGCTATGAAAGCTAGAATGAAAGATATCAAGAGAGAAAGAAAAAAGAAATCAATAAAGAATTTAAAGATGAAATTAGAGAAGGTATGAAAGCTAGAAGGAAAGATATCAAGAAAGAAAGAAAGAAAGAAAGAGAGTAATAAAGAAACTAAAGATAGAATGAGAGAAGGTATGAAAGCTAGAATGAAAGATATCAAGAAAGAAAAAAGAAAGAAAGTAAGAAAGTAATAAAGAAACTAAAGATGAAATGAGAGAAGGTATGAAAGCTAGAATGAAAGTTATCAAGAAAGTAAGAAAGAATGAAAGAAAGTAATACAAAAACAAAAGATAGAATGATAGAAGGGTGAAATCTAGAATGAAAGATATCAAGAACGAAAGAAAGAAAGAAAGTAACTAATAAAGAAAATAAAGATAGAATGAGAGAAGGTATTAAAGCTAGAATGAAAGATATCAAGTTAGAATGAAGGAAAGTAAGAAAGTAATAAAGAAACTAAAGATAGAACGAGAGAAGGTATGAGAGCTAGAATGAAAGCAATCAAGAAATTAAGAAATGAAAGTAAGGAAAAAAAGAAACTAAAGATAGAATGAGAGAAGGTATGAAAGCTAGAATGAAAGATATTAAGATAGAAAGAAAAAAAGAAATCAATAAAGAAAATAAAGATTAAATGAGAGAAGGTATGAAATCTAGAATGAAAGATATCAAGATAGAAACAAAGAAAGAAAGTAAATAATAAAGAAACTAAAGATGGAACGAGTGAAGGTATGAGAGCTAGAATGAATGCTATCAAGAAAGAAAGAAAGAAAGAAAGAAAGAAAGAAAGAAAGAAAGAAAGAAAGAAAGAAAGAATGTAATAAAGAAACTAAACATAGAATGAGAGAAGGTGTGAAAGCCAGTATGAAATATATCATGAAATAAAAAAGGAAGAAAGTAGAAATAAAGTAATAAAGAAATTAAAGGTGAAATGAGAGAAGGTATGAAATCTAGAATGAAAGATATCAAGAAAGAAAGAAAGTAATAAAGAAACTAAAGATAGAATGAGAGAATGTATGAAAGCTAGTATGAAAGATATCAAGAAAGAAAGAAAGAAAGAAATTAATAAAGAAACTAAAGATAAAATGAGAGAAGGTATGAAATCCAGAATGAAATATATGAAGAAAGAAAGAAAGAAAGTAACTAATAAATAAACTAATGATAGAATCAGATAAGGTATTAAAGCTAGAATGAAAGATATCAAGAAAGAAAGAAATGAATGTAATTAAAAAAGAAACTAAAGATAGAATGAGAGAAGGTATGAAAGCTAGAATGAAAGATAATAAAATTAAAAAGAAAGAAAGAAAGTAATAAAGAAACTAAAGATAGAATGAAAGAAGGTATGAAAGCTAGAATGAAAGATATCAATTAAAAAAAGAAAGGAAGAAAGTAATAAATAAACTAAAGATAGAATGAGAGAAGGTATGAAAGCTGGAATGTAAGATATCAAGAAAGAAAGAAATGAAAGAAAGTATAAAAGAATCTAAAGATAGAATGAGAGAAGGTATGAAAGCTAGAATGAAAGATATCAAGAAAGAAAGAAAGTAAGTAATAAAGAAACTAAAGATAGAATGAAAGAAGGTATTAAAGCTAGAATGAAAGATATCAAGAGAGAAAGAAATGAAAGTATGTAAAAAAGAAACTAAAAATAGAATGAGAGAAGGTATGAAAGATAGAATCTAAGAGATCAAGAAAGAAAGAAAGAAAAAAAGAAAGTACGAAAGTAATTAATAAAGAAACTGAAGATAGAATGAAAGAAGGTATGAAAGCTAGAATGAAAGATATCAATAAAAAAAAGAAAGAAAGAAAGTAATAAAGAAAGTAAAGATAGAATGAGTGAAGATATGACAGGTAGAATGAAAGATATCAAGAAAGAAAGAAAGAAAGAAAGATTGAAATAAAGAAACTAAAGATGAAATGAGAGAAGGTATGAAATACAGAATGAAATATATCAAGATAGAAGGAAAGAAAGTAACTAGTAAAGAAAATAAAAGATAGAATGAGAGAAGGTATGAAAGCTGGAATGAAAGATATCAAGGAAGTAAGAAAAAAAGAAATCAAAAAAGAAATTAAAGATGAAATGAGAGAAATATGAAACCTAGAATGAAAGATATCAAGAAACAAAGAAAGAAAGAAAGAAACTAATAAAGAAACTAAAGATATCAAGAAAGAAAGAAAGAAGGAAGGAAAGAAAGAAAGAAAAAAGAAAGAAAGAAAGTAATAAAGAAACTAAAGATCGAATGAGAAAATGTATGAAATACATAATGAAATATATCAAGAAAGAAATAAAGAAAGAAATCAATAAAGAATCTAAAGATAAAATCAGAGAAGGTATGAAATACAGAATGAAATATATCAAGATAGAAAGAAAGAAAGTAACTAATAAAGAAAATAAAGATAGAATGAGGGAAGTTTTGAAATTTAGAATGAAAGATATAAATAAGAATGAAAGAAAGAAACTAATAAAGAAACTAAAGATAGAATGAGAGAAGGTATGAAACCTAGAATGAAAGATATCAAGAAAGAAAGAAAGAAAGAAAGAAAGAAAAAAAAAAGTAATAAAGAAACTATAGATATAATGAGAGAATGTATGAAAGCTAGAATGAAAGATATCAAGAAAGAAATAAAGAAAGAAATCAATAAAGAAACTAAAGATAAAATGAGAGAAGGTATGAAATACAGAATGAAATATATCAAGATAGAAAGAAAAAAAGTAACTAATAAAAAAAATAAAGATATAATGAGGGAAGTTTTGAAATCTAGAATGAAAGATATAAGTAAGAAAGAAAGAAAGAAACTAATAAAGAAACTAAAAATAGAATGAGAGAAGGTATGAAAGCTAGAATGAAAGATATCAAGGAAGTAAGAAAAAAAGAAATCAATAAAGAAATTAAAGATGAAATGATAGAAATATGAAACCTAGAATGAAAGATATCAAGAAACAAAGAAAGAAAGAAAGAAACTAATAAAGAAACTAAAGATATCAAGAAAGAAAGAAAGAAAGAAAGAAGTAAAGAAAAAAGAAAGAAAGTAATAAAGAAACTAAAGATAGAATGAGAAAATGTATGAAATACATAATGAAATATATCAAGAAAGAAAGAAAGAAATCAATAAAGAATCTAAAGATAAAATGAGAGAAGGTATGAAATACAGAATGAAATATATCAAGAAAGAAAGAAAGAAAGAAACTAGTAAAGAAAATAAAGATAGAATGAGAGAAGGTATTAAAGCTAGAATGAAAGATATCAAGAAAGAAAGAAATGAAAGTAAGTAAAAAAGAAACTAAAGATAGAATGAGAGAAGGTATGAAAGCAAGAATGAAAGATATCAAGAAAGAAAGAAAGAAAGAAATCATGAAAGAAAATAAAGATAAAATGAGAGAAGGTATGAAATACAGAATGAAATATATCACGAAAGAAAGAAAAAAAGTAACTAATAAAGAAAATAAAGATAGAATGAGAGAAGGTATTAAAACTAGAATGAAAGACATCAAGAAAGAAAGAAATGAAAGTTAGTAAAAAATATAATAAATATAGAATGAGAGAAGGAATGAAAGCTAGAATGAAAGATATCAAGAAAGAAAGAAAAAAGAAATCAATAAAGAAATTAAAGATGAAATGAGAGAAAGTATGAAAGCTAGAAGGAAAGATATAAAGGAAGAAAGAAAGAAAGAAAGAAAGAAAGATAGAAAGTAATAAAGAAACTAAAGATAGAATGAGAGAATATATGAAAGCTAGAATGAAATATATGAAGAAAGAAAGAAAGAAATCAATAAAGAAACTACAGATAAAAAGAGAGAAGGTAGAAATCCAGAATGATATATATCAAGAGAGAAAGACAGAAAGTAACTAATAAAGAAAATAAAGATAGAATGAGAGAAGGTATTAAAGCTATAATGAAAGATATCAAGTAATAAAGAAATGAAAGTAAGTAAAAAAGAAACTAAAGATAGAATGAAAGAAGGTATGATAACTAGAATGAAAGATATCAAAAAAGAATGAAAGAAAGAAAGAAAGAAAGTAATAAAGAAACTAAAGATAGAATGAGTGAAGGTATGAAAGCTAGAATGTAAAATATAAAGAGATAAAGAAATGAAAGTAAGAAAAAAAGAAACTAAAGATAGAATGAGAGAAGGTATGAAAGCTAGAATGAAAGATATCAAGGAAGTAAGAAAAAAAGAAATCAATAAAGAAATTAAAGATGAAATGATAGAAATATGAAACCTAGAATGAAAGATATCAAGAAACAAAGAAAGAAAGAAAGAAACTAATAAAGAAACTAAAGATAAAAGAAAGAAAGAAAGAAAGAAAAAAAGACAGAAAGAAAGTAATAAAGAAACTAAAGATAGAATGAGAAAATGTATGAAATACATAATGAAATATATCAAGAAAGAAAGAAAGAAAGAAATCAATAAAGAATCTAAAGATAAAATGAGAGAAGGTATGAAATACAGAATGAAATATATCAAGAAAGAAAGAAAGAAAGTAACTAATAAAGAAAATAAAGATAGAATGAGAGAAGGTATTAAAGCTAGAATGAAAGATATAAAGAAAGAAAGAAATGAAAGTAAGTAAAAAAGAAACTAAAGTTAGAATGAGTGAAGGTATGAAAGCTAGAATGAAAGATATCAAGAAAGAAAGAAAGAAAGAAATCAAGAAAGAAAATAAAGATAAAATGAGAGAAGGTATGGAATACAGAATCAAATATATCAAGAAAGAAACAAAGAAAGTAACTAATAAAGAAAATAAAGATAGAATGAGAGAAGGTATTAAAGCTAGAATGAAAGACATCAAGAAAGAAAGAAATGAAAGTAAGTAAAAAAGAAACTAAAGATAGAATGAAAGAAGGTATAAAAACTAGAATGAAAGATTTCAAAAAAGAATGAAAGAAAGAAAGAAAGAAAGTAATAAAGAAACTAAAGATAGAATGAGTGAAGGTATGAAAGCTAGAATGTAAGATATGAAGAGATAAAGAAATGAATGTAAGTAAAATAGAAACTAAAGATAGAATGAGAGAAGGTATGAAAGCTAGAATGAAAGATATCAAGAAAGAAAGAAAAAAAGAAATCAATAAAGACATTACGGATGAAATGAGATTTGGTATGAAAGCTAGAATGAAAGATATCAAGAAAGAAAGAAAGAAAGAAAGAAAGAAAGAAAGAAAGAAAGAAAGTAATAAAGAAATTAAAGATTGAATGAGTGAAGGTATGAAAGCTAGAATGTAAGATATGAAGAGATAAAGAAATGAAAGTAAGTAAAATAGAAACTAAAGATAGAATGAGAGAAGTTATGAAAGCTAGAATGAAAAATATCAAGAAAGAATGAAAGAAAGAAAGAAAGAAAGAGAGTAATAAAGAAACTAAAGATAGAATGATTGAAGGTATGAAAGCAAGAATGTAAGATATGAAGAAAGATAGAAATGAAAGTAAGTAAAAAAGAAACTAAAGGTAGAATGAGAGAAGGTATGAAAGCTAGAATGAAAGATATCAAGAAAGAAAGAAAAAAGAAATCAATAAAGAATTTAAAGATGAAATTAGAGAAGGTATGAAAGCTAGAAGGAAAGATATCAAGAAAGAAAGAAAGAAAGTAATAAAGAAACTAAAGATAGAATGAGAGAAGGTATGAAAGCTAGAATGAAAGATATCAAGAAAGAAAAAAGACAGAAAGTAAGAAGGTAATAAAGAAACTAAAAATAGAATGAGAAAATGTATGAAATACATAATAAAATATATCAAGAAAGAAAGAAAGAAAGAAATCAATAAAGAATCTAAAGACAGAATGAGAGAATGTATGAAAGCTAGAATGAAAGATATCAAGAAAGAAAGAAAGAAATCAATAAAGAAATGAAAGATAATATGAGAGAAGGTGTGAAATACATAATGAAATATATCTAGAAAGAAACAAAGAAAGTAACTAATAAAGAAACTAAAGATAGAATGAGAGAAGGTACGAAAGCTAGAATGAAAGATATCAAGAAAGAATGAAAGAAACAAAGAAAGTAATAAAGAAACTAAAGAGAATGATTGAAGGTATGAAAGCTAGAATGTAAGATATCAAGAAAGAATGAAAGAAAGAAAGAAAGTAATTAATAAAGAAACTAAAGATAGAATGAGAGAAGGTATGAAAGCTAGAATGAAAGATATCAAGAAAGAATGAAAGAAAGAAAGAAAGTAACTAATAATGAAAATAAAGATAGAATGAGAGAAGGTATTAAAGCTAGAATGAAAGATATCAAGAAAGAAAGAAATGAAAGTAAGTAAAAAAGAAACTAAAGATAGAATGAGAGAAGGTATGAAAGCTAGAATGAAAGATATCAAGAAAGAAAAAAAGAAAGAGATCAAGAAAGAAAATAAAGATAAAATGAGAGAAGGTATGAAATACAGAATGAAATATATCACGAAAGAAAGAAAAAAGTAACTAATAAAGAAAATAAAGATAGAATGAGAGAAGGTATTAAAACTAGAATGAAAGATATCAAGAAAGAAAGAAATGAAAGTAAGTAAAAAAGAAACTAAATATAGAATGAGAGAAGGAATGAAAGCTAGAATGAAAGATATCAAGAAAGAAAGAAAAAAGAAATCAATAAAGAAATTAAAGATGAAATGAGAGAAGGTATGAAAGCTAGAAGGAAAGATATCAAGAAAGAAAGAAAGAAAGAAAGAAAGAAAGAAAGAAAGAAAGAAAGAAAGAAAGAAAGAAACTAAAGATAGAATGAGAGAATATATGAAAGCCAGAATGAAAGATATGAAGAAAGAAAGAAAGAAATCAATAAAGAAACTACAGATAAAATGAGAGAAGGTATGAAATCCAGAATGATATATATCAAGAGAGAAAGAAAGAAAGTAACTAATAAAGAAAATAAAGATAGAATGAGAGAAGGTATGAAAACTAGAATGAAAGATATCAAAAAAGAAAGAAAGAAAGAAAGAAAGAAAGTAATAAAGAAACTAAAGATAGAATGAGTGAAGGTATGAAAGCTAGAATGTAAAATATAAAGAGATAAAGAAATGAAAGTAAGTAAAAAAGAAACTAAAGATAGAATGAGAGAAGGTATGAAAGCTAGAATGAAAGATATCAAGGAAGTAAAAAAAATGAAATCAATAAAGAAATTAAAGATGAAATGATAGAAATATGAAACCTAGAATGAAAGATATCAAGAAACAAAGAAAGAAAGAAAGAAACTAATAAAGAAACTAAAGATATCAAGAAAGAAAGAAAGAAAGAAAGAAGTAAAGAAAAAAAGAAAGAAAGTAATAAAGAAACTAAAGATAGAATGAGAAAATGTATGAAATACATAATGAAATATATCAAGAAAGAAAGAAAGAAATCAATAAAGAATCTAAAGATAAAATGAGAGAAGGTATGAAATACAGAATGAAATATATCAAGAAAGAAAGAAAGAAAGAAACTAGTAAAGAAAATAAAGATAGAATGAGAGAAGGTATTAAAGCTAGAATGAAAGATATCAAGAAACAAAGAAATGAAAGTAAGTAAAAAAGAAACTAAAGATAGAATGAGAGAAGGTATGAAAGCTAGAATGAAAGATATCAAGAAAGAAAGAAAGAAAGAAATCAAGAAAGAAAATAAAGGTAAAATGAGAGAAGGTATGAAATACAGAATGAAATATATCACGAAAGAAAGAAAAAAAGTAACTAATAAAGAAAATAAAGATAGAATGAGAGAAGGTATTAAAACTAGAATGAAAGACATCAAGAAAGAAAGAAATGAAAGTTAGTAAAAAAATATAATAAATATAGAATGAGAGAAGGAATGAAAGCTAGAATGAAAGATATCAAGAAAGAAAGAAAAAAGAAATCAATAAAGAAATTAAAGATGAAATGAGAGAAAGTATGAAAGCTAGAAGGAAAGATATAAAGGAAGAAAGAAAGAAAGAAAGAAAGAAAGATAGAAAGTAATAAAGAAACTAAAGATAGAATGAGAGAATATATGAATGCTAGAATGAAATATATGAAGAAAGAAAGAAAGAAATCAATAAAGAAACTACAGATAAAAAGAGAGAAGGTAGAAATCCAGAATGATATATATCAAGAGAGAAAGAAAGAAAGTAACTAATAAAGAAAATAAAGATAGAATGAGAGAAGGTATTAAAGCTATAATGAAAGATATCAAGTAATAAAGAAATGAAAGTAAGTAAAAAAGAAACTAAAGATAGAATGAAAGAAGGTATGATAACTAGAATGAAAGATATCAAAAAAGAAAGAAAGAAAGAAAGAAAGAAAGTAATAAAGAAACTAAAGATAGAATGAGTGAAGGTATGAAAGCTAGAATGTAAAATATAAAGAGATAAAGAAATGAAAGTAAGAAAAAAAGAAACTAAAGATAGAATGAGAGAAGGTATGAAAGCTAGAATGAAAGATATCAAGGAAGTAAGAAAAAAAGAAATCAATAAAGAAATTAAAGATGAAATGATAGAAATATGAAACCTAGAATGAAAGATATCAAGAAACAAAGAAAGAAAGAAAGAAACTAATAAAGAAACTAAAGATAAAAGAAAGAAAGAAAGAAAGAAAGAAAGAAAGAAAGAAAGAAAAAAAGACAGAAAGAAAGTAATAAAGAAACTAAAGATAGAATGAGAAAATGTATGAAATACATAATGAAATATATCAAGAAAGAAAGAAAGAAAGAAAGAAATCAATAAAGAATCTAAAGATAAAATGAGAGAAGGTATGAAATACAGAATGAAATATATCAAGAAAGAAAGAAAGAAAGTAACTAATAAAGAAAATAAAGATAGAATGAGAGAAGGTATTAAAGCTAGAATGAAAGATATCAAGAAAGAAAGAAATGAAAGTAAGTAAAAAAGAAACTAAAGTTAGAATGAGTGAAGGTATGAAAGCTAGAATGAAAGATATCAAGAAAGAAAGAAAGAAAGAAATCAAGAAAGAAAATAAAGATAAAATGAGAGAAGGTATGGAATACAGAATCAAATATATCAAGAAAGAAACAAAGAAAGTAACTAATAAAGAAAATAAAGATAGAATGAGAGAAGGTATTAAAGCTAGAATGAAAGACATCAAGAAAGAAAGAAATGAAAGTAAGTAAAAAAGAAACTAAAGATAGAATGAAAGAAGGTATAAAAACTAGAATGAAATATTTCAAAAAAGAATGAAAGAAAGAAAGAAAGAAAGTAATAAAGAAACTAAAGATAGAATGAATGAAGGTATGAAAGCTAGAATGTAAAATATAAAGAGATAAAGAAATGAAAGTAAGTAAAAAAGAAACTAAAGATAGAATGAGATAAGGTATGAAAGCTAGAATGAA
Organism: Intellagama lesueurii; assembly: GCA_037013535.1. Classification (NCBI taxonomy): domain Eukaryota; kingdom Metazoa; phylum Chordata; class Lepidosauria; order Squamata; family Agamidae; genus Intellagama; species Intellagama lesueurii. Next base: position 359,377 of record JBAJHW010000035.1, read on the forward strand.
AGATATGAAGGAAGTAAGAAAAAAAGAAATCAATAAAGAAATTAAAGATGAAATGATAGAAATATGAAACCTAGAATGAAAGATATCAAGAAACAAAGAAAGAATGAAAGAAACTAATAAAGGAACTAAAGATATCAAGAAAGAAAGAAAGAAAGAAAGAAGGAAAGAAAGAAAGAAAGAAAGAAAGTAATAAAGAAACTAAAGATAGAATGAGAAAATGTGTGAAACACATAATGAAATATATCAAGAAAGAAAGAAAGAAAGAAATCAAAAAGAATCTAAAGATAAAATGAGAGATGGTATGAAATACAGAATGAAATATATCAAGAAAGAAAGAAAGAAAGTAACTAATAAAGAAAATAAAGATAGAATGAGAGAAGGTATGAAAGCTAGAATGAAAGATATCAAGAAAGAAAGAAAGAAAGAAATCAAGAAAGAAAATAAAGATAAAATGAGAGAAGGTATGAAATACAGAATCAAATATATCAAGAAAGAAAGAAAGAAAGTAACTAATAAAGAAAATAAAGATAGAATGAGAGAAGGTATTAAAGCTAGAATGAAAGACATCAAGAAAGAAAGAAATGAAAGTTAGTAAAAAAGATACTAAATATAGAATGAGAGAAGGTATGAAAACTGGAATGAAAGATATCAAAAAAGAATGAAAGAAAGAAAGAAAGAAAGAAAGTAATAAAGAAACTAAAGATATTAAGAAATAAAGAAAGAAAGAAAGAAAGAAGGAAAGAAAAAAAGAAAGAAAGAAAGTAATAAAGAAACTAAAGATAGAATGAGAAAATGTATGAAATACATAATGAAATATATCAAGAAAGAAAGAAAGAAAGAAATCAATAAAGAATCTAAAGATAAAATGAGAGAAGGTATGAAATACTGAATGAAATATATCAAGAAAGAAAGAAAGAAAGTAACTAATAAAGAAAATAAAGATAGAATGAGAGACGGTATTAAAGCTAGAATGAAAGATATCAAGAAAGAAAGAAATGAAAGTAAGTAAAAAAGAAACTAAAGATAGAATGAGAGAAGGTATGAAAGCTAGAATGAAAGACATCAAGAAAGAAAGAAATGAAAGTTAGTAAAAAAGATACTAAATATAGAATGAGAGAAGGAATGAAATCTAGAATGAAAGATATCAAGAAAGAAAGAAAAAAGAAATCAATAAAGAAATTAAAGATGAAATGAGAGAAGGTATGAAAGCTAGAACGAAAGATATCAAAAAAGAAAGAAAGAAAGAAAGAAAGAAAGATAGAAAGTAATAAAGAAACTAAAGATAGAATGAGAGAATATATGAAAGCTAGAATGAAAGATATGAAGAAAGAAAGAAAGAAATCAAGAAAGGAACTACATATAAAATGAGAGAAGGTATAAAATCCAGAATGATATATATCAAGAGAGAAAGAAAGAAAGTAACTAATAAAGAAAATAAAGATAGAATGAGAGAAGGTATTAAAGCTATAATGAAAGATATCAAGAAAGAAAGAAATGAAAGTAAGTAAAAAAGAAACTAAAGATAGAATGAAAAAAGGTATAAAAACTAGAATGAAAGATATCAAAAAAGAATGAAAGAAAGAAAGAAAGAAAGTAATAAAGAAACTAAAGATGAAATGATAGAAATATGAAACCTAGAATGAAAGATATCAAGAAACATAGAAAGAAAGAAAGAAACTAATAAAGAAACTAAAGATATCATGAAAGAAAGAAAGAAAGAAAGAAGGAAAGAAAGAAAGAAAAAAGAAAGAAAGTAAGTAATAAAGAAACTAAATATAGAATGAGAAAATGTATGAAATACATAATGAAATATATCAAGAAAGAAAGAAAGAAAGAAATCTATAAAGAAACTAAAGATAAAATGAGAGAAGGTATGAAATCTAGAATGATAGATATCAGGAAAGAAAGAAAGTAATAAAGAAACAAAAGATAGAATGAGAGAAGGTATGAAAGCTAGAATGAAAGATTTCAAGAAAGAAAGAAAGAAAGTAATAAAGAAACTAAAGATAGAATGAGTGAAGGTATGAAAGCTAGAATGTAAAATATAAAGAGATATAGAAATGAAAGTAAGTAAAAAAGAAACTAAAGATAGAATTAGAGAAGGTATGAAAGCTAGAATGAAAGATATCAAGAAAGAAAGAAAAAAAGAAATCAATAAAGGAATTAAAGATGAAATGAGAGATGGTATGAAAGCTAGAATGTAAAATATCAAGAAATAATGAAAGAAAGAAAGAAAGAAAGTAATAAAGAAAGTAAAGATAGAATGTGTGAAGGTATGAAAGCTAGAATGTAAGATATAAAGAGATAAAGAAATGAAAGTAAGTAAAAAAGAAACTAAAGACAGAATGAGAGAAGGTATGAAAGCTAAAATGAAAGATATCAAGAAAGAAAGAAAAAAAGAAATCAATAAAGAAATTAAAGATGAAATGAGAGAAGGTATAAGAGCTAGAATGAAAGATATCAAGAAAGAAAGAAAGAAAGAAAGTAATAAAGAAACGAAAGATAGGATGAGAGAAGGTATTAAAGCTAGAATGAAAGATATCAAGAGAGAAAGAATTGAAAGTATTTAAAAAGAAACTAAAAATAGAATGAGAGAAGGTATGAAAGATAGAATCTAAGAGATCAAGAAAGAAAGAAAAAAGAAATCAATAAAGAAATTAAAGATGAAATGATAGAAATATGAAACCTAGAATGAAAGATATCAAGAAACAAAGAAAGAAAGAAAGAAACTAATAAAGAAACTAAAGATATCAAGAAAGAAAGATAGAAAGAAAGAAGGAAAGAAAGAAAGAAAGAAAGAAAGTAATAAAGAAACTAAAGATAAAATGAGAGAAGGTATGAAATACAGAATGAAATATATCAAGAAAGAAAGAAAGAAAGTAACTAATAAAGAAAATAAAGATAGAATGAAGGTATTAAAGCTAGAATGAAAGATATCAAGAAAGATAGAAATGAAAGTAAGTAAAAAAGAAACTAAAGATAGAATGAGAGAAGGTATTGAAGCTAGAATGAAAGACATCAAGAAAGAAAGAAATGAAAGTTAGTAAAAAAGATACTAAATATAGAATGAGAGAAGTAATGAAACTAGAATGAAAGATATCAAGAAAGAAAGAAAAAAGAAATCAATAAAGAAATTAAAGATGAAATGAGAGAAGGTATGAAAGCAAGAAGGAAAGATATCAAGAAAGAAAGAAAGAAAGAAAGATAGAAAGTAGTAAAGAAACTAAAGATAGAATGAGAGAATACATGAAAGCTAGAATGAAAGATTTGAAGAAAGAAAGAAAGAAATCAATAAAGAAACGACAGATAAAATGAGAGAAGGTATGAAATCCAGAATGATATATATCAAGAGAGAAAGAAAGAAAGTAACTAATAAAGAAAATAAAGATAGAATGAGAGAAGGTATTCAACCTATAATGAAAGATATCAAGAAAGAAAGAAATGAAAGTATGTAAAAAAGAAATTAAAGGTAGAATGAAAGAAGGTATGAAAACTAGAATGAAAGATTTCAAAAAAGAATGAAAAATAGAAAGAAAGAAAGTAATAAAGAAACTAAAGATAGAATGAGTGAAGGTATGAAAGCTAGAATGTAAAATATAAAGAGATAAAGAAATGAAAGTAAGTAAAATAGAAACTAAAGATAGAATGAGAGAAGGTATGAAAGCTAGAATGAAAGATATGAAGGAAGTAAGAAAAAAAGAAATCAATAATGAAATTAAAGATGAAATGATAGAAATATGAAACCTAGAATGAAAGATATCAAGAAACAAAGAAAGAAAGAAAGAAATTAATAAAGAAACTAAAGATATCAAGAAAGAAAGAAAGAAAGAAAGAAGGAAAGAAAGAAAGAAAGAAAGAAAGTAATAAAGAAACTAAAGATAGAATGAGAAAATGTAAGAAACACATAATGAAAGATATCAAGAAAGAAAGAATAAAGAAATCAATAAAGAAATTAAAGATGAAATGAGAGAAAGTATGAAAGCTAGAAGGAAAGATATCAAGAAAGAAAGAAAGAAAGAAAGAAAGAATGAAAGAAAGTAATAAAGAAACTAAAGATAGAATGAGAGAATATATGAAAGCTAGAATGAAAGATATGAAGAAAGAAAGAAAGAAATCAATAAAGAAACTACAGATAAAATGAGAGAAGGTATGAAATCCAGAATGATATATATCAAGAGAGAAAGAAAGAAAGTAACTAATAAAGAAAATAAAGATAGAATGAGAGAAGGTATTAAAGCTATAATGAAAGATATCAAGAAAGAAAGAAATGAAAGTAAGTAAAAAAGAAACTAAAGATAGAATGAAAGAAGGTATGAAAACTAGAATGAAAGATATCAAAAAAGAATGAAAGAAAGAATGAAAGAAAGAAAGTAATAAAGAAACTAAAGATAGAATGAGTGAAGGTATGAAAGCTAGAATGTAAAATATAAAGAGATAAAGAAATGAAAGTAAGTAAAAAAGAAACTAAAGAAAGAATGAGAGAAGGTATTAAAGCTAGAATGAAAGATATCAAGAAAGAAAGAAATGAAAGTAAGTAAAAATGAAACTAAAGATAGAATGAGAGAAGGTATGAAAGCTAGAATGAAAGATATGAAGAAAGAAAGAGAGAAAGAAAGTAACTAATAAAGAAACTAAAGATAGAACGAGAGAGCGTATTAAAGCTAGAATGAAAGATATCAAGAAAGAAAGAAATTAAAGTAAGTAAAAAAGAATCTAAAGATAGAATGATAGAAGGTATGAAAGCTAGAATGAAAGATATCAAGAAAGAAAGAAATGAAAGTAAGTAAAAAAGAAACTAAAGATAGAATGAGAGAAGGTATGAAAGCTAGAATGAAAGATATCAAGAAAGAAAGGAAGAAAGAAATCACTAGAGAAACTAAAGATGAAATGAGAGAAGGTATGAAATCTAGAATGAAAGATATCAAGAAAGAAAGAAAGAAAGTAACTAATAAAGAAACGAAAGATAGAATGAGAGAAGGTATTAAAGCTAGAATGAAAGATATCAAGAAAGAAAGAAAGAAAGTAACTAATAAAGAAACTAAAGATAGAATGAGAGAAGCTATGAAAGCTAGAATGAAAGATATCAAGAAAGAATGAAAAAAACAAAGAAAGTAATTATTAAAGAAACTAAAGATAGAATGAAAGAAGGTTTGAAAGCTAGAATGAAAGATATCAAGAAAGAATGAAAGAAAGAAAGAAAGTAATAAAGAAACTGAAGAGAATGATTGAAGGTATGAAAGCTAGAATGTAAGATATCAAGAAAGAATGAAAGAAAGAAAGAAAGTAATACAGAAACTGAAGATAGAATGTTTGAAGGTATGAAAGCTAGAATAAAAGATATAAAGAAAGAATGAAAGTAAGAAAGTAATAAAGAAACTAAAGATAGAATGAGAGAAGGTATAAGAGCTAGAATGAGAGCTATCTAGAAAGAAAGAAAGAAAGAAAGAAAGTAATAAAGAAACTGAAGATGAAATGAGAGAAGGTATGAAATACATAATGAAATATATGAAGAAACAAAGAAAGTAACTAATAAATAAACTAAAGATAGAATGAAAGAACGTATGAAAGCGAGAATGAAAGATATCAAGAAAGAATGAAAGAAAGAAAGAAAGGAATAAAGAAACTAAAGAGAATGATTGAAGGTATGAAAGCTAGAATGTAAGGTATCAAGAAAGAAAGAAAAGAATGTAATTAAAAAAGGAACTAAAGATAGAATGAGAGAAGGTATAAAAGATAGAATCTAAGATATCAAGAAAGAAAGAAAGAAAGAAAGAAAGAAAAAAGAAAGAACGAAAGTAATTAATAAAGAAACTAAAGCTAGAATGAAAGAAGGTATGAAAGCTAGAATGAAAGATATCAATTAAAAGAAAGAAAGAAAGAAAGTAATAAAGAAACTAAAGATAGAACGCGAGAACTTATGAGAGCTAGAATGAAAGATATCAAGAAACTAAAAAGGAAGAAAGTAGAAATGAAGTAATAAAGAAACTTTAGATAGAATGAGTGAAGTTATGAAAGAGAATGAACGATATCAGGAAAGAAAGAAAGAAAGAAAGTAGTAAAGAAACTAAAGATGAAATGAGAGAAGGTATGAAAGCTAGAGTGAAAGATATCAATAAAAAAGAAAGAAAGAAAGAAAGTAGTAAAGAAACTAAAGATGAAATGAGAGAAGATATGAAAGCTAGAATGAAAGATATCAAGAAAGAAAGAAATGAAAGTAAGTAAAATAGAAACTAAAGATAGAATGTGAGAAGGTATGATAGCTAGAATGAAAGATATCAAGGAAGAAAGAAAAAAAGAATTGAATAAAGAAATTAAAGAGGAAATGAGAGAAATATGAAACCTAGAATGCAAGATATCAAGAAAGAAAGAAAGAAAGAAAGTAATAAAGAAACTAAAGATAGGATGAGAGAATGTATGAAAGCTAGAATGAAAGAAATCAAGAAAGAAAGAAATAAAGAAATCAATAAAGAAACTAAAGATAAAATGAGAGAAGGTATGAAATACATAATGAAATATATCAAGAAAGAAACAAAGAAAGTAACTAATAAAGAAACTAAAGATAGAATGAGAGAAGCTATGAAAGCAAGAATGAAAGATATCAAGAAAGAATGAAAGAAACAAAGAAAGTAATTATTAAAGAAACTAAAGATAGAATGAAAGAAGTTTTGAAATCTAGAATGAAAGATATCAAGAAAGAATGAAAGAAAGAAAGAAAGTAATAAAGAAACTGAAGAGAATGATTGAAGGTATGAAAGCTAGAATGTAAGATATCAAGAAAGAATGAAAGAAAGAAAGAAAGTAATACAGAAACTGAAGATAGAATTATTGAAGGTATGAAAGCTAGAATGAAAGATATCAAGAAAGAATGAAAGAAAGAAAGAAAGTAATAAAGAAACTAAAGATAGAATGATTGAAGGTATGAAAGCTAGAATGTAAAATATGAAGAAAGATAGAAATGAATGTAAGTAAAAAGAAACTAAAGGTAGAAAGAGAGGGTATTAAAGCTAGAATGAAAGATATCAAGAAAGAAAGAAAAAAGAAATCAATAAAGAATTTAAAGATGAAATTAGAGAAGGTATGAAAGCTAGAAGGAAAGATATCAAGAAAGAAAGAAAGAAAGAAAGTTATAAAGAAACTAAAGATAGAATGAGAGAAATTATGAAAGCTAGAATGAAAGATATCAAGAAAGAAAAAAGAAAGAAAGTAAGAAAGTAATAAAGAAACGAAAGATAGAATGAGAGAAGGTATAAGAGCTAGAATGAGAGCTATCTAGAAAGAAAGAAAGAAAGAAAGAAAGTAATAAAGAAACTGAAGATGAAATGAGAGAAGGTATGAAATACATAATGAAATATATGAAGAAAGAAACAAAGAAAGTAACTAATAAATGTACTAAAGATAGAATGAGAGAAGGTATGAAAGCTAGAATGAAAGATATCAAGAAAGAATGAAAGAAACAAAGAAAGTAATTATTAAAGAAACAAAAGATAGAATGAAAGAAGGTATGAAAGTGAGAATGAAAGATATCAAGAAAGAATGAAAGAAAGAAAGTAATAAAGAAACTAAAGAGAATGATTGAAGGTATGAAAGCTAGATTGTAAGGTATCAAGAAAGAAAGAAATGAATGTAATTAAAAAAGAAACTAAAGATAGAATGAGAGAAGGTATAAAAGATAGAATCTAAGATATCAAGAAAGAAAGAAAGAAAAAAGAAAGAACGAAAGTAATTAATAAAGAAACTAAAGATAGAATGAAAGAAGGTATGAAAGCTAGAATGAAAGATATCAATTAAAAAAAGAAGGAAAGAAAGTGGTAAAGAAACTAAAGATAGAATGAGAGAAGATATGATAGCTACAATGAAAGATATCAAGAAAGAAAGAAAGAAAGAAATCAATAAAGAAACTAAAGATAAAATGAGAGAAGGTAGGAAATCGAGAATGAAAGATATGAAGAAAGAAAGAGAGAAAGAAAGTAACTAATAAAGAATCTAAAGATAGAATGAGAGAAGGTATTAAAGCTAGAATGAAAGATATCAAGAAAGAAAGAAAGACAATAAGAAAGTAATTTAGAAACTAAAGATGGAACGAGAGAAGGTATGCGAGCTAGAATGAAAGCTATCAAGAAAGAAAGAAAGAAAGAAAGAAGGAACGAAAGTAATTAATAAAGAAACTAAAGATAGAATGAAAGAAGGTATGAAAGCTGGAATGAAAGATATGAAGAAAGAAAGAAAGAAAGAAAGAAAGTAATAAAGAAACTAAAGATAGAATGAGAGAAGGTATGAAAGCTGGAATGTAAGATATCAAGAAAGAAAGAAAGTAATAAAGAAACTAAAGATACAATGTGAGAAGGTATGAAATCTAGAATGAAAGATATCAAGAAAGAATGAAAGAAAGAAAGAAAGTAATAAAGAAACTAAAGAGAATGATTGAAGGTATGAAAGCTAGAATGTAAGATATCAAGAAAGAAAGAAATGAATGTAATTAAAACAGAAACTAAAGATCGAATGAGAGAAGGTGTAAAAGATAGAATCTAAAATATCAAGAAAGAAAGAAAGAAAAATGAAAGAACGAAAGTAATGAATAAAGAAACTAAGATAGAATGAAAGAAGGTATGAAAGCTAGAATGAAAGATATCAATTAAAAAAAGAAAGAAAGAAAGTAGTAAAGAAACTAAAGATAGAATGAGAGAAGATATGATAGCAGCAATGAAAGATATTAAGAAAGAAAGAAAGAAATCAATAAAGAAACTAAAGATAAAATGAGAGAAGGTAGGAAATCGAGAATGAAAGATATGAAGAAAGAAAGAGAGAAAGAAAGTAACTAATAAAGAAACTAAAATAGAATGAGAGAGTTTATTGGAGCTAGAATGAAAGATATCAAGATAGAAAGAAATGAAAGTAAGTAAAAAAGAAACTAAAGATAGAATGAGAGAAGGTATGAAAGCTAGAATGAAAGATATCAAGAAAGAAGGAAAGTAATAAAGAAACTAAAGATACAATGAGAGAAGGTATGAAATCTATAATGAAAGATATCAAGAAAGAAAGAAAGTAAGAAAGTAATTTAGAAACTAAAGTTGGAACGAGAGAAGGTAAGTGAGCTAGAATGAAAGCAATCAAGAAAGAAAGAAAGAAAGAAGGAAAGAATGTAAAAAAGAAACTAAAGATAGAATGAGAGAAGGTATGAATGCTAGAATGAAATATATCAAGAAAGAAAAAAGGAAGAAAGTAGAAACAAAGTAATAAAGAAAATAAAGATTGAATGAATGAAGATATGAATGCTGGAATGAAAGATATCTAGAAAGAAAGAAAAAAGTAATTAAGTAGTAAAGAAACTAAAGATAGAATCAGAGAAGTTATGAGAGCTGGAATGAAAGATATCAAGAAAGAAAGAAAGAAACAAAGAAAGAAGGAACGAAAGTAATAAATAAAGAAACTAAAGATAGAATGAAAGAAGGTATGAAAGCTGGAATGAAAGATATCAAGAAAGAAAGAAAGAAAGAAAGTAATAAAGAAACTAAAGACAGAATGAGAGAAAGTATGAAAGCTGGAATGTAAGATATCAAGAAAGAAAGAAATAAAAGTAAGTAAAATAGAAACTAAAGATAGAATGAGAGAAGGTATGATAGCTAGAATGAATGATATCAAGGAAGAAAGAAAAAAAGAAATCAATAAAGAAATTAAAGAGGAAATGAGAGAAATATGAAACCTAGAATGCAAGATATCAAGAAAGAAAGAAAGAAAGTAATAAAGAAATTAAAGATAGAATGAGAGAATGTATGAAAGCTAGAATGAATGATATCAAGACAAAAAGAAAGAAAGAAATCAATAAAGAAACTAAATATAAAATGAGAGAAGGTATGAAATACATAATGAAATATATCAAGAAAGAAACAAAGAAAGTAACTAATAAAGAAACTAAAGATAGAATGAGAGAAGGTATGAAAGCTAGAATGAAAGATATCCAGAAAGAATGAAAGAAACAAAGTAATAAAGAAACTAAAGAAAATGATTGAAGGTATGAAAGCTAGAATGTAAGATATCAAGAAAGAAAGAAATGAAAGTAAGTAAAAAAGAAACTAAAGATAGAATGAGAGAAGGTATGAAAGCTAAAATGAAAGATATCAAAAAAGAAAAAAGAAAGAAAGTAAGAAAGTAATAAAGAAACTGAAGATGAAATGAGAGAAGGTATGAAAACAAGAATGAAAGATATCAAGAAAGAAAGAAAGAAATAAAGTAATAAAGAAACTAAAGATAGAATGAGAGAATGTATGAAAGCTAGAATGAAAGATATCAAGAAAGAAAGAATGAAAGAAATCAATAAAGAAACTAAAGATAAAATGAGAGAAGGTATGAAATACATAATGAAATATATAAAGAAAGAAACAAAGAAAGTAACTAATAAAGAAACTAAAGATAGAATGAGAGAAGGTATGAAAGCTAGTATGAAAGATATCAAGAAAGAATGAAAGAAACAAAGAAAGTAATTAATGAAGAAACTAAAGATAGAATGAAAGAAGGTATGAAAGCGAGAATGAAAGATATCAAGAAAGAATGAAAGAAAGAAATAAAGAAAGTAATAAAGAAACTAAAGGGAATGATTGAATGTATGAAAGCTAGAATGTAAGATATC